>QVRM01005909.1:0-64241 GCA_003439945.1 Dermanyssus gallinae | reverse complement strand
TATATATATATATATATATATATATATATATATATATATATATATATATATATATATATATATATATATATATATATAAAATAGACGTATAGATGTAAACAGCTTCTTAACACATTGTCTTCAAAACGTCTTTCGGTTAATTTGGATAGACGCATTATTTTCTAGAAGTTCATAGCATCTGTCTCGCACTTCACGGTAGTGTAAATCTGCTATATTAGGGAATTCCTGCTATTCCCTGCTATTCATACTCAATGTATACACATCCCTTATTCCTCGCGTTACCGGTGTGGGCACAGGGGGTTGGGGAACGGTGGCGCCTAGGGCCATTCAGTGATGTTACACAGGTCCTTAACCAGGGCATATAATAGGCAACCCGTCTTGACAAGCTGACTGGTCCTCAACCTGGGCATGAATTGGGAAACTTGTTTTAACAGCTCACCTGTTATTAAAGCGGTTATGCGTTGAGATGACTATGACAAAGCAACCCGACTTGACACGCTGACTGCAAATGTTCTTGTTGTTAAGGCGTAGATGCGTCGAGAAAGAAACACGAAGCGCTACAAACAAATTGTATATGTAACATAGTTATCGGATTTGAGGTAGATCATGCGCCATGTTAAGGCATCTCTCTATCCCCGTTCATTTTGGAAGTGGTTTAGCCAATTATGGTTCAGTATGGCATTTGTCTGGTATAGAAAACCCATGGAAACCATAAAAGCTAAATCTCGAACAAATAGCCAACACAGCTTAAATGCAACTCTAATCTCGACGAAACACAACTGTTCATGGCAAAGCAGACGCTGGCACAACACGTGCAAATAATTTATTTGTCCGGAAAAGCGGAGAATACTTCTGCGGAATGTTCCCGGGCACTCTAGTGGCTAATGTACCTTTCCATGTTTATACGTCATTACTATATTTATATATATATATACGAGGTGTGTTCAATCGTTATCGCGACTTTTGAATTTTCGCGGGTTACGTATATTCGAATTTCGATTTTTTGTGGCGTTATGTTGGTACTCATGTCTCTCACTTAAGCCGACAAGCTCGGCCATTTTGAATGTTCACTTAATTGTTGACAGCTGCTTTGCTTGCACGTGTTTTGGATCGCCTTCGATTTTTACCTATTCAAAAAAATGAATCAAAGAACCTGTATCAAATTTTGTGTGAAAAACGAAATTAAGTGCGCGGATGCACTCCGAATGTTGACTGTGGCATACGGAGAAGCTACCTTGGACCGAAGCAACGTTTATCGGTGGTACAAAATGTTCTCAGAAGGCCGAGAAGATGTGAACGACGAAGAGTGTGCCGGACGCCCGAGCACTTCAACAACAGACGAAAAAATTAATGAAGTGGAGAAAATGGTATTGGCCAATCGTCGAATCACCGTTAGAGAAGTTGCTGAGGACCTAAACATATCGATTGGCTCGTGCCATTCGATTTTTATCAATGATTTGGGCATGAGGCGGGTCGCCGCGAAATTCGTACCAAAATTGCTCAATTGCGACCAAAAACAGCATCGCATGAACATTGCTAATGAGATGTTGGACTCTGTCCGCGACGACCCAAGTTTGCTCCAGAGGGTCATAACTGGTGACGAATTGTGGGTTTATGGTTATGACGTGGAAACCAAAGCTCAATCATCTCAATGGAAGCTGCCGCACGAACTAAGACCGAAAAAAGCGCGCCAACTTCGGTCGAATGTGAAAGTTTTGCTGACAGTTTTCTTCGATTGCAGGGGCGTGGTGCATCATGAGTTCTTGCCACAGGGTAGAACGGTCAATAAGGAATATTACCTGCAAGTTATGCGCAATTTGCGCGAAGCAATCCGCCAGAAACGCCCGGATTTGTGGACGAACAAAAATTGGCTTTTGCACCACGATAACGCCCCTGCTCACACATCGTTGCTTGTGCGCGAGTTTTTGGCCAAAAACAACACACTAATGATGCCGCAGCCACCGTATTCCCCAGATCTGCCCCCCTGTGACTTTTTCTTGTTCCCTAAACTGAAGAGGCCCATGAAAGGACGACGTTACGCTACGCTTGACGAGATAAAGACGGCATCGAAGGAGGAGCTGAACAAGATAAAAAAAAATGGTTTTTTGAAGTGCTTCGAAGATTGGAAAAACCGTTGGCACAAGTGTATAATATCTCATGGGGATTACTTTGAAGGGGACAAAATAGATATTCATGAATAAATGAATAATTTTTGAAAAAACACAAAAGTCGCGATACGTTTTGAACACACTATGTATATATATATATAAAATCAAACTTTACTGCACCGATGTAGCTAGCTTAAGATCAGTTCACAAAATGCGTGGTAAACAAAAACAACATTGGTCTACTATAGATATAGGCCAATCTGCAAGGTAAGAAGTAAAAACAAAAAATACAGCAATACAAATTTATTTTTATTACTCTACGTACTCTTTTTAAAATTGTGCATACTTAGTTCAGCGAAGTGTAAGTTTTAAAGGACGTCTCGAGTCAGTGGCGTAGCCGCCATATACAGCACTCGTAAAATCCTTCCCCGCCAATGCCTCACGCTAATGTACCACGCGTATGTGCAGAGCCACCTAACATATGGTCTGGAGGTGTACGGTCTTTCTTATGCGTCTTATATAACTCCGCTTCATCTGCTTCAGAAAAGGGCACTTTGTCTCGTCTTAGGTCTCCCACATCGCGTCTCAATATCAATAAAACAATATAAAGAACTCTCAGTGCTCCCGTTACCATACCTAATTAAGTTTACCACAGTTGTCAAAATAAAACGTATTCTTTTTTGTCACCATCCCAACCTGGTTGGCCTTATCGATGCTTCGCACTAGCCTGTGGCTATATGAAGTTGTAACAAAAATGAAAAACTACATTCAGTGTCAATAAACGTCATATCATATCATAATAAAAATGTAAGAATATTCCCTTACTTAAGATAAAGACCAATATTGTTTGCATTTACCACGCATTTTGTGAAGTAATGTCAAGTTAGCTCCATTCGGTGGAACAAAGCTCAGTCAAGTCACTAAATGCGAACTTCAACGTTGAAAATTCGCATTCTGTGCAGTGAAATGGGTGCGGAAATGTCTTGTCTAGGAGTGACTTTTTTTGAGAGAGAGAGGACTAACTGGAAAATGAGAAACGCATACACGATCACCACGGCAGAATTGCCTGTGCTCAACTGTAGTGTGGGCTCCAACCCACTGAAAACCTGTCATGTCTCCCTCCCCCCCCCCCCCCCCCCCCCCCCTACCAGCAGGGAAGTGCAATTAGCATTACTACAAACTACTGAGGGTCTAGCAGTGACTTTACTGAGATTTGTTGCACCGATGTAGCTAACTTTAAATCACTTCACAAAATGCGTGGTAAACAAAAACAATATTGTGCAAATAAAAAAAAAATCGTGGTTGCGGGAGAAGCAGTCGCTCTATAGAGGCGTGTTTCGAATTCTGATTTGTCTAAAAGACGTCCTACGTGGACCAGCGGAACGCAAATGGTCGATATTGAATAATCGATGGCATATCAATTATATACACGATCGTAATCCGTTTTTCGCGTTCCCGATGCCGAATTTCTATGTTAACGGAGAGAGAGACGGACCTATAGGCTGGTAAACGGTCCGTATCTAGCAGTGTCCAACGTGGTGAACGAAAGATGGTAATCAAAACTAGGTATACAGTGTATGCATCCCGTGGCACATTTTCGCTCGATTTAGCATTGGCCATCGAGGCCATCGAGTCCATCGAATCCTGAATGCGGCGTCTAAATGAGTCCGTACCGCGGCCTCGTTACGCGCCGGTGCTAGAATCGTTATGAAACCACACCCTTGAGAGAGTAGTTTTAGGAACATCTACCCCTTGCAGCTCTGGTAAGGCTCAGAAGTTTTTTTTTTGAACGCTCTGACAACCACATTTTAGACGCTCGTAATGGGCTGAGTTGCATGTGGCACGATATCGTCTAAATGCATCTATCGTCATCGCGTTCTCTTACTGGAATGTGGGCTTCAAACGCCGTCGTTAGATTCTCTCTTCAGGTTAGACTTATCATCGCCACCGTCGAGTAGATTCCTAGTTCAATTTTCTTTAATTTCCCTGTCCACTTCATAGTGTAGGCCTTAAACACCCTCGACCTAGATAAACCCCATCGTGACTGCATGGTTCTTTTCCCCCGTACTTCTCCCCTACGTGTTTTAATCTTAATGTTGCTATAAATCACAATGTCTTCAACGTACATAAGGATATTTAGCCACTTTTTTCTCTGCGCCTGCAGGTAACCCCCAATCGGACCAACAAAAGGCAACGGGCTGAGTTAGCCACTTCGGGCTACTTCACTTTTCTCACAATTCCCGTCGCATTGTCGATGCATTGCTCTATTTAAGGATGCTTCTCAAAAGTAGTAACAACCAATGAGGAACCCCTATTATGGATGACCTATTAGATATATAAATGCCGGTAGAACGGTCTTCTACTAATATCTGCTAGCAAATTATGGCGGGGTTGCCGTATGGGTTCATTTCGATTTTCTAAATTCATATAATTTCCTCTGCTATCGCCTTTTTTTCGAGCAAGTACTCGAGTGTAATTGATATTATTTCTGAGAGTATGTTATAGGCGAACTGAGAGTATTTCCACGCCTGAGGTAAATTTTCAAGATTTTAGGAGGCATTCATCAAATAGAGCTGTCCAGCATAGTAGCAATTCTAAGTTGCCCTTACAACTCGTCGATTAGGATCGCACGAGTTATTCATTCTTGTGCTGATTCCGTCTCTTCGCCCAAGGCAGGCAAGTATATTATTCCTTGTAGTATACTATCGGCTCTTTCCAGCACACTACCCAAAGAGCTTAGTCAGTCTCCCAGTTTCCACCGAACTTTGCATTTTTTATCTGCTTTAGCCACTTGTGGAGCCCTGTCTCTGTTTTTTTTTGCGGCAGCTTCTACTCCCATTTATCTCAGAACCCTTGTGCAGGAATTCGAAAGCGTTCCGAGATTTATTATAAGTCATTAAAGCAATACAATCGGCGCATCGTCGCCATGGCCTCAATCCCGGCTTCACAGAAGCTCTCAGTAAAAACAGCCACCGAGTGTCGCGTTGACAGATTCGATCATAATCTTCGATCCTGCTTACTGAACATCTTGCGTATAACTCACAAACATTGCCCGAACTCACGTGCATATGACGAAAAAAACATATATATATATATATATATATATATATATATATATCTCGCCTCGAGACTTATATTTTCAAAGGGATACGAACATCAAACTTTACTGCACTAAGACTACTAAACTGCATGTTCAGTTTTTGTTTTATTACATTTTACCCGACTCACCTAATGACCCATATATATGTATATATATATATATATATATATATATATATATATATATAAGATTGATTAAAGTTGATAAAACAAAAAAATGTCTCTAAAGAAAGTTTTTCGTGAATTTCAAATACAGGACATACCGTATATATTGTTAGGATAATAACTAAAATTTAAGCAAAGCTCATTCACACAGCTGGACACCAGTGCACAATTAGACTAAATGACACTTATATTTATACCGTTTGTTCAAAAAGTATCGCGGGGGGAAAAATTTTCGCGGGTTACGTATATTCGAATTTCGATTTTTGGTGGCGTTAGGTTGTTACTCATGTCTCTCACTTATGCCGACAAGCTCGGCCATTTTGAATGTTCACTTAATTGTTGACAGCTGCTTTGCTTGCACGTGTTTTGGATCGTCTTCGATTTTTACCTATTCAAAAAAATGGATCAAAGAACCTGTATAAAATTTTGTGTGAAAAACGAAATTAAGTGCGCGGATGCATTCCGAATGTTGACTGTGGCATACGGAGAAGCTACCTTGGACCGAAGCAACGTTTATCGGTGGTACAAAATGTTCTCAGAAGGCCGAGAAGATGTGAACGACGAAGAGCGTGCCGGACGCCCGAGCACTTCAACAACAGACGAAAAAATTAATGAAGTGGAGAAAATGGTATTGGCCAATCGTCGAATCACCGTTAGAGAAGTTGCTGAGGACCTAAACATATCGATTGGCTCGTGCCATTCGATTTTTATAAATGATTTGGTCATGAGACGGGTCGCCGCAAAATTCGTACCAAAATTGCTCAATTGCGACCAAAAACAGCATCGCATGAACATTGCTAATGAGATGTTGGACTCTGTCCGCGACGACCCAAATTTGCTCCAGAGGGTCATAACTGGTGACGAATCGTGGGTTTATGGTTATGACGTGGAAACCAAAGCTCAATCATCTCAATGGAAGCTGCCGCACGAACCAAGACCGAAAAAAGCGCGCCAAGTTCGGTCGAATGTGAAAGTTTTGCTGACAGTTTTCTTCGATTGCAGGGGCGTGGTGCATCATGAGTTCTTGCCACAGGGTAGAACGGTCAATAAGGAATATTACCTGCAAGTTATGCGCAATTTGCGCGAAGCAATCCGCCAGAAACGCCCGGATTTGTGGAAGAACAAAAATTGGCTTTTGCACCACGATAACGCCCCTGCTCACACATCGTTGCTTGTGCGCGAGTTTTTGGCCAAAAACAACACACTAATGATGCCGCAGCCACCGTATTCCCCAGATCTGGCCCCCTGTGACTTTTTCTTGTTCCCTAAACTGAAGAGGCCCATGAAAGGACGACGTTACGCTACGCTTGACGAGATAAAGACGGCATCGAAGGAGGAGCTGAACAAGGTTAAAAAAAATGGTTTTTTGAAGTGCTTCGAAGATTGGAAAAACCGTTGGCACATGTGTATAATATCTCATGGGGATTACTTTAAAGGGGACAAAATAGATATTCATGAATAAATGAATAATTTTTGAAAAAACACAACAGTCGCGATACGTTTTGAACAGCATATGTATGTCTATGCATATACTGCCATGATTGTGAGTTAATGGGATTTAGAATAAAAATGTTCACGTTTAGGATGGTATAAGCAAGATAATCTGTAGATGCTTTATATATATATATATATATATATATATATATATATACAGGTAGTTCAATAAGTTCTTAGAATGAGCTTTTTAGAATTCGAATTTTGGCGCGCTTCCACTGCTATTAGGAACTGCAACTTTTCGACTGCCAGCAGTCAAAATATTATGGTGATTGGCCGTTGCGATTTCGTTTGATCGCTTTTCCCGTGCAACGTATCGGCGTGATTTTGAAAAATTGAAAAAAAAGTTTCGAGTGGTTATCAAGCATTTTATTTCAAAGGTTGGAATGCGACCCAAGTGAAAACTGAGTTAGACGAGGTGTACGGTGACTCTGCGCCATGTTTTGCCACTGTTTCCAACTGGATTAATGAGTTAAAAAGAGGTCGCAGGAGCACCGGGATGAACTACGTTCAAAACGCCCAAAAACGGCAACTGATTAGGAAAACGCGGAAAAGGTGCGGAAAATCGTTGCCGCAGATAAGCGTGTGAACATTAGGGAGATAGCGGAGGCCTTGGGGATCAGTTTGGGTAGTGTGCATTTCATCCTGCACGAAAACTTGAAGATGAAAAAGCTCAGAGAAAAATGGCTGCCGCATTTGCTCAACCAAGGCCAAAAAACGCGCCTGTTTTCGCTTCACAGCGAAATTTGGCCAAGATGTCGAACAATCCGTCGGATTTTTGGCGCAGATTCATGACCGTCGATGAAAGCTGGGTCCATCACTAGACTCCCGAGACCCAAGAAGCATCTTGCCAATGGTGTGCACCTGATGAAGGACCTCCGAAGAGGGTGCGGACAACGGCATTGACCGGAAAGGTGATGGCTACAGTTTTTTAAGACCAACGTAGAATAATGCTGGTCGACTACCTTGAGAGCGGTAAAACGATCACAGGAGAATATTAGGCAAGACTGTTAGACTGCCTTTAGCAAGAACTCATCGTGAAACGGCCCGCTTTGCAGAAGAAGGTTGTCCTGTTTCACCAGGACAATGCTCCTGCACACAAGTCCCGGCAAGCATCGGCAAAACTGGCTCAACTGAGGTTCGAACTTATTGAACAACCTTCCTATTCTCCAGACCTGGCCCCCTCTGATTATTTCCTCTTTGGACATTTGAAGAATAGTCTCGGTGGAAAGCGTTTTTCCAGCAATGAAGAGGTTAAGGCTGCTTTCTTTCTTTTCAGTCTAAAGACGCGGAATTCTACTTAAGAGGTATAAAAGCTCTGAAATCTTGGTGGGAAAAGTGTATTGAGCATCTCGGGGAGTATATCGAATAAGATAAATTTAAAAACATGATTTGGAAAATTCTTGGTTTTCATTCTAAGAATTTATTGAACTACCTGTACATATAAGAGATTAGCTATGTTGTGTTTACTGTCATAGATAATCAGGATTGCTGTTGACCGATCCAAGTGCCTAAAGTGTGCAATTTAGCGGGCAAATACTTACACTGCTAATTATATGTCTTCAATAGGTGGGATTCAAAAATGATGATCCGAGTCGGTCAAAGACACTCGGAGGAAAGTCTGCCATTTCGAGCTATGCTCACTGGCACTCGTTCTATGGACTTGCGAACAGAACGAGCCCACCTACGTATAAGCAATAATAACAAATGTCATCCGCCTAAATATTGTTGATTGATTGGCCTATTTATAGAAACGCGGTTTTTCTCTTTATATATATATATATATATATATATATATATATATATATATATATATATATATATATATATATATTAGACGTATAGATGTAAACAGCTTCTTAACACATTGTCTTCAAAACGTCTTTCGGTTATCCAAATGGATAGGCGCATTATTTTCTAGAAGTTCATAGCATCTGTCTCGTGCACTTCACGGTAGTGTAAATCTGCTTTATTAGCTATTCATAGATCAATGTATACACATCCCTTATTCATCGCGTTACCGGTGTGGGCACAGGGGTTGGGAAACGGTGGCGCCTAGGGCCATTCAGTGATGTTACACAGGTCCTTAACCAGGGCACAGAATAGGCAACCCGTCTTGACAAGCTGACTGGTCCTCAACCTGCATAAATTGAGCAACTTGTTTTAACAGCTTAGCTGTTATTAAAGCGGTTATGCGTTGAGATGATTATGACAAAGCAACCCGACTCAACACGCTGACTGCAAATGTTCTTGTTGTTAAGACGTAGATGCGTTGAGAAAGAAACACGAAGCGCTACAAACAAATTGTTTATGTAATACATTTATCGGATCTGAGGTAGGTCATGCGCCATGTTAAGGCATCTCTCTATCCCCGTTCATTTTGGAAGTGGTTTAGCCAATTATGGTTCAGTATGGCATTTGTCTGGTATAGAAAACCCATGGAAACCATAAAAGCTAAATCTCGAACAAATAGCCAACACAGCTTAAAAGCAACTCTACTCTCGACGAAACACAACTGTTCATGCCAAAGCAGACGCTTAAATAATTTATTTGTCCGGAAAAGCGCAGAATACTCCTGCGGAGAGTTCCCGGGCACTCTAGTGGCTAATGTACCTCTCCATGTTTATACGTCATTATATATATATATAATCAATCTTTACTGCACCGATGTAGCTAGCTTAAGATCACTTCACAAAATGCGTGGTAAACAAAAACAAAATTGGTCTACTATATATATAGGCCAATCTGCAAGATAAAAGGTAAAAACAAAAAATACACCAATACAAATTTATTTTTATTACTTTACGTACTTTTCTTGAAATTGTGCGTACTTAGTTTAGCAAAGCGTAAGTTTTAAAGGAAGTATCGAGTTAGTGGCGTAGCCGCCATATACCGCACTCGTAAAATCCTTCCCCGCCAATGCCTCACGGCAATGTACCACGCGTATGTGCAGAGCCACCTAACATACGGTCTGGAGGTGTACGGTATTTCTTATGCGTCTTCTGCTTCATCTGCTTCAGAAAAGGGCACTTCGCCTCGTCTTAGGTCTCCCACATCGCGTCTCAATATCAATAAAACAATATAAAGAACTCTCAGTGCTCCCGTTACCATACCTAATTAAGTTTACCATAGTTGTCGAAATAAAACGTATTTTTTTTTGTCACCATCCCAACCTGGTTGGCCTTATCAAATCTGCAAGGACGCAAAACACCCGAGGTTCGGCATCTCTTTGCTCATTGTCTCCTCGACCACAAGTACACAATCAAGGTTTGCACTCTGTAATTTAGGTGCTACCTTGTGGAGCAAGTTGCCTAGTGACATTAGGACACTTATATCGCTTAGTCAATTCAAAAACACTGCGAAAACGCATTATCTTACCTTACTTGCGTCTGATTAAACCATAACTATGTAAACATGTACACAATCCATAAATAAATAATTGCAACAATACGAGATACTACGTTGATAATGTATAAAATCTTACTGTAACTTGTACATATGCTTCGCACTAGCCTGTGGCTATATGAAGTTCTAACAAAAATGAGAAACTACATTAAGTGTCAATAAACGTCATATCATATCATAATAAAAATGTAAGAATATTCCCTTACTTAAGATAAAGACCAATATTGTTTTCATTTACCACGCATGTAATGTCAAGTTAGCTCCATTCGGTGGAACAAAGCTCAGTCAAGTCACTAAATGCGAATTTCAACGTTGAAAATTCGCATTTTGTGCAGTGAAATAAGTGCGGAAATGCTTTGTCTAGGTGTGACTTTTTTTTAGAGAGAGAGGACTAAATGGAAAATAAGAAACGCATACACGGTCACCACGGCCGAATTGCCTGTGCTCAACTGTAGTGTGGGACTCCAACCCACTGAAAACCAGTCATGTCCCCCTTCGCCCCCCCCCCCCCCCCCAGCAGGGAAGTGCAGTTAGCATTACTACAAACTACTGAGGGTCTAGCAGTGACTTTACTGAGATTTGTTGCACCAATGTAGCTAACGTAAAATACCTTCACAAAATGCGTGGTACACAAAAACAATATTGGTCTACTATTGGTCAAATGCGTGGTTGCGGGAGAAGCAGTCGCTCTATAGAAGCGTATTCCGAATTCTGCTTTTTCTGAAACACATCCAACGTTGACCAGTGGAAAGCAAATGATCGATATTGAATAATCGATGGCGCATCAATTCTATACACGATCGTAGATCGTTTTCCGCGTTCCCGATGTCGGATTTCTAAACTAGGCTTGCAGTATATGCATGCCGCGACACGTTTTCGCTCGATCTAGCATTGGCCATCGAGTCTATCGAATCCTGAATGCGGCGTCTAAATGAGCCCGTATCGCGGCCTCGTTACGCGCCGGTGCTAAATTCGTTATGTCAAGAGAACATTACCAAGCGCGGGCATCGCGAGATCGCTCTTATACTCCCCCCACCAGATTTCATGATGATATTTGGTGCAAACAAAGCCGCAAAATTTGCAGCAACACTCATCGGAAGGGCTATGGAACCCAGTGCAGTGGCACAGTTTGTGATGGAACCCATGGATGGAGTAGCGGGTGAGAACGTATCGTTGCTCGAAGAGCGGTTCCATCCATGTATTGTCCAACATTGTCGGTGTTTTGTAGAACGCTTCTGGCACTTCTCTCATCTTCTGCTCGAAGTGTCTACGGAACTCTCGCAGCGACGCGGTGGTCGGAAGTTGAAAGCGGTTTACTAGATACTCGATGAACGGCGTGGTCCTCGACAGACTATAGTTAGCCTGTTTTGTGCGTTTCTAGGAAGGCCCAAAACTATCTTAAGGAACGTTGCCTTCACTGTATCGAGAGCGCTAAGCTGCTGAGCGGATAGGTGTTCCCAAATTAATGTGATACCATATGATGCCACCGAGGCCACCTTCAGGTTAAACAGTATTATGGCTGTTTTTACTGAGAGCTTCTGCGAAGCCGGGATTGAGGTCATGGCGACGATGCCGCCGATTGTATTGTTTTAATGACTTAGAATAATTCTCGAAACGCTTTCGAATTCCTGCACAAGGGTTCTAAGATAAATGGGAGTAGAAGCTGCTGCAAAAAGCAGAGACAGGGCTCCACAAGTGGCTAAAGAAGATGAAAAATGCAGAGTACGAAGGAAACTGGGAGACTGAGTAAGCTCTTTGGGTAGTGTGCTGGAAAGAGCCGATAGTATACTAAAAGAAATAATATACTACCTGCCTTGGGCGAAGAGACAGAATCAGCACAAGAATGAATAACTCGTGCGATTCTAATCAACGAGTTGTAAGGGCAACTTAGAACTGCTACTATGCTGGAAAGCTCTATTTGATGAATGCCTCCTGAAATCCTGAAAATCTTCCTCAGGCGTGAAATATACTCTCAGTTTTCCTATAACATACTCTCAGAAATAATATCAATTACACTCGAGTACTTGCTCGAAAAAAAAAGCCGATAGCAGAGGAAATTATCTGAATTTATGAAATGGAAGTGAACCCATACGGCCACCCGCCATAATTTGCTAGCAGATATTTGGAGAAGATTGTTCTACCGGCATTTATGTATCTCAAGGCCAGCCATAATAGGGGATCCTCATTGGCTGTTACTACTTTTGGGAAGCATCCTTAAATAGAGCAATGCATCGACAATGCGACGGGAATTGTGAGAAAAGTGAAGTAGCCCAAAGTGGCTAACTCAGCCCGTTTCCTTTTGTTGGTCCGATTGCGGGTTACCTGAACGGGTGAGGCAGGCGCAGACAAAAAAAGAGTGGCTAAATATTCTTATGTACGTGGAAGACATTGTGATTTATAGCAACATTAAGATTAAAACATGTATGGGAGAAATACGGGGAAAAGAACTATGTTTACTGGAAAGAAGTCGATTTCTACTTATAGAAGCGTTTTGGAGTGAGCTAATTCTGGTAGGAATAGATTTGTGCTTAGTTTGGGTGGGGGGACCCTAGTGACACAGTAACTGCAGTCACGATAGGGTTTATCTAGGTCGAGGGTGTTTAAGGCCTACACTATGAAGCGGACGGGGAAATTAAAGAAAATTGAACTAGGAATCTACTCGACGGTGGCGATGATAAGTATAACCTGAAGAGAGAATCTAACGACGGTGTTTGAAGCCCACACGCTTCATCGGCGGGTTACGTAGCATGGTGATTTAGTGTACGAGCTGTGTACAATGTACATAAATTGTACATTATGTACGCCTATCTCAGCTTAAGATTCACTTACAATTGTAGGTACTCTCTATCGAAAAAGAAGAAGCACTTTTAGTAAAACTTCAAGCCAATAAGTCCTCTTTTTTTATTCAGCTTGATATCAAAGACTTTGGATTCAAGTCGCCACTTTTTTTCGTGACTTATTTTTTTACATCTGCGTAGTATATGGCAACAGTTGAGAATAAACTTAATCCAGAACTGTAATTTCTCGACGAAAGCTACACGCATCGTCCTTACCATGCATCATCAGCATTGTCATTGTTGTTAGCCGTGGATTTCTTCCCCGTCTTATGAATGTATTGCTCTTTCAAAAGCTTTCTGAGGGCGCTTTGAGATGGCAGCCCCTTAAGGCACCGTGTGTATAAGTCCTCTGACGAATTAGCCACCGACCATAGTCCTGTAATCAAAACCATGCAATGCACACTGTTAAACGCACTGCGCACTCTCAATGTCAGTGGAAGAACCGGCTCCTTTAATGTAGATTTAGAAAATAAAGTTGCCTCTGAAACTGCCCCAATAGTGAGGCATTGGTTTCGACTGCAATGATGCAAAATGCCCTTCTAGGAACATAAGCTAAAAAAAGAAACAACATTTCTAAAAACAATATACTGATTAACTGATAAACCGTCTGTTGCTACAATAACTTAAATGTAGCGGCCAGGTGTATCTAGAATAGAAATAATACTTCGCATTACCTTTGTAGGAGCATAGAGGTCGTTTCGAACAAGCCTCAAACAAGAACAGAAATTCGTGGAATCTCTATCATAACATAATTACAAGAAAATCGATAGTATAGTTTCACCTGTAAGAAAAAGTCCAGCTTCAGAGTGCGGGTCGGCCTTAAGTAGTCCTGTGGCGTGAAGCAGGAAAGGCTTCGTAAATTTTCCCTCCGATAGAAGCTCAACGAGCTTTCGACAGTTACGCGATCCATCTGTTTCGCCAGCCGCCCCGAAGGGAGATACTGATGCAGGATCTAAATCTCAGAAACGAAAAGGCAGTTGTCAAATTGCTTGATCTAATTATTTTGCATTACTTCTGTTTATCTACAAAAATGTTAACCCAAATCTGCAAAGACCGAATATGCTTCGCGCCGAAATTCAACCCGCATGCTAGAGCCGCCTACTATTTCTCTGCCTGCGTACCTGTATTGACGTGTACAATCAACACGTGCAAACAATCTAGATTGCCAAATAACCATCCCTCCTAGCTGGTTCCATCTAACTGCAAACCAGACACCCATGCATCAAATCGGCGTAAGCACGTTCGTAAGCGAAAAGCAGGGCTCCGTGAAATGTATGCGACGGCTGTTGTCCCAAAGTCGTTGCGTAAATGTATGGCAATGACAGACTGAAGCTATGACAGTTCTTTTAATCCTGTTCTAATGCAGCAAAAAGCCACTAATATATTAAGGCCAGGGATCTCCGTCCTTCCCATAATGTGTGCTCAGTGTTCATACCGTGGCTACGAAGGGTTTGGTTGAGCGCCTTGACATTATCCTCGAACTGCTTCCAGTCATCGGCAGGCTCGTGCAGTTCGTCGTACCCAGGAATGTGGACGCTCCTCTTCTCCAGGGCAAAACTCGTCCAACGGAGCAGGACCCAGTGTTCTGGTCTGTGAGGGAAGTTGCGCACGAGACTTGCAGCGGCGCGGTACGCCGGTCGCTTAAGGCCTGCCATCGCCGATGCGACCGCCCACAGCCGAAGATCCTCAAGCTGATGGGGTGGCCTCATGAAGCTGGCCACCCGCGAGGCCGTCGACCAGCGACCTTCCTCCAAAAGACATTCGGCAAGTCGGCGCCAGCTGACCTCCGAAGACGGATCTTGACTCACGGAGCGCTCAAATATCTTTCGCCTCACCTGAGTAGGTACGATCAGATATCGTCTGCCGTTAAGCCACGTACGAACAAAGATTTACCGTACTAAACATAACTGTGGAGCTATAAAATGACATATATATATATATATATATATATATATATATATATATATATTAAAGCAACAATTTAGAATAAACCAATCTGTTTGCCAAGATCTACCTAGATAGAGGAGTGACGAGAGAAGCGCACATAGTCCTAACATTTTTAGGTACCAATTACAAACCTCAACGTTGTTATTGTCGGTCACATTGCTGATCATTCGTCTGATCTCCGGCACCAACATAATGGCATCTTCAGGTCGTCCTTTCTTCCATGCCTCAAACGCCTTCAGCTTTGTTACCCCATCGTCGAAAGGAAGATTTTCAAGATAACGGGCAACCTTCGACCAGTCGCCATTAAGTGCAGATGCCTGGGCAGCCATCAGACGACATTCAGCACTATCGCAACGGGACAGGACCTTCTCGGCGGCATTCGTCAAGCCGTGGCCCAGAAGAACGCGTCCTGACAAATTGGAGGTTCGTTCCAGCATCACATAGACAGCCAAATAGTTGGATAAATAAATAGATAAATACAAGATAGAGTAAAGGCTCACTAGAATGAACGCCATCGTTCAAGGACCGTTAGAACTGCAGTGTGTTGCTCATATGACAACTTGTTTCCTTCAACGGCACACATATTCATATTTATGTATCGTTGTTACTTGTGCATTACTACTACAACCCTGTTAATAAAAAAAACAACGTCCTATCAATTATTTTACTTCTTACCTGCTGTGGCACAGCAATTGCGGCTTTCAAATGAGTCCATGGCTCTCTCGCATGCGTTCAACATTTCAGCCGGTATCTCAAGGGACCCCGGAGGGGACCCATGCAATGCGGAGCAATTCGTACTCGCGCCCGTCTCGTTCTCGGCTGCGCTCTGAAGAAAGGCGAAGTAGCAGACGAGAGCCTCGCCCGTCGGTTGCACCTCGTTCGAATGCCGATAAAGGTCACAGGCATCAAAGTGGCCCACGGTAGCAGCGAGCGTCGCCTGACCGAGCCAGCATTCGACACTGAGCGGATCGGCGGCCTGTGCTCGAGTGAAGCACTGATTGGCCTCACGAAGTAGTTGGCTCCTCAGATAGACGAGGCCCAGGTTGACCCACGCGGGAGCCAGCTCAGGGCTGAGGACGAGCGCTCGGATGAATGCGGACTTGGCGATCTTCAAGGAATGCTGCGCTCGGACTGTGAGGACGCCGAGCGTGTTCCACAGTTGGCCCGACGTCGAGTCTAACGCAATGGCACGTTTCACGCATGAAATACTATGAAGGAAGAGATACAGACACGAGGAAGGATTGGAATAAATCAAGAATCAGGTGTTGCAATTCTAAGAAGCACGAAGTAAACAGACAGTTTATATCTTAAGGTGAATATATATATATATATATATATATATATATACCGAGCAAGATGTCTTAGTGGCAAAGCCTTTGCCTTGCATTCGGGAGGACTGGGTTCGAGACCCAGACCGGCCACTCTTAAAATTGGTTTGCATGGTTTCCAAATTAGACAAGGTAAATGCCGGAGTGGATTAAAATTAGCCATGACATGAAAAAAAACGTACACGGGAAATAGCCTTACAAAAAATATTTAAAAAAAATATATATATATAGATATATATAGTTTTTGCCGTTTGTTGCCTAAGCGAAAATACAAATTTGCAGATGCATATATGTGGTATGTCATGAGCTGTGGACGTTTTTGGGTCCATTTTTATTGAACTTGTCGAATTTGCTGGCATTAGAGATCCGTGTTGACCATCTGGTTCATTCTCAGAAGTTTAATGTAAACAATGGTATCCCACCAACAATAAAGCATAACCTTATTTGGGTGGCCGTTTCCAAATGATCCAAGAAGGAAGCTTAACGGTGGCCAACGAGCAGGGGAATGCTGAAGCGCATCCGCTCTAATCTGTTCGAACTTCTGAGATTGTGGGGAGCCAACTGGCACAACTTATTAAGTTATTCCAATTTCTGCCAGTTGGCTAGCAATGCTTGCTTTGGTCAACTTCAATTTCTTCCTCCTGACAATGCTTGCTTTGGTCAACTTCAACTTCTTCCGCGAATTCTCGAAAGGTGACCGTTAGATTTTCTTGTATGTTTTAAGCACAGAACGTCATCGTCCGGCAAAGAGGGTTGACTATATATATATATATATATATATATATATATATATATATATATATATATGTATATATATATATATACAATTCGCTACACTAGTTACTAGCCGATATGATTATACGTGTGTGGCTGTTGCATAAGTATGAAGAACGCAAGATAAAACGGATTAATGAGGCATAGGGGAAACTGCAAGTTTCTGACGACGAGAACTGTGAGGCCAGACGGCGAGTAACTTTAGAGTACCTTTGGTCGAATGAGCCCTTGGCGGCAGAGATGATGGCCAAATTATGCCAGACATTCGGCAAACGAGCATTTAGTGAGAGGCACTTCGTGAAGCACTTCTCCGCCTGGACAGTGAGATCGGCTGTGCTCAACGTCACATCGGTCTGTTGGAGACGCAGCAGCATCCGGGATGTTGCCTCGACCGGTGCGTGCAACTGTGGTAGAATAACGAGGCGCAGTTAGAAAACATTGGCGACTTACACCATCACAGCATCACGAAAAACAAACCCCCCAAAAACATAAAACAGCAGTCAGTTCATGCTAATAGCCAGAGTCACCTGTAGGTTGCTTTGCACGGCCTGCAGCATGATATCGCCGAGAAGATTCCACAGACTAATGAGCTTTCCGTTACCGCTGCAGATGGCCTGCGAAGCGATCGCTAAGGCTTGACTCAGCAGGCGTCGCGCCGGACCTCGGAGCGCAGCTCGAAGTCGGTCTCGTGCCACCGACAAGCAAGTGTGAGCGTAGTCGTGGGCGCAAATCGCCGACGAGACGTCCTCCCTAAACGCGACCTCGAATAACTCGATGGCCTCCTCGTATCGACCGTGGTCGCGCGTGACACACGCTAACCTGCACCGGTTCGTATGGTAGATTATATGCATTAGCAGTGGCAATAACAACAACTGGAAAGGCAACATGTTAACAGAACGTAGTTTCAGTGGAACCAAAAAATTCAATATAAATAAATAAATATATATATATATATATATATATATATATATATATATATATATATATATATATATCGGAATTAATCGAATGATATTTATTTAATCTTCCAAAGTGTTTTTGTTCACTTCAAAATAGCTCCCGCTCATTGCAATGCACGTGTGCGACCTTCTTTCCCCACCTTCGAAACATTTTTTAAACGCGTCTTTCGGAATCGAGTTGAGTTGTTCCTGCAATTTTTTTGTTTTTTCTCCTCAGGTCCGGCGAATGGAAAGGCTGTGGAAATAAAAAAACCGGATTTTTCATCAAATAATTCGGAAACAGTAAAAATGTATGCGCCCGTGCGTTGTTGCGATGGAAGATCTAAGCGTTGTTTGCCCAACGTCCACCCTCTCGCGTGGGACACTCTCGAGCAACCTTCTTAAAATTTCGCGCTAGTATTCCTTACTGACCGTGAAACCAGGTGGCAACAACTCGTGGCAGATAATCTCCTTGAAGTTGAAAATAAAATCAAAAAGGAATCTTGGCGTTGGATCTGCTTCTTCTGAATTTCTTTAATCGCCACTCCCTAGAAGCACCACAGAGATGATTGGGCTTTGGTCTCGACGTCGTATGTGTAGGCCCACTCGCTGCCCGATCTGCCCTCGTACAAAATTCCGATTTACTTTATGTCAAATTTGAAGTAATTGTATATAGTGCAACGCGTAGTACAGTGCGCCGTATACCTAGCACGCCTAGATTTCTTTAATCGGAATCGAGCCTGAAGGCGAACAAGCGACTCATGCGTGCATACAAATGTGGGTTCGTTTCAGTGCAGAGCCGGTCCTCGCTGCGCAGAACTGCACTTGCCCGCATGAAAACGATTGACGGCAACACATACACTACGGCAGTGCTATTTTCAGTTAAAACACTCAGTACAGAACAACTCCAGTTTCTACTCTCGTCGACGAGTAGCTGCACTGTGGACACCTTTCTGCGCGTGTCCGAAGACAGAAATAAAGCGAAAAATATATGCTCGTAGCTTGCGGTACGATTAATGGTACGATCGTGTTGTTATTGTTGTTATTCTTATTCTTGGTGTTGTTGTTATTGTGTCACCGTATTTCATGCTTGTTGTTGTTGTTGTTGTTGTTGTTGCTTTTATTGCTATGTGCGTGTCTTCGAGTCTCGCACCTGTACTTGAGGAACGTCTGGTGGTCGCTTCCGAGATCAATGCTCTTCGACAAGCAGAGGGCGGCAGCGGCGAAACTCTTGCGAGCAGCATACGCTTCAGCCAGCAGTTCCCAAGCGAGTGAGCTTGGCCGTAGCCTGGTGACCTTCTGGAGATGGCCGACAGCCGCCGATGGCTCGCCCCGCTCCATAAAGTGGAGGCCGAGCTCGGCAAATGCCCAACAGTTTCCATCGTGTATTGTGCCATCAGACGTCACTGTAGGCGAGCACGCAATCAAATATAGCTTTCATTGTTATTCGAAGCACTCACCTCTGCAACTCGCTTGAGAAATCTGTTAATCCCGGCGTTCTCTTTCTCACTCGCGGCGGGACAAGATCTTTGTATTTTCCCCAATATCAATGAATTTGACGCACTACGTTGTACAGTCGAACCATTATGATATATGTAAACGCGTTGCAATGTATGTAATAAGTTCACAAATGATACGCTGTATTGTTTCTTTGTGTATATTGGAAAAATAAATATATGTACATATATATCATGTTTACATGCTAACCCCTATAAGACTCTGTCAAATATATAAAAAAATATATATATGCATTCTGGCACCTACATGACTCAAGAAGCATGCGATTTTCCTGATGTTTCTCCAGCAATCTCAGCGTTCTGCTGAGTGCTTTTCCGCATCGGGCGTCGCTTCGATTGATGATAAAGCTCTGCTGTAGGCACTTCAGAGCTCGGTTGTGGTCTCCAAGAGCAGTGTATATTTCACCAAGCAGAGTCAGTAACTCAGCATTTCGTACATCTCGGCTGAAGGCCGACGAGGCAATCTTCAGGGCGTCGGTATACCGCTTCTTATACTAGAAATCATATGTATATATGTAGACATTCTTTATTACGCTAGTCTTTATTGTGCCCGTTTTCGATAATTCCTAAAAACGTCGTCGAGAACGAAAAATACTCCTGTATATATATATATATATATATATATATATATATATATATATATATATATATATATATATATATATATATATATGCTTACGTATAGGTATCTTGCAGCGATGGTCATGCCAACTTCGTTGAGATGCGCGTTATCCAAATTGAACTCTTCGCCGAGTTCCATGCGAGCTAACAAAGTATAGCCTTTGTCACCATGGGCGATTGCCTCTGAGAGGGCTTCCTGGCCTCTCCCCGCGCCAAGAAGACATTGAAGTCGCAGACGCAGCTCGACGGCCGCCCCCAGCTTTTCAGCCTTCTCGAGAACCACCAACGCTTCACGATGGCGACACTGTCCGTGCAGTGCTCGTCCCAGGTACATCAACAGAGCTTTGATAGCACAAGAAGACACACAAGACCTTAGGTGCCCACGCTGCATTAATCCCCTACCAGTTGGCGAATAAAATTATATTTAATTGTGTAAAATAACCCCGTAAATACACAGTTCATTTATAGGCAGTACAATATAGGTATGAAAATTTGAATGATCGAGATTGCCGAGATACACCGCACTGTTAGAGCACATATAATAAACGTTTCAAGCCTACGCATCGTATGTTATTCAATCCAACCAAAAATACTAGATATTAGTTATATACACATGTAGAGCCCGATGGCGTGGTGCATTCGTCTGCGCCTCGCGACCAGAGGAGACACATAGGTGAGCGGGTTCGAGCCCCACCGTTGCACATTTGTACTTACGGGGGTCCGTCTATGAATCAGAGCGAAAAGCAGTCCCGTGGACGTTAAATCATGGCTGAGGGTCAGCACAAAAAGTTCGAGTTAAATACACATACGTGTAGTCTGGCAGTATCTGGTATATTTCCTTTGGGGGTCAACCACACTTTACAAAAAAATCATCTTTTCAATAGAATGGGGGGGTGTAAATGTATTGTTTAGGAATTTAGATCGATCGCCAAACCTTACCGAGACTATGCTGCTTGTCGCATGCCTGGATGGCTTCCTTAGCAAGGAGCTCGGCGTCACGGAAACAGCCCGCGTCCAATTTGGCTTCAACGCGCATCTTCCACACGTCCCAGTTGGACGGGCTCCAGCTCAGTAGGCGAGCGCACGATTCGTCGAGACCCACCGTGTTTTTTGTCAGTAGACACAGTTTTGCCTATCAGATTCGGCCATATCAGCCGCAGCAGTTGACCAATCAGACAAATAATATATATATATATATATATATATATACGAGGTGTGTTCAAAAAGTATCGCGACTTTTGTGTTTTTTCAAAATTTATTCATTTATTCATGAATATCTATTTTGTCCCCTTCAAAGTAATCCCCATGAGATATTATACACTTGTGCCAACGGTTTTTCCAATCTTCGAAGCACTTCAAAAAACCATTTTTTTTATCTTGTTCAGCTCCTCCTTCGATGCCGTCTTTATCTCGTCAAGCGTAGCGTAACGTCGTCCTTTCATGGGCCTCTTCAGTTTAGGGAACAAGAAAAAGTCACAGGGGGCCAGATCTGGGGAATACGGTGGCTGCGGCATCATTAGTGTGTTGTTTTTGGCCAAAAACTCGCGCACAAGCAACGATGTGTGAGCAGGGGCGTTATCGTGGTGCAAAAGCCAATTTTTGTTCTTCCACAAATCCGGGCGTTTCTGGCGGATTGCTTCGCGCAAATTGCGCATAACTTGCAGGTAATATTCCTTATTGACCGTTCTACCCTGTGGCAAGAACTCATGATGCACCACGCCCCTGCAATCGAAGAAAACTGTCAGCAAAACTTTCACATTCGACCGAACTTGGCGCGCTTTTTTCGGTCTTGGTTCGTGCGGCAGCTTCCATTGAGATGATTGAGCTTTGGTTTCCACGTCATAACCATAAACCCACGATTCGTCACCAGTTATGACCCTCTGGAGCAAATTTGGGTCATCGCGGACAGAGTCCAACATCTCATTAGCGATGTTCATGCGATGCTGTTTTTGGTCGCAATTGAGCAATTTTGGTACGATTTTCGCGGCGACCCGTCTCATGCCCAAATCATTGATAAAAATCGAATGGCACGAGCCAATCGATATGTTTAGGTCCTCAGCAACTTCTCTAACGGTGATTCGACGATTGGCCAATACCATTTTCTCCACTTCATTAATTTTTTCGTCTGTTGTTGAAGTGCTCGGGCGTCCGGCACGCTCTTCGTCGTTCACATCTTCTCGGCCTTCTGAGAACATTTTGTACCACCGATAAACGTTGCTTCGGTCCAAGGTAGCTTCTCCGTATGCCACAGTCAACATTCGGAATGCATCCGCGCAGTTAATTTCATTTTTCACACAAAATTTGATACAGGTTCTTTGATCCATTTTTTTGAATAGGTCGAAGACGATCCAAAACACGTGCAAGCAAAGCAGCTGTCAACAATTAAGTGAACATTCAAAATGGCCGAGCTTGTCGGCATAAGTGAGAGACATGAGTACCAACATAACGCCACAAAAAATCGAAATTCGAATATACGTAACCCGCGAAATTTTTGAACACACCTCGTATGGTAACTAAAAAGATACAAAACCACACTCGGGGTATAATTGAAGTCTTTCTCCAAACATAATCACTAGAGGTTCAACCACAACGATCCCACTGTTTCACGAGCCGACTAATTCCCTGTTCATATAATTCCTGCGGCTGTGACAAAAGCCAGTGTCCACTGTGTCCTTCGCTAAGCTTCTTCGGAACCCACTGCGTGTACATGCCATGATGTCCTCACATGCACTACTGCGTCAATTGAACAATAAACAACTGCCTGCTTTCGCACAGCCACGCCGAACACTGACTCCTAACTGTCTCACCACGTTAGCCCAAAACCTCATTTTCAAATTTTAACCCTTTGGTTGTTGCGTGTCATACCCTATCATTCACAGACTCGAAAATGCGAGAAAAAATCGAGCCGCCAAGGAGATACCAGTTCGTGGCTATTGGAGACATTTGGCCCTATGGGTATCGGTACAGCAGAGTTTTCAAGGGATATCGCAACGGCGTGAAACGATGATTATAAGGCAAATTGTAATAGTGGCTATTCCGACGAACGCAATTGAAATTAAAATTAAAGCCAGCTTCAAGCATTTGTAAAAAGACATCTTACAAGAGATCAAATAGCAGATTACTTTAAAACGCTAATAAACAAGATGACTTCAGCCTTCTATTGAACGACCATCGACGGCTCATTAGGCCTTAAGGGACGAAATGGCGAAATGGTAAATATGTATGTATATATATATATATATATATATATATAAACGTACGATCGCTTCATGTAATTCATGTAAATGACGGTGCAACGACGTTTTAAGTGGATTCCTTGTAAGCGCCCAACAGCAAAGCCTGGTGCACTAACAGAGTGGAAAAAAGCCTTTACTTAATTGTATTACTTTGTTACCGCGCATACTGAATGAACCACGTATATCTACGCGCCTTCCTACCACTGTTTGTTACACATACTGTAATTCTAGCCTCTGCTGTGACAGATAATCCTTTTCATTGTTTTATAACTAATGTGGCATGGTCAGTATTCGAAGCTCGTGAAATGAAAAGGCTTGTTTGTTACCGAAACTATAAGACTACCATTGTAATACAGCGCTCGGCGACCAACCTTGGCGAGCACGTATTCCGGGCGGGTGGCGTCGCTCTGCCTCGACTCGAGCGCTTGTAGGAGTTCCTCTGGCGGTAGGGCAGCCACGCCCTGCTTCACTAACACCTCAACGGCTAGCCCATGAATGTCCGTCCCGGCAAGGCCCGACGCGCACTCCCTGAACTCGGCCGGTATATCCGATGCCGCCAGCGTTGACATGTAGGCCAAAATCAGGCGGTCCTTGAATCACATCATGGGAATATGTACGTTGAACGTAAGAACGATATGTGTATACAATGATTTGTGTATATATACATTTCCTTTTTAAATGTGTATTATGTTTAGTCTATAAAGAACATACGTACGGCTATATAAATAAAACTTCTCCTCAACACATCAGTTAAATGCAGCAGCTAATTTAGTACAGTTATGCATCAGGCGTTAAACAAGTAATTGCGCCTTTTTGTGTGATGATGTGCAGGGGGCTTAATTCACGGCTCAGCCAGCACAACGTCCGTGCAAGGAAACCGGGAGTTCGTACCTGAAGCACGGGCTGAAGTTGGTCCTTAAAGCAGAGCATCTTTTTAAGCGTGGCAGAAGCCACCGCAGAGTTTGCAGGCAAGCCATCTTCACAGAGGTCCAGAGCTACGCGGACAATTCGGCCGACGATCGAAGCGTCATTCGTCGACGCACCCTGATCCAAGCAGTCACCTGAATTTGAAACAAAGGTCAGCCATCGGCAGTGCTATGGTCTTCATCACGTTGACATCATGTCACTTTCAGTCGACCCATTACGCACGTTTGAGACTCAACGCTCTAATGCACTACTGATGATGGTTATGTTTATGTCGGTAGAAATGAGAGGCTATATTTATGTTATTGCTGCGGTCGGATATTCAGGAGTTAATACTAAGTTATTGCAATCGCCATTGCCAGTTGTCTCCACCTACCGAGAAGTTTCCAGTCGGCGTTCAACTGAGCAAGTTCAACTCGAAGCTGCACGCAGATCTTCTCGTCTAGCGTAAACTCGATCACCTTTTCAAGAGTCTTCCGGTAGAGAGCCTTGTCCAGAGTGGGGTACTTCCTCAACAAGCGAAGGAGGCCCTGCCATGGCGCCTCCTGATCAGCCTTCACCTCGGTCGCATGAACTAAGGCCTTTAGTGCCTTCGCCGAATGATCTGCAGCAAATAAATTATTGCAGGGAATCCACATAAGTACCGTATGCCGCCGAACAGTATGCCAGTAGTCAATCCACAACATTGTGAGCAAAATTATTGCACTTGTATGGAAGCCATTTAGGACGAGGATGACAGCAATGCAATACAAAATGCAACATGAACAAGAGCCGAAATCAATGAATGTCAATTAAAGCAATTAAATTATTAATCATATTATAGTGTGCTCGATACTTCGGAGTTTTAGGAACGATAATCAGTCGCGTCTGACTTAGCGCCTACAGGCAATTGTACATTCTCGGAAATCGGAAAAGTGCAAATTAAAAAGCCTTGTTTTTGGCTCCGTTCCAGCGCAGAGTGTGACGCGCATGTGACTAAATAATTCTAAAAAGGAACTTTCACAAATCCATGCAGAGAGTACACGTGAAAACAAATGTGTGAACTATATATATATATATATATATATATATATATATAAGTAACGAGATTGCACTCAGGAAGTATAGTTTCCAACCTACGCGAAGTGAAGTCGATGACCGTCGACAAAATAAAACATGAAGCGTACATGTGCCAAGGAGAAATTACAGTAAAACGACGCATTATATGCGCACGCGCAAAGACTACCGGAATTCGCGGCCGTCGCAGCTGCTCCGAGGATGAGAAGTGCAGTGAAGTGGTTGCCATCCTGTTGGAGGACCTGTTCGCAGAGCTCGATACTTCGATCGAAGTCTCCCGCGTCAAGATGGTGACGCGCGTCCTTCAGCAGCGCCTTCATTGACGACGCCATCCTGCAACCCACACAGTAAGTCAAATGTGATGGACCTGATTTTATTGGCCGTTTGACCCATGCCTCGCGGTTGTCAGTGTCTAGGAACTAACAAATGAATTCGTACATATGTATTTTTTTTCTTAAAAAAGATTTTTTACGATTTTCGCACGGACTAACATTAGTAAAATAAATATTTAAGCGACACATATTAATATATATATATATATATATATATATAATTCTTGAAAATGATATGTTGTTTGAATTGCCTTGGCACTATACAATGGCAATTGAATATTATTTATTTATAGATTATGTTAGTATAATATATTTCAAAACCCCACTCCTGAGGGTGAAATATATATATACTGCTCCAATAAAATGCATACCGTTATTCAAGAACAGCAGTAAGCTAAATTATAAATAAGTAGCGAAATTATGCTAGCAAATAACGCGTGATTGTACATCAACCAAGTGATTGATTATCTGCATTAACTACTACTACTACTAGAATAGAGAGCACCGGCGAGTTTCACAATATTTTTACCGTAGTCACTGTTGTTCGCTGTTCGCCGACTCCGTAGAACTGCGCTCATTATACAGTGTCCACAAACAATTAACATGAGCTGTTCACTGCATACAGAGCAAAATCACACGCCTATAGAACGGCACGGTTCGAAAAACACTTGTCTCAGCGCACGAATTATTATGAGTAGCCGTGTCTGCTGGCGTTACGCCCACCGCTGTTTTGGCTTACTTAGTGACTTTGATCCACGATACGATTTATGATTATGAATTGTTGACGTTTAATTGAGTGATTTTGTTGCTACAACGACGATGACGACGACGACAGCAAGACTAATAAAATTCGTTATGATATCGGATTTGTTGTTTTCATCATTCGCTGGCTGCGATCCTACGGCGATACGTCGCCGTCGTGGTCAAACGTCTCTTTCTGCTGCTCAGGTTAGTTAGCTATGACTGTCTAAGGCGCCCTGCGGGGGTTTACTCTATTGACATGACGCTCGACTCGCGCGTTCGTTCTGTTTGATTCGGTCCGATTATCGGACACATGTCATGATTGAATTCACAACAACAGCAACAACAACACCACAAACATTATGATCTTTCGGTAGGAAGGTAATTTCGTTCGGCGCGCCGGCTGCTCACACGAGCGCTCTCGACACAGCAGCTGTTTGTGTGGTTTGGGTTGTTGCACTTGCTTTGGAATCACGAATTCGAACAAACGACGGGTACCCAGACAGACAGATAGACAGTCACTTCGACTACCTTCGACTAGCACAGACTTTGTGTCTGCTCTGTCGTGGACATGGCGTTAGCGCGATGCGGCGATCGCCGACCCCCCTCCCACGTGTCTGCCTTTAACGTGACGTTACTTTCCACCGACAGATCCGCGCGGTGTAAGGTCGATTCTTGCCGGTCAGCATCAGCTTTAGTCCCTGTTTCATCGATAATAGTAGTATTAATAGTGAAAATGATGAGGATGATGATGAAGATAATGATGATAATAATGATAATAATAATAATATTAACCTGTAGATAATGTAAATCATATTGTTTCTTTTCAAGGAACACTGGACGAATTTACAGAATGGTGCAAAGGACTTGATCTTAAACTGTCGGTGGATAAGTGTGCTGTCCTTCACTTTGGCCACAACAATCCTGCACATATATATATATATATATATATATATACGTTAGGTACTAAGGAGTTAACTGCAAAAAGATCTATAAAAGACCTAGGTGTGTTGACGGCATCCAATTTAAACTATGCTCCTCATATTCTAAAAGTAGCAACGTCGCCTACGAGGAAAATTTACTGGATTCTGCGTTCTTTTGTGATCAAACAACCCGCTCTCTGTGTAAGACTATATAAACAATATGTTCTCCCGATTTTGGTATATGCCTCACCTGTGTGGAATCTAGGTTATTCTCGTGATGAAAAGATACTGGCCGGTATTCATAAAAAGTTTGTTAAACGTGTTGCATATCGTTGTAACATTAGAGAAAACGATGTTAAATGCGACAATATTGTTGAAATATTAGATAGAATTGACGTACGCACGTTTACTCGCATATGTAAACGGCCCGAGCAAGCAGTGATATTTTTCAACATGAATGCTGCAAACACTCGCTCGAAAATCAATATCCAGGCCAAAACGATTGCCAGAAAAGCGATCGTTAACAAAATATTTGCGTGGCGCTTAGTCCGTAAGCTTAACCATGTACAACCCGCCGCCGCCTGAAGGCCGACTTGCGATAACCTTCTTCTGTGATCTCAATAAAGCCCCCCTGCTAAAGGGTGTGTGAATATATATTATGTTGGTGCTGCGCTGGGTGCCCACTGCAGATTATGTGTTGTGGCCTGCGCGAGCAAAAAATAGCAGATATCAGACCCGTCTAGTGCCTTTCAGAGCGGAAAACAGAGCAAAACAAATCACAAAGCAGATCCTCTACCCACCGCTTAGGTCTCGCTTTCTTTGTGCCTATTAAGCCAAGGCAGCAGGCGTCCCACACGGTACTCCCAGGTTGCTAAAGCCCGGGGCATTAACCGTGTAGCCCGGGGACCGTGCGCGGAACACTTTCCCCGTACTAACGAAATAGCCTTAACAGCCCTCGAATGGGCCACGACAGGATGACAATATAAATTCGTTGCCACCCAACCGATATCGTATGCATTGCCTCCCGCGCCAACAAACGTGACCTCGGGAAAGTTACTTTAGGGAGTTTACACCGTCTGACTAACTTACATGTGGGCCAGTGAAGGTCCCCGCAGCGCGTGGCAGTCACGCACCAGCGGACCAAGGCCGGTAAGAGAGTCATAGTTACTCCCGCATACGAGCAAATGAGGCAAGACGCGAGCAGGGAAAATGACGGAGCTTTATCGCTGGGCCCGGCTTTCCGTGACCCGCGGTTTTAAGCCGGGGCCATGTTTTTATTTAAATGTGACCCGAATCGATTCAAATCTACCGGCTAGACATGACAGTAGCGCGGCACCGAGTTGGTACCACTGTCAGGTGGTATCGGGAAAGGTCGTCGGTACTCTCTTTTTGTTTTGATATGAGTCGTGTGTTGTTTTGTTGAGATATGTTTTTGTACTGATTCTGATGACTGAATGAATGAATGAGTGATTGACACCGTTTCTGGAGACTACTTGCAAATCTAGCATTCGAAAACATACAGCAACTGCTTTCTCTCTCTCTCTCTCTCTTCTAGTCTAACAATCCTGCCTGTCTGTGTCGTCTTGTCAGGAGTTGTTATTGTCCTGATTGTTGCTGTTGTTGTTGTTGTTGTTTTTGACATGATGATATCGTCTTCATTGTCGAGGCGAGTTCGCGAATTGCGGCGAACCGAGCTCATGTCGTCATTGCGACAACAATAGTTGTCGGCTGTCGACTGGCGTACGTAAAACCTCCTCGTACGTATTCATAGAGTCGGGTAGTTGTTGTGTTTTCGTGCTTTGTGTTGTTGTTGTTGTTGTTGTTGACGGTGATGTTGTTGTTGTTGTTGTTGTTGTTGTTGTTGTTGTTGCGGTTGTTGTTTTTATTGTTTCTGTAACTGTATCATTAATTTTCGGCGTTCTTGTTATTGTTGTGATTATTCACTTGCTGTTCCGATTGCCGACACGATTTTCACTGCACACATTCGCATTGCGCTGGTGTTCGCCGCTGACAATCATGGTATTATCATATGATGACAATCGTTTGACGATTATGGTGATGAAGATGATACGTAATGGTGGATATGTGATGATGATGTTGATGATGATGGTGGTGGTGATACGTAATGATAGATGTATCATGATGCTACGTAATGATGATGATGGTGGTGGTGGTGATACGTGATGTGGTCCACCATGCCGTCTTGCCGCAGCCGTGATTTTAGTTCGACGTACAAACGCAGCATAGAGCGGTAGACCGCAGGACTCAGTGGGAATAGAGGCGGGAGGATAGAGGGATCTGCTGCAGCTGTTGTTGCTGCTGCTGCTGCAGCTGCTGCTGTACAAACAACAGAAAATATTGTTTAGCAGGAAAGATCGTTTAGCAGGAAAGATCGTTCAGCAGGAAAGATCGTTCAGCAGAACAAAGATTGTTTGTCTAATTGTTTGTTGCGTGACAGTGGACCGCGAGGACCAACGGTGAGGCGAACCGAGGTCGGGTCGATCGAGCTGACCGTGATGAGGTGAGGAGGCGACGATGCCGAAACGAGACGATACGCACGAACGATGTATCACAACACGCGAACATGCTGGCGAGCGGGGAGCGGGGAGCGACCGGGCAAAAAATTCGGAAGAAAGCAAATAAACAAACAAAAAAAATACAACATGGTCGGCCACGCAACGAATCGTGACCTGCCGACGACTATCGAACGATTCATTAAACATCGAGTACTAACTACCACGTGTGTGTTTTTGTTTTTCATGTAATATTTATTACAACTATTTCCATCGAACGGCATCGTCCACTAGTCTAAAATAGTCTCGTCGTCATCTCAAGTCAGTGGCTGTAATCGTCATCACGGCAATCATTATGGCAATGTGAACTAGATAGCCAATCCTTTGATCAGCAGCAGCAGCAACAGATGGTGTAAGATAAGAGAAGTAAATGTTGACCCGCTACCACATGTAGGGAGGACACCTTACCACACGTAACAATACTCCGGCTGTTTTTGTTGTTGTTTACGTCGGAGGCGTAATTGGAGGGAGAGTTCTCATTGTTGTTATTCGGCGGGCTGTTATTGTTGTTCTTGTTGGTATTGTTGTTGTTATTGCTCTCTTTAAGTAGTTGTTGCATTTTGTCGCTGTCGACTTCGTTGTCGTTAATCATTATCACCATCACCACCATCATCATAATCAGCACCATTATCAGCATCATTCTACCTGTTGTTGTTGTTGTTGTTGTTGTTCTAACAATTGCTGTTGTTGACGTTGTGGTCACCGCTTTCAGAACCAGCCGCCTGCCGGACTGTACAACTACAACACCGCTACCCACACTACGCCCGTGTCGTGGGCGCCCGGTCGGCATTTGTGCCGTGCTGCCCATTCATTGGCCATTGTCGATGGCAAGAGAGCCACGATTGTGAATCGATGACGGCGATGACAACGACTGCCGACGTGGATTAACAACTAACCAGCAAACCATCTATTGTCTGACTATTACCATCTGTCTGACTTACTGACTGACTGATTGGCGCTAACTAACTGACGAAACGAACAGACACACTGATTGACTGAGCGATCAATGAATGACCTGATTGTTGCGATCATCGACCATCGGGGGTCGATCACGGATGACGTCGATTTCATCTCGACGATGAAGTCGCGTTAACGGCGGTAGACACCGAACGGTTGAACGGTCCGTTCTTCTGTTAGTCTGTCTGTCTGTCTGTCTGCGTGTCTCTTTGTTGTTGATCTGCCTGTTAATGAATTAAGTGAATCTATCGGTTGGTTGATCAATCGGTTTCATTCATAGTGATGTAATCGACCGGCTTGTCTTGCGGCTTTACGGACGTCATCTTCTTTGCTGTCGGCGCGAAGCCGCGTCGTGGTGGTGTTGACATGATGTTGTTGTTGTTGATGTTGCCGTTGTTGCTGCCTCTCATTGTGGTTCCTAGTGCAGCCAGTGTTGGTGCTGGCGGAGATGGCGAAGGTTATGCTGGAAGCTGCTGCCGATGACGGCTGGATTGCTGTTTGATGCTGCCTAGCTGGTAGCAGTGCGACGTGCGTAATACTTGCCACAGCGGTGTTGCTGTTGTTGTTGTTGTTGTTGTTGCTGTTGACTGTGTTGTGTTGTTGTGATTAATGGATTGACTGATGGATTGATTGTCAATTAATCAATTGATTGATTGATCAATTAATCAATTTTTGTTGTTGACCCGCCCGTTTGCCGCCGCCGCCGCCGCCGCCGACTGGAACTGAAAGCTCTTCTGTGCGCCGTACACCGCGTGGTGAGGCTACGATCAATAACCATCTGCAAAGTTCATCTGCTTGTGGTGGGTGATTGACGTTACGTTCATCATCATCTTCTTCTTATTCTTCTACTTCTTCGTGTGCTTCTTGTTTTTCGGCTGTGCTCACCTGTTCGGCCCTAGTGCGACCAGTGCGACCGCGAGCTTCGTGCAACGCGTCGAACCGACACGTGAACTTGTGGATCATCTGCTATCCGCCATCCGTCCAACCATATGTCAAAGGTGGACCTCTAAAGAGCGATCGCCAATAATCGTTCAAGAACAAGAACGCAGCCGTTACTTAGTGAGTAAACAGTGACATCTTGTGATCAAGACAACGAGAAAAGACAGATAGAGAGAGAGAGATTGCAAGCAGGAGGCTAATCGACGATTAGCTGATTATCTACTGTTGTTGACGGTTTGGTTTGGTCTGGTCGACGAACGACTTGCGACCTATTCATTCATTCATTCATTCATGCATTCGTCGTCAATGAATTGCTCACCTATCGTCGATCAGCTGATTCGTGGATCGGAAGTCCTTAATATATTTCGCTGGTAACGTGAATACATTGGTTGTATACTACTGGTCTGTGCCCCAACCCTGTCTTTACTCTCCACTTCTCAACTATCTGTCTCTCGCGTCCCGAATCTTCTCTTCAGTTCGTGAGCTAGCCTAATCAGCCACCAGTTGGTCACTTCGTTGCCCATAGGCCTGCTAGCTTGCTCGTAACCGTCGGCATCCGTCATCTCCTCTGCTGTCTTGCGTTGTCCTCGACCTTCCGCCGCTCGTGTCGCGTCCGGTGTTATACTACCACCGTAGAGAGAGATTATTTACAGAGACGCCCACATACACCAACAGAGAGTGTTTGAGCAAGAGAGAGAGAGAGAGAGAGAGATAGAGAGAGAAATAAAGAGAGTAAGAGAGAGATACAGACACACACACACACATTCAGTAACAGCGAAACCCTACGAATAATTGTCCTGCAAATCTGTGTTAAATCAACCCCCCGCAACACAACAAGAACAACAACAACAAGCAGAAGCAGAACAAGACGATGAACTGGGCAGGCTCGCACGTTGTCGAGCTGCCATCGTCGGTGGGCACCGGCGGCGATGGTAACGGGGGTGGCGGGGGTGGCGGGGGTGGCGCCACGGCGAACGGCCTGCTCTACGTCGGCTTCAACCAGGACCAGGGCTGTTTCGCGTGCGGCACCGAGGGCGGCTTCCGCGTCTACAACAGCGACCCGCTCGACAAGAAGCAGAAGGAGGACTTTGTCGACGGCGGCGGCATCGGCCACGTCGAGATGCTGTTCCGGTGCAACTACCTGGCGCTGGTGGGCGGCGGCCGCCGGCCGCGCTACCCCGCTAACAAGGTCATCATCTGGGACGACGAACGCAAGCAGAGCGTCATCGAGCTGACGTTCCAGTCGGCCGTTCGCGGCGTGCGGCTGCGGCGCGACCGCATCGTCGTCGTGCTCGACACCGTCATCAAGGTGTACACGTTCACGCAGAGCCCGCAGCAGCTGCACGTGTTCGAGACGTGCCCGAACGAGCGCGGCCTGTGCGTGCTGTGTCCGTCGTCGTCGAACTCGCTGCTCGCGTTTCCCGGCCGCAAGCAGGGCCAGCTGCAGCTCGTCAACCTGGCGCAGACCGAGCGGCCGCCGCTCGAGCTGCAGGCGCACGACTCGCCGCTGAGCTGCGTCGCGCTCAACACGCAGGGCACGCTGTTGGCGTCGGCGTCCGAGAAGGGCACGCTCATCCGCGTGTTCGACACGCACGCCGGCCAGCTGCTGCACGAGCTGCGGCGGGGCGCCCACCACGCCACCATCTACTGCATCAACTTCAACTACAACTCGACGATGCTGTGCGTGTCGAGCGACCACGGCACCGTGCACATCTTCGCGCTCGAGCCGAGCGACGCGCAGCAGCGCAAGACGAGCAAGTCGTCGCTGACGTCGGCCGTCCTGCCCAAGTACTTCAACTCGAAGTGGAGCGACGCCAAGTTTCAGGTCGGTTGGTGGTCGTCCGTTGGTCGGGACGACGAGCCCAGTGGTGGCGTGGTGCCTGCAAGTCTGCGTCTCGCCCGGTTGCGACAGGAGACACATAGGTAGGTGCGCGGGGGGTTCGAGCCCCACCGTTGCACCACATTTGTATTTATGGGGGTAGTCCGTCTATGAAGCAATGTGAAAAACAGTTCCGTGGACGGTAAATCTTGGCTGAGGGTCAGCCCGAAAACTACTACTGGTCCATTGGTCGGACAGTTGCTCGGTCGGTCGCTTGGTTAGTTCGACCGGTTGGTCGACGTGCTAGCAAACCGAACACCTTAGCGTAGTAGCCTTGCGGTAAATGTAGGCCAGTGTAAACTAGTCATCAGTAATACGAAATCTTTTCGGGCTGACCCTCAGCCAAAAAGATTTAACGTCCACGGAACTGCTGCCTTCGCATTGCTTCAGAGACGGACCACCCCGATAAATACAAATTTGTAATGCGGTGGGGTTCGAACCCGCCGCGCACCTATGAGTCTCCTCCGGTCGCGAGGCGCAGGCGAGAATGCACCACGCCACCGGGCTAGACAGTCATCTAATTCTATAGGTTTTTGTTGTTGTTGTTGTCATTGTCGCTGTTTCTTTTAACATTTTTAATTTTAAAATTAAATCAAGTTTTTGCCTATACACACATAAGAGCTAACAATTGTCTCCTTGTGAACGGATAACCGGGCCGCGCATCAAGTGGTGGTACACCTGATACTATAGCTTGTAACCAGCAAGCTAGTCATCTATAGCTAGTTAGTTTTGCTATTTACGAAACAATGCGAAACCCAACCCGTGGACTAGCTCTCAGCCAACATTGGCAGAAAATTAGCCTGAAATAGTTAAAGCTAGTTATGTTGGTTCACGTCGGTACGCCGGGCTGGTAGAAGATGGGGGAGTGCGAAAACGAGGACGACGTCGAGGGAGATGTTTGACGGCATAATGACGGGAGTTTTTATGCGCCTCCTGATTGGAGAAGTTATTATACAGGTAGTTCAATAAGTTCTTAGAATGAAAACCAAGAATTTTCCAAATCATGTTTTTAAATTTATCTTATTCGATATACTCCCCGAGATGCTCAATACACTTTTCCCACCAAGATTTCAGAGCTTTTATACCTCTTAAGTAGAATTCCGCGTCTTTAGACTGAAAATAGGCATTGACAGCAGCCTTAACCTCTTCATTGCTGGAAAAACGCTTTCCACCGAGACTATTCTTCAAATGTTCGAAGAGGAAATCATCAGAGGGGGCCAGGTCTGGAGAATAGGAAGGTTGTTCAATAAGTTCGAACCTCAGTTGGGCCAGTTTTGCCGATGCTTGCCGGGACTTGTGTGCAGGAGCATTGTCCTGGTGGAACAGGACAACCTTCTTCTGCAAAGCGGGCCGTTTCACGATGAGTTCTTGCTAAAGGCAGTCCAACAGTCTTGCATAATATTCTCCTGTGATCGTTTTACCGTTCTCAAGGTAGTCGACCAGCATTATTCTACGTTGGTCTTAAAAAACTGTAGCCATCACCTTTCCGGTCAATGCCGTTGTCCGCACCCTCTTCGGAGGTTTTTCATCAGGTGCACACCATTGGCAAGATGCTTCTTGGGTCTCGGGAGTGTAGTGATGGACCCAGCTTTCATCGACGGTCATGAATCTGCGCCAAAAATCCGACGGATTGTTCGACATCTTGGCCAAATTTCGCTGTGAAGCGAAAACAGGCGCGTTTTTTTGGCCTTGGTTGAGCAAATGCGGCAGCCATTTTTCTCTGAGCTTTTTCATCTTCAAGTTTTCGTGCAGGATGAAATGCACACTACCCAAACTGATCCCCAAGGCCTCCGCTATCTCCCTAATGTTCACTCGCTTATCTGCGGCAACGATTTTCCGCACCTTTTCCACGTTTTCCTAATCAGTTGCCGTTTTTGGGCGTTTTGAACGTAGTTCATCCCGGTGCTCCTGCGACCTCTTTTTAACTCATTAATCCAGTTGGAAACAGTGGCAAAACATGGCGCAGAGTCACCGTACACCTCGTCTAACTCAGTTTTCACTTGGGTCGCATTCCAACCTTTGAAATAAAATGCTTCGAAACTCTTTTTTCTTCATTTTTAAAAATTACGCCGATACGTTGCACGGGAAAAGCTATCAAACGAAATCGCAACGGCCAATCACCATAATATTTTGAGTGCTAGCAGTCGAAAAGTTGCAGTTCCTAATAGCGGTGGAAGCGCGCCAAAATTCGAATTCTAAAAAGCTCATTCTAAGAACTTATTGAACTACCTGTATTAGGAGCAACAACCGCTGTCATGGTATGTTGTTAATATTCAATGGATTTAGATGTAACTGTTGGTTTGCTCAAATAACAGTGCTTTTGTCAAGCCTTAAGCTTTGGTCAGTGACAGCGGAGGAGAGGGATATAATAACGTGTTGGATATCTATATTGGCATTTGGCTGTTTTGGGTAGATTTAGAGATTTTTGGAGAGTGTAAATTCCCACCGAAAACTGGTTTGGTTTTCTTTCTCGACACGATGGGCAATCCTCATACTTCGATGCGTGCTTTGAGATTCAAAATTAATGTGCCATTGTGAGTTATTGGCGAGTCGAGTCATCCACGAGGACCTCCGATATCAGAGTCATCCACGAGGACCTCCGATATCAGTCTCATAACCATAAGAGTCATACCGATTTTCTTTGTGACGGATAATGCTTGCCCGATTTCGTTGCTGATTCGGGTTCCCTCAAGGACAAAGCACCAGGCCGTGTTCGATTCTTCTCTCTGGCACTAAGATATTCATCGTGGATTCAAAAATCTGCCGCCAGAATGGGCTTTGGATTGCTCGCGATTTGTAAGATGTCCTTATTGTGCGACAGAACAAATCTCCAGCTTATGTGTACATCCTGGGTGTGGTGCCGTGTTAAGGAGACGTGATAGCATTATGTTTTTTTTTCTAAAAAAAGGTCAAATCGTGATGCAGTGAAAGTCTATTTGCATTTTCTGATAACTATAGAGGGACCGTGGATACACTCTGTGGCCAATGATTTGCAATACGTAGAGCGGTTAACCTCTCACACAAGCAAGACCTGACGCAGCATATGACCATGTTCTGGGATAAGCACTCTTAGCCGTCTAGAAATGTAGATTGAATTTCTCTCGACTTGTACTAAATAAGGATTGTTCTTCTCTAGAGGTTGTCGCTTAGCGGTAAGTTTTGCGCAGCTAGAAAAATGCTACTCAATAAATATGAGACGTGTTTGTCTTTGCTTGCCGCGGACGGCAAGAAACCGTTTTGTGTACCTGCTAGCGGGTTGCGAACCGGCAGTTGAAACAATCAGAGTCAGACTTAGGTCACCTATTACAGGACCACTTAAGCAATTTTGGTTGGAGTGGCAAATAGCGTGACTGAGGCCTCGACAGAGGTAGCGCAGTTAGATGGGTACCTCGCCAGGAAGCTTTGCGATGGAATGGCATGCACTTGTCGACACGTGTATACAAGGTGCATTGTGCATGGCTATCACCACTTGATATGTTCGACCTAATAATTTTACTAAGTTGGCGATCAATGTATGTGCCGATTGTGCTCGCAGATGTGCGCGAAATACCACGCAGCGAGCTGCCAGACGCATTGGCGGTCTTTGCACTTTTTCGCCTCATGGGGACGGTTGCTAAAGCGTACACATTTTATATAATATATAATAATAGCTTTATTAACCGATGGTTGGTTTACAATATTGCGCGTACAGAGAAAGCACACATTCACATATACATATATTTCTCACGGTTTTAAAATTCGAGCCAACGGAACTGCTCTATCGCTTTGTTTAAGGTGGTATAAGTCACACTGTCTCCCGCAGAGTTTATATAATGACGATTAATTTATAGCTTTGTACCATCTTACCAGGGGGCGTTGCTGAGCGAGAGTCTAACAAAAGCCGACATACCAATACAGACTCATTCACTGTCTCCATTAAGCAGGCATCTGCAACTCTATATATGTAGGTTTTGCAAGACGCCTGCAGGCGGGGTCTCAAATTGAGGCGGTCAACGCAAACGCCGGACACATCAAATTAATAGGAAAGAGTAAATATTCCGGGTCCGTTAGAAATTCCCCACAGGTTTATCCAACAAGCTGCATTCAAATAGTTATTTGGGTAGAGCATTTAAACCAAGCAACATAGCTATTCCGATTTTGCTGCTTCACAATGTAGATTTGTTATTTGTATGTCTATAGTGAAACAGGTATTGGCCGCGTTCTCTGTTCGCTCGTCTCAAAGTCGTCTATTAGGTTCTAAAGTCGTCAAGAGTTTGAGTTACTATGTTTTTTGTTTAGCCTGGGCAAGTTATTCATATTCGACAGAGTGATTTTTAAATCGTCCATAGTTTGCAGATAAATCATTAAAAACGTTATGAGACCATTAACTTGGTCGCAATGTTGTGTTTCTACGTTCTGATTGGCTTTATCGCAAATAATCTGCATCTTGGAATCTGTACGATTCCAATAATCCTACGAAGTACTTTGGCCACAAGTAACACATATGTGACTTACGTCGGAGACACAGAGAGGGATGGGAGCAACAGCTTTTGGTGTGTAAGGCGATTTATATCTTTGGAAATCTCCAGACATTGGCGTGTACCGACCGTGCGAGCTTACTCCATTCGCCTACGCTATCTCGCTGTAAACATCATCATATTTGTTTGAGACTGCGTCAAGCAGTGTTTATCGCGTTGGCGTTTTTGTCCAAATATACTTATTTACATCAGTCTTCGATTAGATATATATATATATATATATATATATATATATAGCATCAGTATTGGATATATATATATATATATATATATATATATATATATATATATTTGACTCGTACATATATAAATTAGCTTTAGATTTGCCGAACTGGTTTGTTGAAAGCCACCATAGGGAGCTCGTAGTTGCACTCGGACGGACTCACGTTTAGGTGGACGCGTTTCTACTTAGATGCGGAAGAGGGCAGAAGCAGCTGAAAACGATGTACTCGTACATGCTTACACCTGTCACTTGTTGTTGGCCTTCGTAGAAGCGAACATTATTTAGTCGCACTGTTTGTCTCGAAAGTCGTCAACGTCGACTGTCCTGTGCTAAGCATATACACACACAGCCACGCATAGCTATTTCTTGAGATTTTATCGCGGATTGTGCTAGATGTTCCAGTTTGAATCTAGCAAGTAAAACATAGCATGTTAAACAATGGTACAGTTGTGAGGTTCGAACATATTATCTACTTATTTATATCTTTTTATATCTATAAAGACATTATGCGTCTTATATTATATTATTATTATTATTATTATTATTATTATTATTATTATTATTATTAATAATTGCGAAGTATGAATGTGCTTACAACAAGCTCTAAAGAACGACGAGCCTCTTACTCTATGGCACCCACTACGGATTCAGCGTTACACCTTCGCGGTGGCACTGTAAGGCATTATCTGCTTAAGAAACGGACTTTTCTCCGGCCTTCGGTAGTAGTCTCGAGTACGCCTTGTAAGGTCTTTTAGAAGCGACTCTTGTGTCATTTCTCTGCTTGGCTAGGCCCGTCACACAAGCTGATGCATTCAACTGCAAAGATGTGCGATGTAGGCATTAGAATGCTGCCATACATAACACCGTCGTAAAACCCAAGGCTAGCTATTTGCCCTGGTCCCACAAGGTCGCCGGTAGTTACCCGAGGAGAGTCTTGTCTTGTCATGTCTTGTCACCCACGGACAAAATATCTTTTGGTTCAACGCGTCTTGGGCAGGAAGCTCCCGTGGTTGCAAGGCTTGAGACAAGTCAAATACCGTTTTAGTTCACGAATCTGTATTAGTCATAAGAGTCATAGCGAAGAAACGGAGCGGAAGAAAATGCTTAAGTTACAATGTGTTCTATTTTCGGTATATGTTTACCCATAAGTGAAGTTTTATGCGGCCTATTTTCATGGACATACACAGTCCATGTTACTAGCAGACCTGCTTTCCACCTTCTGCTAAGAAAAGCAGGTCTCTCTGTAAGATTTTGACTCGCAAAGTTCTAGCTCCGTCTTTCTCTGTGTTGCATATATGCAGCACCAGCGTGGATGAGGCTATATATATATATATATATATGACACACCGGCTGAGCTCTCTCAATGGCGTAGAATCTGGCTAATCGCATTGTCCTCAGTGTTTGTTGTTCGCTGGCAGGGTAGCGTCTGTCGACAGACAAAAAGACGCTTTTGAACTGGACAGGGGGACTTTGCCGTAGGAAGTCAGGTGGCTGACGCCCCTCCAGTATAAATATATATGTGGCTGCCTTGATTGTGGCTTGATGCTGTGCGGCTCACTTAAAAATGACTCGATGGACACGGATAGGGATCATAGGTGAACAAAACAAAAAAAGACAGAGAGAAGAGAGATTAAGGTACATGGAGACTCAAGATAGTTTTCGCTTTTTCCCGCGCGGTGAAGTGTGAATTTAAGTACTCGTTCACATTCGTAGACACTGACGGATAGCCCCATCATTGGTGGTCTTTGGGTAGAAAATTCGCATCGATTTTGCCACAGACATCATAGGTGTGAGATAGCGGCAAACACGAGCATGTGGCTTACACAGTCGTGTCCAAAAATTTGGCTGCGTACATTTTGTATTTGGGTGAAACTTCTAGCGAAAATTAAGTGCACTAGTTGGTTGGCACTAGCACTGCCTAGAAGCTTCTATTGGAGACAACCTTCATTGGGGATGAAGCACTATACCTGACAAGTGTATATGAATGGCACAAAAAAGTTTCGAACTGGGCATTTTTATCTGCTCGAAAAATCCCCTGAAGGGTGTTTAAACAGCAGCAACAGATGAGAAAAGTATGGTCTGCGTGAAGGCTGCAGTTGACGAAAACTCAAACATAACATGTAAATCGCTAGATTTCAGGCTTTTGGCTTGAGTGCTTTCTACGACTACCTCGGACTCACCAGAATATCTGATGGATACAAATATCTCGTGATTTGCCACAGCACGAAAGACAGACGCGGAGTCCTCTATTGGCTCAAGATTTCTGATAAAATACCACGATGGCTGTTTTTTTTGGTTCTGGACACTCATTAATTTTTATGACCTCTTACTCAACTCTCAGAGCTCACACGTACTCTTCTATTTTATGAGACGTATTTTGGAGTTGTGCTTCGATGCATGAATCCATCGCTATAATAAGCATTTAATGGACATTATGTCGAAGTCGAATTAATGATCAATCCATCAGAATAGGAATAAAATACCCATACGTATTGCAGCAAAAATGTAGTTCAGTCCCTAAGTCAGAGGTAAACGGGGAGAGAGGGAGAGAAACGGTCAAAATTAGCAAAAACGCAAGATCTTAGATAACGGAGTCTACAGGTGAAAGTGTTGAAGCTATGAAATGACTCAATGACCCGACTATCCGATTGATAGATGGATGAATGAATGTATGTATGGGTCTAGGTGAATGTTGTGTTGCTTACACGTACGCAGTATCGTTTTGTGCCCTTTTGTGCTCTATACGCACTGGCCTTCCCTTGCGCACCACCTCATGCTCGCCAGTCTCACCGACTCTTTTTGCACGGGTCGTGAACAAAGTGCTTGAGCCACAGACGACAGTTGAAGTAGTGTGGCACTCTCAAACCCAATTAATATTAATAATATTAACCAACTAAACTAATATTAATAATACCCAACTAATAGTGTTTGTTGCTTGGAATCAGCAGTGTCTCTAGCTGTTCTCAGGACTAGCTATTCGCGGGTGATGACTGTGCTGGTGAATTTACCGGAAGCGGTCCTTCTCCGGAGACGGTGACACCAAATCCTTCTTGAACTAGTTATCTTGAGTTTTCTGAGATGCTGTTGGGTTACCTCGCAGACCAGACAGCAAACTGCCTGGTTCCCCTAATGCTCCGACCTCTAGCGAAGAAGTTTTCTGACACTTGGCTAGCGTGCTGCAAAAAATTAGCAGCTTCTCCCCATAAAACCAGGCGCGACATATGCATTTTGTTTTTTGTGATTGCTTTAAAACGACAACATTCGTATTGTACTGATCCTACTATACGAATGTATCCTGACAGTAATCGGATTTGTGTCATAGCCACAATAAGTTGACGTACAAATGTCGTTCTTTAACGTCGCTTCGTGATCTGTTTACGATACTCTAGGCGCTGGTCAGTGCGAAAAAGGCTGAAATATCGTGGATATTGCTTTTTACTGCTTTGTGATAACTTTTCATTCACACATTTCGTGAATTGAGAGGAGTCTCCCCTAACACCTTGTAAAGATTAGGAGTATGATAGATATTGTTTAGTGGTGGAATTATCTATATAGTCAGTACTTGTAGGCATCGGTGCATTTTTAAGATGTTTATATGCAGCCATGCTATTCATCTACCAGGGTATCGCCGGCATGGCCCCCTGTTGTTGATCGACAGGGATTCTTGCTTTACCGGCCTCATCAGTACCAATATTCAGTCTGCAGACTAGGCAAATTTTTTAATAAGGTGCAGCTTTGAAACGACATTTTTTTACGTTCAGCATTTCCAAGAGCTGGTTTGTGCCTCTAATATTCAACAGCCAACTTTGACCCGATATAAGCATTGTTTACGAAGGAAATGAGAAACTCTACTTATCATGACCTAATATGAAACAATTGTTGCTCAAACATGTTGCTTCCTCTTGCGTCGTATTTGAACTTACGGTTTATTTTTTTCCCTGACAACGTTGGTGACGCTCTTTTATTCTCCTTTATACTCACAATTTAAGCTGATTTTCCTTTAAGTATTCGACGATCCGTAATACGTTTTCGAGAACTCCACTTCGTGGCTTTACAGTTATATATTTATTCTAATTGTTTTTAAGACAGAACGAATATTTATAATCATAAAAACAGTCATGCGGCCGGTATACTTGTGCGTTATTGCGAATAGATTTAAATAATTGAAAAAACGTTACTCGGAGGAAGACGGTTTGATGTTATGATATGACGACAAACGTTTCATTCTTCCCTGGCTATGAAAGCTAATCCATTACGAAAACTATGTAGTTTAGTTTTTGATAGAGCTAGATGCCAGCTCATTGCCACTAGTCGACGTAATATTATCATAATAAGCTCGTTTAAACATATTGATGAATACATCAACCATTGAAATCGAAAGAGTTATATTTAGTTGGCTTCGGTATGCTCGGGTACACATAGAGCACCTACGAGTTTATGTACACATGTATCGTATTGAATGCAGTTCGCGGAGCGTATATCGAATATCGGGCATCGGATATGGAATGACTAGATATGAAACGCAAAACGAATGCCTGGTGACCATTGTGTTTCCTTCCTTCCCATCATCATTATCATTCCAGTGTATCTCTCCTCCTCCCCCGGCCCCAAACCCATACACAGGCGTGGACTGTCGTCCAGAGAAGGTGTACGCACGCCTACTATGTATTAACCTTGCGTGCTTATTTGTCTTTTGTTTTGTTGTTGTCTGCCATGTCTACTGTCTACTTTCGTCGTTCCGACAGGTACCCGGGGGCTCGCATTGTATCTGCGCGTTCGGCGTCGACGGAAATTCGGTCATCGCGATCTGCGCAGATGGCTCGTATCACAAATTCACGCTCAACATCAAGCAGGAGTGCAGTCGAGTCTTTTACACGCAGTTTCTCGACTTGTAGACTTGTAAGCGACTTGTGAGCTTAAGTGTGCCTGACTACTGATGTGAGACATTGGTGCTGCTCCGCCCTGCTCCGCGCTGCCGTCGTTATCGTCAACGTCATCATAATCGATCAATCCTCAACATCTGCATCATCCGGTCTCACCGGCCTCATCATCATCATCATCACAAATCGTCATATTCTTCACACTTCACGGCGCGCATTTCAGCACAGCGGCTGGACGGCGATGGCCGACGACCACAACCACAAGCAACAACAACAGCAACGATATCATGGTTCTCGTCCTGCACCCGCCTGCCTACTGCCTACTCAATCCGACGTCTATCGACCGCTCATTCCTTCATCCACTCATTGATTAAATGACCACCCATCACCGCATTAGTCGCAGTTACGCACGTATTACGCCCGCGTAATACAAGCTCAACTATGGAAGCACATCATCACCATTAGCAGCATTATCATTATCATTATCATCATCACCACCACCACCACCACCATCGTCGTCGTCATAATCAGCATCCAATCACCATCAGCAAACATTTGCGCTGATTCATGTCAACAGCTCACAGCCGGCAAAGGGCAAATCTCTTTTGGTAGTTGTTACCTGTGCTAAGTTTTGGGTGTTTATATATATATATATATTGTATATATATATATATATATATATATATATATGTGTGTGTTGGGCGGTCGACTTTGGTGTCATTTCGTTAAACGATATCACACGTTTGGTTCGTGCGGCTTTTTGGTTGGTGCCCCAACTATCTGCGGTCAGAATCTGCCACTTTCATAGAACGATAAGCTTGGCGATCTGCGAGCTGTAACGGCGGCAGTGATCAATAATAACTATAGATTATTTTTTTCTATTATTACTGTGGTAACAGTAGTAATCGTGATGATTGTTTGTAATTAATGGGTCATCAAAATTGAGATGTAGGATTGCCGAGATCGAGATTTGATGTATCGAGTCAAAATGAACGCGCAGCGTCGTCAGCGTCGACATGTGGTGTGGTGGCGGGACACAACGGAGCTCGGGCGGCATTTTCTCTCTGAGACAGCTAACTTCACAACGGATGCTCGAGACCTTTGTCATTCTCCCTTACCCACCGCACTCCTCCTTGAGCCTCTAGCCAGCCAGCCAGCCCCGTCATGGAACGAGCGGAAGAGGGCGAGAGAGCATCGCATCGCACAGTGCCGTCTAAAAAGGCGTGCACCACCATAGGGGTTTCGTACCATGTTTTGATATGTGCATGGCGAGTCCACGTAAAGATGGACTCACACTCGACAAGCCGTAGATACGCTCGATACAGCGATGAAATGACAAAGGAAGCCGGTGGCGCTCGCTTACAATGTCCAAACGGGTGTAATACTGTAGACGATGTTATAAATGTTATATTTATAAGTAGATATATATATATATATATATATGTCTGCCCACTGTACATAAAGTTTTCAAGCAAAGGTGGACTACTCAGGCGTGACGGCATGCCGATGCGCAACAGACAGCAGACCAGAAATGTACAGATTCGAGAAGGCAACGCCTCGACGATATGAATGATGACGAGAGAATGTGTTAGCGATCTGTGCTGCTCGTTGAATATTGATGAAAACTTCATGAATTTAATAATTGTACTGCTGTGAAGAAGTTAAGATATTGATGATTATACCAAACAAAACAAAAAAAAAAATAGCGAGCTAACTTATACACTCTGTCTTGTGTACTCCTTACTCGTATCTAGGTATGCCAAACACACCAAGCCTAGTTAGTTATCATTAGTACCTTCTTGGTCAACGTATTCTTTTCAATAAGTGAAGGGTTTCCACTAGTGTTGAGATGAGGAAACGGCACTCACTAGGTGCAAGTATGTAGAACCCAAAAGGTCGGTCCATACGTGCCGTTCATTAAACGTTCATACTGCAACTCACTTTTATTCATCAAATCTTCTTAGGCTTAAGCAAACTATCTAAAAGACTTTTTCAGGTGTTAGGCTCCATTAAGATACCAAGAGGCCGCCTTTATGATTCCATGAGCAGTATTATCTAGTAGAGGTTCTTCTTCAGGACCTGCATCTTCCTACGACTCCTTCAGGTAGGGTCATTAACTGTAAGCTGTTTGGACGACTCCAACGTCATTAAATAAGCTTTACGTAGATTAACTTTTATACCGTGCCAGGAATGATTTCCCAAGACATGACGGCATGTATAAACATTGATTTGGCGTTCAGGAAAGATTTTTTGGTCAAGATGTGTCGGCGAAAATCTACACTTTAATATAAAACGCAGGTGGTCTGCAGTTGATTTATGCACCTTAAATCATAATATAAGGTTTAATGCCCTATAATTTGCTCATGTGGAATTCCTCTTGAGCTGACCGCTAAGATATTGCAGAAAAACGTCTTATTCGTTTCTAATCTGTAACGTATTGAGTTGAATTCTAGTCAATATTATTTCGATTTGTTGTGTCAAGGATGATGTATACATATAGCGACTATTTAATTTTGGAAATATTGTAGTATGTATGCTTTGCATGAGCTTTGGTCAGTTTTAAACTGTGACTCAGTCACAACTAAAAAACGTTTATTGCAGTGTTTGTAATCGTCACTTTATTGTCGAGCCCGTCTCATTCTAGTAAGTATGAGTCCGTTTTACAAGGCCAAGCTGTGTAGTTGGGCTAAGTGATAACACTTGCTGGAATCGAGAAGAAAAGTGTCACTTGCGTGGCTGCTTCTGCGCCTGTTCCTGTTTTGTAAATTGATTGCCTCTGTACCTTAAAGTTATTTAAGACGGCAACAAAGATCGTATATGCAAAGAAACAAGTTATATGACATAGCTGTACATTCACACACGATTTCTGCGTGATAAAACGCTACAGACGTAACCCGGTCTCACCTTGCTAAAGGACATTCGACTAATTATGGTCCGGGTAGTTAGATAGGGTAGTGACTGTCTAGTTAAATAGGTAAATTAATTAATTTAAAATATTGTATGTGGGTATATGAATGAGTTAACCCCTTAGGGGTTATATTACAAACAAATTGCGTATACTGTTTGTTTCGATACTGTTACTTTTTCTAACACAGCTTCATCAAAGGCATGGCTGTCCGTCTACGCTCCAGTCCCCTTGTCCATTCCGACATGGTATTAGAACAAGTTGCGGGAAGTACATTTAGGTAATAGAAATCGCATATACATATATACGGGGCGCTGTCCGGCAACAACCCTTCGTTGAAGCTGTTACGTACGTGTTGTCAGCCAACGACTCAAGGGTTACCATGTGGTAAATTTGCCCAATTCTGCGTTCTGTTAGTTAGTGAGCTATTCAAGTAGATTACAAAAGTAATAGTGGCTAACTGTAGTACTAATAATTTTTAGGTAGAGCCAATTCCATGCTGTAAGTCGGGAGTCTCCCATATGATGACTTCGGCGGAGGCATGGAGGGAGGCGACGAACTGTTCGACGCTGTTTTGACACTCAAGACAGCCAAGGAAACGGCCAGGCGGGAGAGGTTTGAGCGGGTCTCTCGGGAGAGTGGTCGAGACGAGGAGCCGAGGGAGGGGGAGGGGGTGGGGAGCAGCCAGGCCCTCATGGTCTCGACGCACCCTCACAGACGGATTAAAAATGGCATCCCCCTATACCAACCGCAGGTAGACATGCGGGTTGATAGTCAGGGATAGAGCTGATTGAAGGAGAACGGCAGAGACGCCTCTCCCACGGTTTCGATGTAATGCCAAAGTAATACCGAGCCTGGGGGGTGGGGAGGAATCCGGGTTTAGTGGGTTTGCGAGTCTCACACTAGTCACGCAGGCTGCTAGTGGCGCATGTGCATCATGCATTACCGAAACCTCCCAGAACAAAAAAAAAAAAAAAAAAAAAAAATCGGGAGTGATCATTGCACCCGACCCAAGCGGTTGCGTTTCACACAAGCGGTTGCGTCACAAGCACAAATCTGACCGTACACTACCAATTTATGGTGAATAAGCTTGAAACAAATCTGGCCAGAGGTGTTACTTTTTGCCGTTTTTGCTAGGGAAGTCCCTCGGATAGTACAACCAACCACGCAATTGCATTTAAAAATACATGTCCTTCCGTTATCTTACATAAATACAGCTCAGCTGATGTAGTTTTGGTTGGGGGAGGGGGGGGCAAGGAGGTTGGAAACGCATTGTAGTTCATCATATTTTCTTTTTCCACATCAGTCACAGCCTACATCTATTCAACAACTGGCGGTACACCGGGTGAATATTTTGATGTTAGGGAGATTCACGGTTACGTGGAGATCACAGTCGAAGTAGCGTCTTAAAATACCTTTACCAAACAATTGTACTAAGCCAATTTATACTTTTTTAAGTATACAAGTGGTAAGGATGAATCTGCGAAAACGAGTTTCTGGAAACAGATTCTTTTTTCCGGCATACCCGCTAACGTTGTTTAGGTCAGACAAGTGACATATATATATGCATTTTTTGCACAGTAAACATATATATTGCAGTTTATTTTCAATATAATATGCATTTTTCTGAATAAGCATTAAGACGAAAATTGATTGACTATAATATTGATATTTTCCGAAGCGTTACAATCCGAATCATCGGTGTAACTCGACTTTGCCACTCAGACGACGCTTCCAAAAAATAATACCAATTCGGCCGGCGGTCTCGTTTGAACTACTTGCTTAGTTTGGCCTTTCTTGCATGACAGCGGCCGCAGTGTCAGTCAGCCCAGTATAAATATATAAAATAATAAATCCTAGATGTTGGGCAGGACTTGTTTTCGTGGACATCAAATTGTCATCGGGGGTGTAGCTCAGATGGTAGAGCGCTCGCTTAGCATGCGAGAGGTACGGGGATCGATACCCCGCACCTCCATGTTTTAAACTATGTTTTTTTTTTAGGAACTGCACACATCATTATTGTGGTGAGTTAATATCGTGTTCTGGCAGTGCACTTTGGATGAAATCCTATGATAGTAAACTTAGGCATGCTCACTCTGCTCTATTTTCGTTTGAACTTCGTACGCTTGCGGGCATATTCCCGGCGAAAGCCTTTCTAGCGTTACATACCGACGTGACTTAATTCCAACGTACTAATTAACGAAAGACATGTAAAATCGACAACTGTTTATTGCTTCGTAATATGGTAATTTATTGGTGGTATTTGTGCACTTGCTGTGCTAAAAATGCGGTGACCTGCCTCCTGTTAGAATTATTATTGGCCAAAGATGTCTAACAACAATTATTCTATTATATTTCGTGCAACGCCCAAAAACGCATATATATATATATATATATATATATATATATAGTCCAGCTTTGATAGTGGATTTATCTGTGTCGTTCAGTTGAATTCCTCTGATGGGACAACACACACCGACCTAGGAACGTCCGTGTGGCTTTGCCTAGGAATACAACATCATCTATCCAGTCGGTATCACTGATTCCAAGACGGCCGATATGTACACAGGGTCTGGCTTGTACCGTATCCGTATCTTTAAGTCCGTATTCGTTAGTTATACGAAACAGATTTGTAGTGTTTAGTGAGATGACGATATCGTTGCCGAGCGTTTGTGTACAATAGAACCGTATCTGCCACGTTATTTTCTGCTGCTTGATGAAAAACTTAACATGAAAAAAAGCGTACTCGGCAACAAACTCCCGCAATACAATTCGTGTAGCAAATTTCCTCTATTCAATTTAGAATAATGCAGTTTTTGCACTTTATGACACTTCCTAACCTATCCTTGCCTCTATTCTCTGAATCCGAACAACTAGCAAAGTTTCGTTTTCTTTTGCAGCATATTGGATTACATAATTTTGTTGAGTTTTGAAAAAAATGCAAACATCTTTTTGACAAAAATTTGACATTAAGTTGGTGTTTATATTACTTAAACTATTTACGAAGTGCTTTGAATAAGTGTGTTTTACTCGAACTGAAAAATAGGATATTGTTGGATGGCCTCGTAGAATGTTAACCGTGACTGGGGCCAAACAGCAGCAAAAAATACTGTTGCTAATATAATCATTCGTGATATGTGTAAGATATACATAATGTATTATACGGAAAATAAATGTATGCGCAAAACCAAAAAATCTGTTTGTAAATGTGTTTGGTACAATTATTAACTTATAACGTAATACAGCTCTGAGGTGCCCTGAGGTAACGACGAAAATCCCTATAAGGCGATTGAGATGACCGTTTAACTCATTTGGTCGAGAGGCATACGCATTTACGCACATAATTTTTGGCAGAGAAAACTCGTTTACAGAATTAATTGAGCTGGTGTCTGGTCTGACAAACGCTTTTATGCGTCTGTGGTATCGGGGGTGTAGCTCAGATGGTAGAGCGCTCGCTTAGCATGCGAGAGGTACGGGGATCGATACCCCCGCACCTCCATCCTTTTCGGTCATACATTTTTGCTTTACTTTTAAATTTTAAACCACTTTTTCGCTTTTAGTGTTAGCTATATAGCTTAGTAATATGATTTCATTCTCCAATGCGGCTATTTGTTCAGTTAAAAATGTTTGTTTTCTCAAACTATATACATGTATTTGTATATACACTTCCTTTAATCAGGAAGGTTTCATCTATGTTATGTAGTACTGTTCAGATATATATATACATATATATATATATATATATATATATATATATATACCAGCGACAAAACGAAGGGTGTCACGTGTGCCGCGTGTTGTCGCGAGCGGTAGCAACAACAGCTGTGATAGTGTAGTGGGTAGTACGCTGGGTTGTGGCTGTACAAATCCGGGTTCGAATCTCGGCGACGACATAGGATTTTTGCTCGCTTGCAAGTTGCCACCTTAATCGTCACCGTCAGACAGGCATACAACTGACACTGCAGAGTACCACTGAAGAGCAAAAACAAGCCATGTTGTTGCGTTGGATTCTATTGGGCTGTCGTGTGAGATGTTTGTGTACGAACGTATGGATGGATAAGCTAGGCAGCACCATGGTTAACAACCACCAGCAAAACGAGGCTGCCGCTATTGTGTGTGGTATCGCCGATGTCAACATGTAAAGCAGCACGAACATATGACGAAGGTTTTCCGTCGTCGTCGTCATTACAATCTCGGTGGCCGGTCGGCGTTACATACTGTGATGCACAGCTGTGCCGGTCCGGCAAGGCCAGTTCGCCGGCCACGACACCAGATGGCGCGCGGCGCGGCAACAGCGGCTAATTGTCGTCAATAGGCGTGTGAGCCTGCATTGCAGCTCGATACTATCTAAACACCATCAGGCCAGACTGGAAACAACTCGAAATGCTACGGTTTCTATTGAGACTAAATATATATATATATATATATATATATATATATATATATATATATATATATATATATATATATATATATATAATATATATTATATATTATATATTGCCCGACATAGGAGCATATAATGTGCTGTTGCGAGACAACAAGGTTTCCTAGACAGAAGCTAAACACACCGTGTTCGTGAGAAAGTTCTGCTTCTTTCGAAGAACTCATAAGGCCGGTCAGAAGATGCTACATGGTCGCTTAGAAGAGAATTCGCCAAAATGGAGTTATTTTATTAACCTTCACACCCAATACCTCAAAATCATTACCTTACGACCACTTACAGCGCTCTAAACTAACATATTCAGGCAAATGCGCATTTCATGACGATCGTTTTGGTACCAAACTTATGGCAATGCGAGCTGTGGTTGCGGAGTAATTACAATTTTTTGGCAATTACAATTACAATTCGCATTTGCCTGAATATGTTAGTTTAGAGCGCTGTAAGTGGTCGTAAGGTAATGATTTTGAGGTATTGGGCGTGAAAATTAATAAAATAACTTTATTTTGGCGAATTCTCTTCTAAGCGACCATGTAGCATCTTCTGACCGGCCTTACGAGTTCTTCGAAAGACGCAGAATTTTCTCACGAACACAGCGGCGTGTTTAGCTTCTGTCTAGGAAACCTGGTTGTCTCGCAACAGCACATTCTATGCTCCTATGTCGGGCAAAAACACCAATGTCACAAATTGTAGTAATTTAACTCTCATTCCGAAACAGGGCCTCTTAGAGACCATGTTCCATTGGAAAAAATATTTGCCTTAGCGAGCTCTACAATTCCATATATCGTTGATCAAATATTCCTGTAATACCCTGTATATATATACTATATATATATATATATATATATATAACACAGAATTGGCATCGGGGGTGTAGCTCAGATGGTAGAGCGCTCGCTTAGCATGCGAGAGGTACGGGGATCGATACCCCGCACCTCCATGTTTTAAACTACGTTTTTTTAGGAACTGCACGCACCATTATTGTGGTGAGTTAATTAGTGTTCTGGCAGTGCACTTTGGATGGAATCCTATGATAGTAAACTTTTTTTTATATGGAGGAGGGTTAAATACTTTTACGTGCTATGGCTACGAGTAGAAAATGAGAAGGCCCCACTGTCCAATTCGAGCAGTGTGGGACTCGACCCCAGCGGATGGGTGTTAGCCCGCTGAGACCCATACCCACTAAACGCACCTCCCCCCTTAAGCTTCACTCTCTGATGGCCCAGATCTCCATAGAACAGTACTATGGGCCATCAGGAGAAGTGGCGAGTCATTTGGCCGGGGTCACTCACGGGTTTCCCCAACGCTCGACGTGTCTTGTACTAACACCTGCAAAGCCGCATTATTTGGACTAACGTGATTTTGTAGTGCAGTAGACGGAAATATTGCTCTCCTGAGCCTTGCCAAGGTTCCTTTTATTGATTCTCATTACCTCCGTGGCCATAGCTGCTCCTAGCTTCCACCCAGAAGTCGTGCCGCATATGTAGTCTACGAACTCTTTAAGGGTTCCTCTGGGGGGATCTGGAATATTAGCTCCTCTGCCGTCTCCCTCATTGGTCCATTTGTTCCTGAGTTTTGCAATTGCTGTGGCTCTAGCCTGTTCCAGTGCCTGGCACGTTAGAAAAGTGTGGGTCGAGTCATCCTCCGTTCCCTCTTGGCAATAAACGCAGCTCGATGAGGGAGCTTTTCCGATTCGAAAGAGGTATGTCTGAAAGTCCCCATGTCCCGTGAGGTTCTGCGTGACGGTAATGGTTTAGTTCTCCCCCCGGCCGCTCAATCCATGTTGATGTTTGGATGAGGAATCGAAGAGTGTGCCCCGGTGCTCCAGAAGGAATGGAGTCCCATTTGGCTTGCCATGCTTCCATTGTCTTCCTCTCTCTCTACTTCCTTACTGCTGCTCGAGCTGTTGTCCCAGAGTTTTTGCCTTTCCTCCACCTCTAGATTCCAGGGAAGAGCTCCGGCCAGCACGAGAGCAGAGTTTGTGCTAACGGTGCGATACGCCTGGATAATCCTGAAGGCCGCCACTCTCTGAGTGCTTCCAAGGATCCCTCTCGCTTTCTTTGTTTTCAAAGAAGCCTTGAGCCAGACTGAGGACCCGAATAGCGCGATCGATTGGCCACTGACATCAGCAATCTACGCCTGCATTCTCTTGGTCGGTGAGTGTTTGGTAGAATTCTTGCAATTGCATTAGCCTGCCTTGGCCGCCTTTGCCGAGGTTATCTTCAGGTGGCTGAGGCCCGTCAGGCTCTTGTCCAAGCGGATCCCCAAGTACCGGGCCTCCTTGACCTGCTTTATTTGCTGTCCTGCCTGGTATAGTCTGATGGGGCTCACCTTCTTTCGTCCCGTTAGCAGTATAGCCTCGCTTTTCTCCAAAGCGATTGCTAAGCCGGCTTCGTCCATCCATCTCCTCGTAGACTCTAGTGTTTTATTAAGCGTTAAGTTCCAATTCTTCTGCAGTCTTTGCCTGAACTGTGATGGCCAGATCAGCCGCGTACGCGATCATCTCTACTCCTTGTGAAAGGTTATCCTGGCAGAGTACGTCATCGTACGCTAGGTTCCAGAGCAGGGGACCTAGGATCGAGCCCTGTGGAACTCCTGCAGTCATTGAGAATTCCACTGCACCGTTGAAAACAGTTCGGTCCTCCAGGTATCCTGAGATGACCTTGACAAGATAATGTGGGACCTTTTTCCTCACTAGCGTGTCCAGTATTGTCCTCCACGGGAGGCTGTTAAAGGCGTTCCTGACATCTAGAGGTATTGCCAGGAACAGTTTTCTGGTGCATATGGTTGAACCATGTAAAAGGTCAGCCTTGTCCGTAACTCGATAGACAGCAGTAACACCTGCCCGCTTTTTTCTGAATCTATATTGGGAGTCCGAAAGGAGTCCGTTTTCCTCTACAAAGGTCCTGAGCCTTTCTTCAATGATTGCCTCGTACCGTTTCGCCAGGGTATTCAGTAGGCAGGTAAGCCTGAATCCTCAGTTGTCTTTGGGGATAAGGACAACCTTAGCTTGTTTCCTGTTTCCAGTTGCAGATTTAAATACTCCATAAATAGTACTTTGACTGCCAGAGACGAGATGCCGTCTGGTCCTGGAGCCTTTCCCGGCTTAAGTCTCGCCGCAGCCTTGAGTACTTCTGCTACCGATATCGCTGGGGGCTCGTCCCCTTCTTCTGTAGGTGCCTCTGGCTCTCTATATGGCTCCCTGTCGAAGCAAGCGTGTTTTGGGAAGCGTTTGTTTAAAGCCTGGTTGATTTGCTTCTTTGTAAGCACAGCCCTGGACTTTCGTGCGGTACTCCCTTTTACTATCTTGTAGGGCTTTCCCCAAGGATCGTCATCAATTTCCTTGAGAAGGTTGCGCCAGCTATTTGTCTTGCTCTCAATAATTTATTGCTTCAATGTGGCTCTACACTTTCGATAGTGGACCATCCTCTATTGTTTTGTGTGGCTTTTTAAGTTCACGCCTTGCTCTGTTGCAGTCAAACCTAATTTGCGCAATGGTCCTGTTCCACCAGTAGTTTGGCTGTAAGTTCGCCCACTTTGGATGTATGGGCTTCGTAGCTCGAACACAGGCCGTTATCAGAAGCTCTTGCAGCTCCTCTGGGGTTTGGGGTAGTTGAGCGTAGGCGATTGCGTTGCTGATTTCTGCTCTAAAGGATTCCTCATCGGATATCCTGTAGCGAGCTTTATTGCTTGCGGATGGCCTGGGTGTCCGTGCCTTTACCGTAAACTCTATGCAGTAGTGGTCGCTGAGGTTTTCTTCTTCAGTGAGGACTTTCCAACCCGTTATTTTACAAGCCAGCGTGTCATCACAAAGCGTTAAGTCAATATGAGAGTATTGGCCTGCCCTGTGAAAAGTAGGTTCCTTGCCGTTGTTCTGTACGTATATGTCATGACTAGCTGCTCAATCGAGTAAGGTTCTTCCTCTTGTATCCGTTTTCTTGGATCCCCGTGTTTCACTTGCTGCATTAAAGTCGCCCGTGAGTAGGGTTCCCAATCCTTCACTGGTGTCGCGTACTGAGTCTCCGAGTTCAGTAAGAAACTTTTCAAATTCCTCCTGTGAGCAGTTCGGGCTGATGTAGCATGAGTACAGTCTCCACTTGTTGGCTACGTCCACCCACACGTATCCTGCTCCTTTTCCGTGTTTGGTTATTGGTAGGGGTTAATGATAGCAGCGCTAAGCGTTAGATCATTGTACCAACCTGCTTGTGTTCTTGCTCTTCTTTTATTTGGTTTACTGATAGAAACGAGGCTTGCGTTGCGTCTAGCTGCTATTTCCTCTAGCATGTCATTGGCTAGTCTGCTCCTATTGCAGTTAACTTGAATTACATTGGTCTCCATTTTTATTATTTGGCGAGAGTTTGTCCGTCCGTGTTTTGAAACCGAGCGACTCCACGAGCACCCTGTTCCGTCCATCCCTCTAAGTTTGTCCTGCTCCGGCGAGCGTCCTTCCTTGAAGCCATTTCTGCTCCGCAGTCAAATGCTCTCCTTTTTCTACTTGCTGGGGAGATTTGCTGATCGGTCTCTGTCTCCTGAGCGGCCGACTCAGTTTTGCCACCTCTATTAGCTTGTGCTGCCTGCTTGGCCGCATGTATTGCTTGTTTCCGTTCCGTCAGAATTCGGATGTAGTTGGGGCATGCAGTAGATCTGGCGCGGTGGCCTACATTTCCACAAACGTAACACTTAGGGGCTTTGGCCCCGCAGTCTCGGGCGATGTGTCCGGCGTCGCCGCACCTGTACCATATCTGGCTTTCGGCTTTATTTCCCTGCATTCCCTGGTTGTCTGCCCTATGTCGTGGCAGTTATGGTAAGTTGGTAGGGTAATCCATTCCTCAGGCCTGCAATTGAAGCCACCTAACTTGAAGGTTTTCCTCGCCAGGAGCTTGCGCGCCTCCTGCTTTGACAACGTTACTAGACATTGCCAGCTGCCCTTCTTGTTAGGTCGGGGAGCCGCTGTGCGCCTATGAGTCGATTCGTGAAGATTCAGGGTCTTCCGGATCTCTGTCCTAATGGCCTCTGCGCTTATGAAAGGGTTAACATCGCGCAGGACAACCGTCAGAGTACGGCCAGTGACCACTCTGGTATCAACCTCTTCCCCGGTGCCTTGGCGTAGGACAGCAGCAAAAGTGGCGGAGCTGCCAGCCCTTTACTCCGCTATCTTGAGGATAAGGTCTCCGGCACGAGTGGTTCTAACGGGGCCAATTCGCACACCATTTTCAGGCTTTCCGACTAGCGGACGGATCTTGTCAAGCATTTCGCTTGCCGAGGTTCCTTCTTTTGCCCGGATTCTCACTGACATCATTTCAGTCTGCGCGTTCTGTGCGCCAGTGGTACCTACGTCTGGCTTGGGCCTTTGCTGTCCCTCGTTTGTGATGTCTGCCGAGCAGCCTACCTGCCTGCAGCAAGCCGCTGTGGCTCTTCGGAGCGATGTCCCAATCAACTCGTGGAATATATAGAGAGTCACTGGTTCCAAGTTTGTCTTGTCGTGGCTCCTCTCAAGGGTCTTGCAGAGTATCTGCAGAAACCCTTGTGGAGAGACCTCTGGGCCTGTTACTCCGATGACCATAGTGCGCGTTTTTTCTACTAGGAGACGTCGGTTTGTCCTCGCCTGAATCCAGGTCGGTGCCGACTAGCTCCAGTTGTTCGTTGTTTGTTAGAACCGCCACACTTCCCGCCCGAAGGGTTGACGCCGACTCAGCAAGCGGGAGCTGGGTGGCGAGTTTTTTGAGGACAGCTCGGTCCTTTTTTGACTCTCTTGTAATGAGCATTGCCCGCACGTCTCGCGACGCTACAATGCTCTCTTTCGAAAAGCGGACGGCTTTGAATGTGGCTTCCGGCCAGTCTTGTCGAATAAGTTTGGTAGCGTCCTCAAGTGACGGCAAAGCTGCTAGTTGTTCCCCAATGAGCTTAGCCATGATGATAGTTAACTTAGGCGTGCTCAATCTGCCCTATTTTCGTTTGAACTGCGTACGCTTGCGGGCATATTCCCGGCGAAAGCCTTTCTAGCGTTACATACCGACGTGACCCAATTCCAACGTACTAATTAATGAAAGACATGTAGAATCGACAAGTGTTTATTGCTTCGTAATATGGAATAAGCATGACTTTATTGGTAGTATTTGCGCACTTTCTGTACTAAAAATGCAGTGATATATACATATATATATATATATATATATATATATATAGATATCGGCCGTCCCCGTACAATGTCGATTCCAATATTTTCTGGTGAATAAATGATTAGAAGAATTGCGAGATTGAAGGGTGTTGAGATCACACACAGTCATATATATATATATATTTATATATATATATATATATATATATACAGGGTCATTCATCTTGTTGTGTACTTATTTCGAGATTTGGTAGAACTCGGCAAGAAAATAATTTTTCCCTATGAAGGGAGGACGCGGAAACGTCTTGTTATGAGTGAGGATGAAATTTATAAAAGTAGTTATTTAGCTTTTTTTCTCCTACATAGTGATGCGAAATCTACGTTTGCGGGAGAACCAGTCAACGCATGAAGGAACCGATTACACCGGCGTGTTCGACACTGGAAGACACTTTACTAGCTTGCGTAGCAAAAAGCGAATACCCAGATTAAGGAAAGCCATGAAAAGTCGATATTTTACGTTAACGCTTTTCATGAAAACCGTTAAATTTTCCATTGCGACCAAAAATGTACGTCCAAAAGACCACTCTCACGCAATAGCAAATTTAATGCCCATCATTTTTGTACCAAGGTGATGGTGCTGCGTTACGTAGTTGTCAAGTCACTAAGCGTTTTCGACAGTCATAGTTGTTATGTTTTACGTGCAAGTTTTCACGTTCAGAACCGTAAAAATTTGCCAAGACGTTTCCGCTCCCTCCTTCCACTAAGAAAAATTATTATCTTGCTGAGTTCTACCAAACCTCAAAATATGTACCTAACTTTCTCATACGCCCTATGCAAATATGCATGCCTTCGCTTTTGATATGGCTATCGAAAAAGCTTAGTGACTTGACAACTATGTAACGCAGCATCATCGCTTTGGTACGAAAGTGGTGGGCATTAAATTTGCCATTGCGTGAGAGTGGTCTTTTAGACATACAGTTTTGGTCGTAATGGAAACATTTTATGATTTTTCACGAAAAAGCGTTAACGTAAGACATAACAACATATCGACTTTTTATGACTTTTCTCAACCTGTGTATTCGCTTTTTGCTACGCAAGCTAGCGTCTTTCGTGCAGAATTTTCCTCCGAACACGCCGGTGTAATCGGTTCCTTCATGCGTTAACTGGTTCTTCCGCAAACGTAGATTTCGCACAACTATGTAGGAAAAAAAAGGCAGAATGACGACTTTTATAAATTTCATCCTCACTCCTAAACAAGACGTTTCCGCGTCCTCCCTCCATAGGGAAAAATTATTTTCTTGCCGAGTTCTACCAAACCTCGAAATAAGTACATAACAAGATGAATGACCCTGTATATATATATAGGTAGTTCCATAAGTTCTTAGAATGAGCTCTTTAGAATTCGAATTTTGGCGCGCTTCCACCGCTATTATGAACTGCAACTTTTCGACTGCTAGCACTTTTGCAGTCGACCTCACTTGCTATGCTTCAAATCTGTGTAGCGACCAATTGACCAATTCGGATAAGCACAAGCAATACAATGGCTGACGACGTCCTTTGTTTAAAGATTGCCCGAACGGCATGCCATTATACCCAGGTGATTCAATCTCATCGCATAAACAATTTTTTTCTTCCGAGGAATACTAAAGGCTTGCTTTTTAAGGAGACACTCTAAGCACATCATGTCAATTGAAGTCGGCTAGTTGATTTGGTGGTATCGCCCTCGCTATCTGTTAAAGACCTTCTAAGATTGCACAACCTTCTCAAACGGTAACTCCGGAGTGACGCCTCTGGAACGTAAGATGGCTGGAACGGCCCTACGCTTCTACGAAATTCAAGCGATGTCGCGTGAGCTATGAAAACAGTAGGTCTATGTCGGCCGACAGCTTGTTATGAGGTTTGCTGTGAATTGTACTTGTAAATTATGTAGACACCCGTGCGACCTGTACGAAGTTGCTCAAATGGTTATTCATTGATGAGACTGTTATGCTTACGGCGTTGACAGTACTTATGTATACCTAAAAACGGTTTATACAAAAAAAAAAATATATATATATATATATATATATATATATATATTAATTAATGAATATAATATTTATATATAAATATAATATATATAATAAAATAATAAAAAAAAATTAATAAAAAAATGATATATATATATATATATATATATATATATATATATATATATATATGCCCTTGTAGAGGCGCTCCTCAAAGATCACAAATCCTGGATTCTAGTAAGAAGATTCGCACAAGGTATCTCTGAGGCGAAAATAACCGCCGCACAAAGCCGAGCAGCCTATATGGCAAGAAGAGTGGCCAGGCGAAGTAATCTCGAGAAGACAGTACTGCGGCCACTCCCTGTCAAGGGGAAAAGAGGACGACTGGATTTTAGAGGGTGCGAGTCCCACACTACCGAGGCTTTAACAACGTCGCCCGGTGTGCATAACGCATTTTACCAGTTACCTCTATAAAAAAAAAAAAAAAAAAAAAAAAAATATATATATATATATATATATATATATATATATAATATTTAATAATATATAAAATAAAATATTAAAAATTAATTAATAAAAAAAATTATATATATTTATATATTTTTTTTGTGGTTAAAAAAAAGCACTCAAAGCTCTTAGAATAAGCTATTTAAAGTTATTCGATGCGCTCTTACCGCTATTAGAAAAGGCAGCTCTTTGTCTGTTGTCAGTAAAAATATGGTAGTTGGGCGTTACGATTTCGCTTGATCGCTTATCCCATGCAAAGAATCGGCGTGATTTTAAATAATGAAAAAAATAGTTTCGAGGGGCTATTAAACACTTTTTCAATTTCAATTCAACCAAAGTAAAAACTGAGTTATGGGAGGTTCACCAGGGTGGCTCTGCGCCATGACTTTCCACTATTTCCAACGGGATTATTGAGTTCAAAAAAGAGGTAGCGCGAGCATTAAGAATGGATCTTGTCCAGGACGCCTTTCAAACGGCTGCTTATGGGGGAAATCGCTGCTGTAAATGCACAAGTGAACATCAGGGAGATCCTAGGGATTCATTTGAAAAGTACGCATTTTATTCTGCACAATATATTGAAGACGCAAAGGCTCGGAGCAAAATGGGTGCCGCGTTGCTTAATCAAGAGCAAAAATACGGATATTTATGCGTAGTTGCGCTTCTCAGTAAAATTTGGCCAAGATGTCACCAACTCCGTCGGATTTACCGATTCGTGACCATCGATGAAAGTTGGGTCCATTTCTATACTACCCAAGAAGAATCTTGCCAATGGTGTGCGCCCGGTGAAGGACCCTCCGAAAATGGTGCGGATAAGGCATCGGCCGGAAAGATAATAGCTACAGTTTGTTGAAACGAACGTAGAATAATTCTGGTCCACTGCCATAAGAGCGATAAAACCATAATAATTATTAATCATATTATACAGAACCATTAGACCGCCTAATAGAAAGAACTTAATGAAATACGCGTGAATTGATCTCGACTTAAAGCCCATATTAAGTAAAAAGGCGCTTATGTTTACATTAAAATTTTATGATACATTAAAACGTGGACAGTTCCAACTGTCGCAGCTATCTCACAAGCCGTCTCTCAACCTATATTCTCATCTGACTACCCTCGAAATGGAAACGTCAGCCTTGAATTTAAGGTTCGTCAAGGTTTACAGCTGGAATAAAGCTTATGAACTAGCTTGACGATCGAAGACTGGTTCTAGACGAAACTGCTCATTCTCACAAAATATGAAATAAGTTAGACGGGAATGGTTAAAAAGCAGGCGAGATATGCGACAACATATCTCGACTCGCATCGGTTTTCATACATAGTCCACTTGGCTAGAATTTGTTGCCTATCAAACAGAGCAGTGGGTGAAGTTTTTCATGGAAGTAGACAGGAAGTCGACGTGGCCAGCTTAAAGAGAAAGAAAATGAAAGAAAAATTAGAGGGATACTCTATCAAATGTCTCTACCTATGAACAAATCTGCCATGACTTTAGTCTGAGTCGGTGAAGTTTAAGGTTTTTCCTATAGGAGCAAGATTGTAGACTTCCGGCGGCCCTTCCCCGGGAGCTTCTTAGCGGAGAACCGGAACAGCACGCACCACTCAGGTGGCAAGGACACAACAGGGATCGACACGAATGAAGCGGCCAAATATATGTAAGCGACCAATACGAACCCCAAATGGCACACATGAATTCACGGATCGACCCAACAGACGTGTTATTAACAACGCATCGAAATCCAACGCCACGGGCGGCAATTAAGACCGGCAACTCACTTCAGCCTTGCAACTTGACCGGTTATCCTTAGAAATAGGCCACAATCGAGCACCATCGCACGGTACAGATATGTCAGACCAACGCTTCAGAAAGGATTGCTGCAACCGACCAACTAACCGTTCGAGCAGCAGGCGATTGAGATGCTCGGAAGGGACACGAATATGGGCGGCACGATGAATGCATCAATGCACGCCCTAGTTCCCCGATTACGTCAACCTTTACGAATCGTGAGTACGTATGATCGCCAACAATACTAGATCGCAATCAAATTTCATGGAAAAGCGATACAACATTTGACGACGGTCCGACCAGCTAGCCGACTGCCAGGCTTACATGTGAGGCTAAGAACACCGATACACCGATATAGCTTCACTTTTAGCCCGTCCGTCCGTCTATCTATCCGTGCGTTTTACACGCTGGAAAGAACCCTTTTTGGCTTTTTGCCCACGCAATCAAGCGGCAAATGATTATATATATATATATATATATATATATATATATATATATATATACATATAGAGAGAGAGAGATGATCGTGGACTGCAGAAAGCGTCGGGCGGTCGACTGACTCTGAGAGACTGGACTAAGCAAGGTTTATGATAGCCTCAACGAAGCCGACCTTTGTTCGGTTTGAAACGCGCACACTGCTCGGAGGCGAATGTCTGACACGTTTACTTGCTTCTTCTTCTTCTTGCTAATTTCTTCCGGGGACCTTTGCGCGGACAGAGAGACGCGTTTTCACATTGAAGACCTAGGTTTCGCTTTAAATGCGCCAAGCGACATACGATAACTACAAAGCCAGCGCTTGGCGTCGGCAAAGATCAGTTGTCGTTGTCGTCATCGCTGAACGTGTAGGGCACAAATACGTTTAAAATGGTTGCACATGTCGGAGACCTAAATAAAGCATGCTTTCGTCTTAAAGATAGCCATACAAATGCTATGCACAGACGTATTGGTTTACTTTTCTTAAGGAAATGACAAAAAAACGTAACCAGGTACAAACTCTGGAGATTTCCTCAGCTATTGCATCGACAGAAAAAACATCGTCGATTAAAGTGCTAAGTAGTTAAGTGTTTGTTCCGCACACTTTAGTGGTGATTAAAGTGAGCAGTCAAACTCAAGTTCGCTCTAAGCAATGTATTTAGCAATGTATGTCCGTGTTCTTGCAGGTTTATTTTTATTTCGTTTGTTTGTAAAACGACGGCATCTAAAGACATAAATGTACTAGTAGTCAACATGTCCCCGTACTATACACAAAAACATGCAGTAGAACTTTCTCTACATGGCTTTGCAAAAATGCCATAAGATTATGCCTACTTTGCGTTCATATAGTACTCATTGATCGCCGCGGCATGTCATATATCGGGGGGTTTAATTGCGTGCATTTTTTGTGTGGAATGTTGAGATTTTGGGTCATATGATTTGTAGTCGTGTCACAAGAACATCTCCAGCGCAATGTTTTACTCCTCCTCTAGTTACTACAGTCTGCTTGTCTTGAGCCACGTTATTGTATTAACTCTGCCCGGACTCCTCGTTTAGAGAGTTCAAGGAAGGTAGTTAGTCCACACATATGTGGATACCAGGATCAATAATGATAAACAACTTGTAGTAGGCTCTACAACTAGCCTACAATAGTAATCAAAAACAAGGTTCGCAGTCATCTGAGCTTCTAGCTCACACGTTGGAGTAACTGACGGTAACATGAAGACATCTACCGTGCATGCCGTGAAGCAGCAGTAGCATATCGTTTTCTACGCCGCGGCGGGTCATGCCATCAACTTCTATCCGACTGCACCACGGCGGGGCGTGATAATCAGGGGAATAAACCTGCGATGTATTTACGGTGAGATGGTTTAAAGCAGAAGGGAGACTAATCTGACATTGGTACGCCGGACCAGGCGGGCAAAGGACAGAGCAACACACGTTAGCTAATAGCAATGTCTAGAAATTGCCTACGCCTTAAGAATCTACGGGCTACGGCCCGAGTGTAAACACCCCAGCTTAAACTGAGTGTGGAACCTTTATGTCTGATTGAACCTTTATGTCTCTGTTCCCTGAGTGTGATATCCCAAACGGACTTATTCTATGTGGGCTGGAACCTTTGGACAACCATTTGTCTAGGTGCTGTGCTTTTATCGACAAATAATTTTATATGAAGGATGCCGCTATGATCGTAATTTAGCGGTGACCATGCTGCCACAAGGACTGTTGACAGTATCCTAGTTACCTCAACATGCCTAGCCCAGGTGCATTGAAGATATGTGTCAGAATGAGTTCCAAGCTCATAGAGACGAAGGATGGTCTAAAAAATGGCTAACAGGTGTTTCGGTAACAACTCCTAAAGGTCTGCCTGAAATTCTAGCACAGGTTTGGGGCCTCTTTGTAACAATCTACGTTGCGCTGAGCTATACACGAGAAACACAAATACGCTACCCTTGGAATACCAAACGCGACATGCAGTGTTTTTTTGCCAGTGCAATACAGGATGAGTAATCAGTCGCTTCTTTCTACCTGTTGTAGTAGAAGGTCTTTTCCTTTTTGTCCCAAAGCTTTTTCAGGCAGACCGGGTAGTTCTGAATAGTTAGGTCAGCTCTTAGTTGGGAGTGGAGTCCAGTGCCCTTCAACTCACACCCCATCACTTACCAATTCTAGCTAATCTAAAAGGGGTCGAGGAGTGTAAGGCCTCCAGGTGTTGTGACGAGGCCTTTATGCCTACAAGAAATATGTTTCTCGGAATCTACAGTATCTATACTCTGCCCTAAGGTTTGGACTTTCATGGTAGGAGGCAACATTTCATCTCACCTGCGGCTTCAAGGATGGGATTTTCTTCCGTTACAAGTGGCGCATACTTTTCCTAATTATTTGTGAAAACTGACGCGTAGCGGCATCATAACTTTTACGACATTATAGCGTCCTGCGGAGCCCAAGAGTGCGCCGTCGTCCAGGTTGAACTAGAATGAAGCAGGTTCGAAAGCATAGACAAAAATCCACCATAATCACCGTAAGCCATCTAATCGAATCTCATAGCTTGGAATGTATATTGGTCTGCAAACACTTCTGTACACCTAGCATAC
>QVRM01005908.1:0-64332 GCA_003439945.1 Dermanyssus gallinae | reverse complement strand
AACGAACGCTTCTTCGTTTTCGTCCGACTCACAAAGAAGTTTATATTAAGTAAAGTTTTTTAAAAATTAGATTTAGAATTTTAAAAAAAGCTCGTTGTTGCTTCATTATTCCTTAAGATACCCACGGAGCACCACGACACGGAAGATGTAGTATCATGCTGATGAGAGCCAAACGTGAAACAACACCTACTGCTGGGAACAGAGTGGGTATAGATATTAATACGACATTCGGATTTTACTGAACTATATTTCGTCAATGGTTATTAATATACATTTGAATAAAAAGTGCGCCGAAACGAATTGTGTTAAAGCCACAATTCGCTACTGATGGCTCAAGGCCGCCGAGTATGTATAGCATGGGGCTCGTCGGGCTCGCAGTGGGCTACGTGAGCCTAAGAGAAAAATTAAAAATTGTAAAAGTAGTGGCACGACTAATCGAATATATACAGACACAAACTGCATTGCGGACTCTGAATAATAAGACTGATATCATAATCAAGTTTAAGGGAGGTTGTGACTCTGGGTTACATGGCTTTTTGACTTCTGCATCATCTCAGTGAATGTGTCTACATTGTATACCTCGTTTGTATCATAGTGGTATAATTGTAGAACATCATCGCCGGTTTCCGAGTGTTTTGTAGTGGTTGTAGTGACTAAATATGGTGGCAGCCAGGCACCGTAAGTCTACAATGTACGTGTCAGTGGCCCTGTTTGTGTCTACCGTAGCTCAAGTTTAAAAACTCGTTTACACATGGAAACTCAGTAACTTGAGACTTACTCTCAGGTTGGTTCTAGTTAGCTAACAGCTCGTAGAGCCTCAAACGCAGGGCTATTTCGGTTAGTTTATGCTCTATATCGAACATTTGTGGCTGTATATCGTACCGCAATGGCTCATCTTCATGTTTATTGAGGAGATCTGTTTAATGTGAACCACGACGGCCATGCAAACTGTTGTGTCTGGGCACGTTTAGGTAGACACATGAATGCGCAGTGCAGAGGGTAGAAGACGTCCCGAAGATTCGATAGAAATGTCTACTTGGGCCGAGACGGATCTACTGCATTCGAGAACAGCCTGTGAGAGACAATAAATATAGCTGATACAAGAAAAGCAGGAGGGTGCCGTGCCGCCCCACAGGTAAACACCAGGTGTTTTCTTTCCTACGTATTTGACTAGCCTAAGTTCAATAAACTTAGTCAATAAGTCACCGTGTGCAGTTACAGTACATGTCACAAACTGACTCATCTTTCTGCAAACTATTCTCCATCCATGCTGATGTCAACTCGAAGTTCTACCCGCATAAGTTTTTTTTTTTTTTTTTTCACATTTTCCAACGTTACCGTGTTTTTTCCGGCAGTAAAGATAGTTTACAACATATGGCTGTGAGAGGATATGATATTGCCATAACTGTGGATGTGTTATTCATGTAATACTACAACCATTAGATAGAGCAGCTACGGTGCGCAGAAAGAGCAACTAGGTCGACGAGCAGCAACGTCGTGAAGCATTATGTATATAAATAGATTCTACTAATATATAAAAACACTTTGCGTTTTCCCCGGTGCACGTACGCCGAGTACAATAATGCTTACTCTGCGGCCCTGTAATACTGTAAGGTTATCCTCCGTAAGCCTGGCCAATACATCTCCAAAAATATCTCTGAATAATATGCAGAGAGTCCTCCGCTTGGTTTGCCGCGATCAGCATACCTTTATCCGGAACGCTGGCGAAGGGGACTGTCCTTCTGAATCTAAAAACGTTTTGGTAGTTCTCAGTGAAAGTGGTCCTCCAGACTTAAATAATAAGAAAATAACCAATGTATCTTGTCACGGTTTTTGAGCTGGTTAAACGAACCAGTCATACAGTTCGGATGGCTCATATTGAAAACGACAGCAGAGTATCGCAAGGGTACATACTAGGCCTATGTGACCTGAGGTTCGAAAAAGTCTACGAATTAGGAATCTGCCAACGTATCCGGAGTTTACGACAATAATGATCTAATGGATTTTGATGTAAATTGAGGAAACTGGGCTTGAACCCGCAAAAAACGAGGCCATTGTGTAGATTGGAAAGAAAAGATGCCCGCATATTGCAGTGGCAATGGTAGGGTAAAAAATAGGCACACGAAAAATTAAGCTCTGAGAATATTTGCATAACCCAATTTGGATAAGAATAGCACAATGCAAGAAACAATGACGAATTGGCAAAATTAATGGGATAATGTACCGCGGAATGCCCCGGGCGCACAGGTGGAACAAATCATACCTATATACATATAAATATATATATATATATTTTTAGATGCGTTTTTACAGGAATTATATAATGCAATAATTCACTTTTGTTTAAACAAATCGTAAGTCAGTCGTGAACATCCAGAAAAGTCAGTTCTGCCAGTCAACAGTAGCTGAATTAGCCGAAGGAACATGTGTGCAAACAATAAACGTGTGCCTCAATCCTGACGAAACGTGTCGGTGAGAAGTAATTTACAGATCTCCCGTAAAAAATAAACAGGGAGGTGATATGGCGATTTTTGGTGGAATAATACCTACATCACGGGCGATCGTGAAGCAATGTTTGCTAGCTAATTTTTTTAAAGATTAGTGGTCCTACAAATGTTGTAGCATGTATTGAGCTTTACAAGATAAGGAAGCGAGAAAAAAGAAACATCTCAGGGAAAATACAGAAAAAGTGCAAGCCCAGAAGTTCAAGGTACCCGGGGGCCTTGTGTAAATTGAAAACATTGCAAACCAATTTAAGAGTGGCCGGTCTGGGCCTCGAACCCAGTCCTCCCGACTTTTTACGAAGATTCCCTGCTGTCATTTGCCCAGCGGCCGTGGCAAGAGCTAGTCCAATACTGTGTCATTTCAATCGTCATTCTAGATAAAGTCGTGCGTTTTGTCGATGAGTTCGGCCGTGATAACCGTGTTTGCCTGGCCTGGTCTTGGGTCATCACGCAAACACTTGCGACCTTCCCAAAAACGGGAACTTTTCACGTACTTGTCGGACACACAGTCTCGCCCGGACATGGATTCCCGCCACTATCTGGCGATAAATGTCCGACCGTTGAACAACTTCCGCATTCAGAAATCTTATCGCTCCTCGCTGCTCCTTAATCGTCGATTTTTGAAACGGGAACACCATGATGTACTCATACGGACGGACGCGTCAATTGGAGACACACAACTATCTGCTTCTCTTCTCGGTTACGCGTAGGCATAAAATCACGCCAATACGTTGCACAGGAAAAGCGATCAAACGAAATCGCAACGGCCAATCAGCATAATTTTTTGACTGCTAGCAGTCGAAAAGTTGCCGTTTCCAATAGCGGTGAAAAAGCGTGAATTCTGAAAAGCTCATTTTAAGAACCCGTTGAAATATTTGTATATATATATATAGTCTTCAAGATGGCGGCGCCCGTGCGGACGCGTTTTCTGTGCGCTCTGATGGTATTTTACATTTGTACCCAAAATTGGACCGTTAACAGACAGTACGAGTCAGTACGCGATGGTGGCAACCCCTACACTCTATATAGACCATCACTGAGGCCCCAACTACAGGATTCACTACTGAGCATGGTGAGTCTGTCCATTCACCCACCCCGGCACTGGACTGTGAAGTCCCGACTTCTAAGGGCAACCGCGCTACTAGCACTGTTGCTTTTGTGTGGGGATATCGAAACGAACCCCGGACCTCCCTGCACTACCTGCGGTGGACAAATCTTTCAGATTAGAGAACGTACTGTGTGTGAGGGTTGCAACAAACCGTTGCACACACAATGTTCCTTCCAGATACCGGAAAATAACAGCACAAACTGCAAGTCATGCTTCTGGCGAGAGGTCTCCTTGCACGTTGCCAAAAACACTACTCCAGCCAGCACCACACCGTGCAAGTGCCTAGCGGAACTCCAGGCACTCAGGAAACAAATCGACGACCTTACAAGGAAGATCCTAGGCAAAAGTAGCACAGCACTAACAACACTAAAAACAGCTGACCACCGATCCAACCAACCGACTATCAACAGATACCAACCGAAGCAGCAGCAACAGCAACAGCAACAAAACGTGCAGTTACGTTCGAAGCGCGACGTGTCTACTCCACGGCGTCTCCGTTTCAATAGCAGCCAACACTACAACGTCGTCGGCACACCAAACGAAGTGCATACTCCACACAACCCTCCCTGGCACACAGTCGGAAAAGGCGGACGTAAAATGCACGTTACGACCGGCACGAACAAAATGACTCAGCTAAGAGCTGTAGAAGCACATAGCGTACCAGATCGTCCGCGTGTTAAAGCACTCTTTGTTAGCCGCGTAGAACTGTCACACTCTGCGGACGCGATCAAAGAGTATGTATGTCGAATAATAGGGGCAGACACAGAAGTGAAAGTGACAAAACTTGCTGGCATAAACCAGGAGTATTACAACAGCTATCACGTGCAGGTAGCTGCAAATAGATTCAATGAACTACTAGACCCGTCCGTCTGGCCAGACGGCATTCACTTCCGCCCGTACCGCGGCCAGTTACACCAATATAGAGTGTCCAGCGCAGTGCACGAAGTGGGGGCAAGCATTGGCGCCAAACGATACAGGGCAAGCGTGGAAGAAGATCACAGTGAAAACAAAGAAATGGAGACAAATCAATGACAAAATAGCCAGCCAACACCCCAAGAACACAAAACAGCTCCATCGAAATGTCTGCTATGGAATGTCGAATCTCTCAACCAATTATATCGAACAACAGGAGAGAACATATTCAGCAAATACGACATATTGCTCTCAACGGAAACCTTCGAAACAGACCCCACAAAAACCCCCTTCCCCCGCCACAAAGTATTTCACGGACTGGCAATTAAGCCGGAGGGACGAGGAAGACCAAAATGGGGCGTATGTATAGGAGTAAGAACAACGGAGAATGCCAAGCTTCTTCATAGCACTGCCAGACACATTGTATTAGAGCTCACCGATTATTACTTAATCTGTATTTATAGCCCGCCTGAAAAGGCGGTAGATCAAGTGATACAGGACATTGGCGACTGTATGGGACTTTGCACAGATGCGAATAAAAATGTAGTAATAGGTGGAGATTTTAATTGTGACTTGACAAAAGAAAGTTTTAGAAAAATTAGTTTTAAAACAGGAATTGACGAGCTTGGACTGGCCATCCACAGTAATTATTCAGAGCCTACATATATTAGTTGGAATGGATACAGCGCGGTTGATATTATTCTCTCGTCAGTATCACAGACGACAGATACTATATTTGACATCACTATCCGCCCATCGGCTCATCGTAAACATTCTCAGGTCGAGTTCAAACTGCATCGCAAACAACGTGTGGTCACGTCCCAAATTAAGCACGTCCGCTGCTCACTAAACAGCCACCTATTGGAACAAGCACTACAGCTAGCTGAACACAGCAACGACGTGAACGAAATTGAAAGAACAATTAAATGGTCCATTCACCTCGCTGCGAAATCAAACGTAAAGGCAAAAATCCAGAGACACAAGCCTTGGTTTGATGAGGAATGCCGGAAAATGAAGCACGCAATCTGTTAAATTCAAAATAAATCACCAGCAACACTCCGCCGCATAGCAGAGATGAAAAAGGAATTCACGCACATGAAAAGAGAGAAAAAATTGCGTTACGAAGAAGATCAGCGTGTACGGCTTATAACAGCAAGCGTGCAGAAGCCGTGGCTGCTTCTCCCGAGGAGACCAACGTCGCTAAATCCAGTGATAAACGATAATGACTGGGTAGATCACTTCAGAAGACTACTGACACAAGAGTGCGCATTACCAGACCGAGATGCCTGTGACGATGATAATTTTACAGATTTTACCGAAAACGAAGTCGAGGCCGCTATTAAGCAGAAACAAGATGGGAAGTCGACAGGGCCAGATCTTATTGCATATGAACACCTCAAGAAGAATGTAAATGTAGTTTGTCCAATTTTAACAAAGCTCTACAATGTATGTCTTAGACAAGGGAAAATACCCGTCGAGTGGCGGCAGAGCTTTCTGCAGCCTATCTTCAAGCGTAAAGGAGATCCAACTGACCCGAGAAACTATAGAGGCATCGCACTCACAAGCGTGCTCTATAAGACCCTAACATCGCTAATCGTTAACAGGCTGTACTTGGCCACCGAGGAGAAGGTCCCGCCGGAGCAATATGGCTTTCTACGGGGACGGTCTACGTCAGATGCGGTCTCATTTGTAGTGAAACATGTATCATATCGCCGCTCAGTGAACGAAATGACATACGCTGCTTTTATTGATTTTAAAACTGCATTCGATTGTCTTCCGAGGGACTGTCTGCTGAACACTCTACGATCAAGTTTTGACATAAAGGGAGCAACTTTTAACATTTTACATGACATTCTAGCATATAACGCCATAACGATTAAAAACGGCGATCACTACGTACAAGAACCCGTAACACAAACTATCGGAGTGGCCCAAGGAGACTCAGCTAGCCCTTTCCTTTTCATTCTGTACGTAACTGGACTCTCGGATCTGCTCCGTGGTCTCAAAGCCCCACACGCTTTCTATGCGGATGACTTGGTTATCCTAGCAAAATCCCGAAATCATCTTCAGTTTTATCTCAACGAGACTGCACAATGGTGTGAACAGAACAAACTCTCGATCAACACAGATAAAACAAAGGTAATGCGTTTCAGCAGAGGAGGATCATATGCTGCTAGAGATCATCGCTTGAAAATAAACGAGAGAGTGCTTGAGGTGGTCAACAGCTTCACTTACCTAGGGGTTATCCTAACCCCAAGGCTCTCATTTAGTACACATGTTCACGGAGTACGGGCAAAAGCGGCGGCCACAATCACCTTACTAGGAGATCTACGCGACGTAGACCTAAAAACAGCAATGAACTGTTTCAAAATCAAACTTCTCCCGACCATAACATATTGTCTACCCGCCATAGCACCGCATTTGACAATGAGTGATTTAAAAGTCCTAGATAGAGTGAAGTCTTGCTTTGTCAAACGCATATTGGGACTGCCTGAAAACGCATCTGCCACACTAGCCTTAGAACTGTGCGGAGAAAGAACACTCACGGAAGACTTGGTTCTCAACAAGATCCCGTTCAACACAGAAGCATTGGACTCCTACCGAACATTCAGAGAATCAAGAAACATACAGTTTGCCATTGAAAACTACACTGATGGCCCAGCACTTTGTTCTGATAAATGGAAAGGAAGCCGCCAACGGAATCGCACAATTGTGTGCCGAACGACATGGCACGGATACCACCATTTTATGTGCATGAAGCCAAATTGTTTTACCATTGAAGAATGCGTATGTAGTTTTTGTGGACAGTCCGATATTGGGCGGTACCACATGCTTGTATGTAAGGAAATTGTTGGAACCTCCCTAACAGCCAGAGTTGAGTATATAATGTCAGACCATACTGTTGTATTGTGACTGTAACTACCAATTCTATGGTGAATAAATCATGAATATATATATATATATATATATAATGTCGTATATTAACTAAGCTTTTGTTGTTTCTGTGATAGGGTATAATTATGTTTGTTTTAAATGTTCTTTTTAGAGCGTGCTCTTATTGTTTCGATTTTCTATATACACGATTGTTTATCTCGTTGATGCATGTGGAAATCAAAATGTTTTTAACGTTAAACACTGAGTTTTATTATAATTTAGAAGAATATATATAATGCTTCACGGCGTTGCTGCTCGTCGACCTAGTTGCTCCTTCTGCGCGCCGTAGCCGCTCTATCGCTCATGCCCGTGAGGAAATCCTGCCCGCCCCCTGGCGCGAAGGTCCGGGTCCATCCAGTCTCTCATAGTTCCGAGCACTGAGGTCGCGTTGCCTCTTTAGATCTTCAGGGACAGTCGCTGGGAGAATAAGGCGTGCGCTCTCTTGTCCATTGTCGCCTGCCGTAACGCGTCGCCAACTCGACTGATCAATGTTACCGGGAGGGGCCCAAGGCCACCCATCGTCTCGACGTTAACGTTAAATGGTCTCTATAATTTATGCTTTTTTTTCACGGTTTATGTGTATATATGTAAACCGACACTCTGTAGCGTATCAATCGTTCGTCGTTGGACCTATGACAATTTACGAGAAGTGGTCTCGCCCTGGCCTCATCGAAACGGACACGTGACAGTCACAATGCGCATTGGCTTAGCTAGTTGATGTGTGTAACATTTACCTAATGTATTATACGGAAATAAACTTTATTTTCGAGAGAGCCATCGAGTAGATTATTTGGTAAATCCCAGACGGCCATCAAGAGTCTTGGGGGGGGGGGGGCGGCATTCAAGTGGCCCAAAGTCTCCACCAGCAATGCATATGTTATCATCATATCACCATAATACGCGCTTTATTTACAATAAAGGGAAAATGTACATTGCCAGAAAATCACAACATTCATGCATAAGTTCGGGTTGCTCTCCAAGGAAACAGGGACATTACAATTTCCTTTTTCGCTATGCATTTCGATTCGTAGCGAACCTTAGAATGCGTATGCGAATGTCTACAGTTGAACATTTGACAACATAATTCTTCGTTTTGTATGACCTTTTGTAAACATTTTTGGTCCAGTTCTTTAAAAACATTAACTATGTCCTCTATGTGTCTGTCCTTTCGTGGCACACCGCAACGAAATGCAACTTTATCAACAAATTTCTTTAAAACATTCTGCAATAATTGTCGATCCTTCTCGTTACTTGGAAACCATGCAGGGGATGCATACGTCAGTACTGGTTTGACATAGATATTAAATAGTTGCATATACAATTCAGCATCCCTTAGAACAAAGGATCTGAGAATTCAATTACACCTTCTCGTCGCTTTCAGTGCCACCTCTCTACTTTGTTGTAAGAATTTTAAGGAGCCGCTTTGTGTACCTAATGTCAGGCTGTGCACCAGTTATTGAGATCATTCGATTAAGGTTGAAGACGCCGCGTACAGTACCATTCGAGAGCTTTATCTCGGAATGGGAAAATAAAGTTGAACAAGTCCGACGAGAGGTCGGAGACCTGGATGTTTTCAGGGCCTTTCACCTCTGGTCTGGTCTTGCGTGTGACAATCGCCACGTCTATACCAGATACATAGTTCATGGTTATCATCACCTGGTTTGTTCGAATACGAGCTTCCACGAAGAGTACACCGAGTGCGTCTGTCGATTGTGCTCTCAGGCGTGTACGAAGTTTCATGCATCTGCCTGCCTGGCCCTTGCGAAGAGATCACTGCACTGCCTCTCTCGTATAACATGCCGCGAGGAGCTGAGTGTATAATTGTATAATATGTATAATTGTTCATGTTATATGTATACTCAATATGAGTGAAATAAATACGATGATGATGTAAGAATTTTAAATCAGGGTTCATAACAATTCCCAGATCTTTCATAGCGTTCACACTTTTGAGGGGGCAATTATTAATTTTAAAAACAAATCTTTGATTTTTTCGGCCAAACTACATTGTTTTGCATTTCAGAATTGACAGTTTCAGGTCTAAACGTTGTGTCCAGTCATAGAAATCGTTTTTACATCTTTGTACCAATTCGCAGTCTCTTACTGAGTTCGAACAACCATAGAAATTGACGTCATCAGCATAGACCTTAAGTGAGACCTCATTTGGAATTACAGACGATAATGAGTTTGTGTACAAGATGTAACATAGACAGCCTAGTATTGTGCCTTGTGGACAACCAGACGTGACTTTAGCAGGTAATGAAAAGCTTTTGTGCACTTTTACTGTGAAACTTCTGTTAGTGAGGAAACACTCAATGCACCTTAGGATTCTTGGTCCAACATCGTGCATTGAGATGCATTTGATAAGCTTAGAGTGACTTGTTGACTCAAACGCTGATTTAAAATCAAAGTACAACACATCAAAACAATCTCCAGAATTCAACATTTCTCCAAAATCCAATGCTAAATAAATAAAAAAATAACAGTTTTTATTAATAATCATATAATGATTTTCTATGAACATTTTCATAAATAATCCTAACCATATTTTCCTTATTTTTGACATCCTTCACGAAATTTGTCGTACAGATTGGAATTCTCAGTTTGAAATTTCCTGTACGATCCATACACACTTTTCAGAGAAAGGACTTCATCTCGATTAATTGAACGAAGCTCTTCGAGGCCCTCTAATGCATTTAAACTGGACGTCGTGCAAAATAACTGTAGCCTCATTTTTGAGTACGGCTGTTGTGCTGCCGACATCCTCATATTCGCTAATTTCCCACGCCATTGTCTGCGAGTGAATCGACTTGAATTCACTTAGGTGTTAGTAAAGAAAGCACTATCCGTCAATGGGCCAATGAAAATATAAATTTATATTACTTTTCAAAAAAGACAGTTTACAGATTGCAGCTAAGTACACAGCTACAGAGAAAAGTAGAGAGTAGGGTTCATTGTGACGATATGACATCGGTAACTATTAGTCGAATTGTTCCCGAGAACATCAGGTATCAGTTTTATTTCATATTTATTCTCGTAGCATCTTTCCTAGTTAGGTTAACACTAACTCCGTGACGTTAAAGCTTGGAGGGAAGCCTCCTAGCTTTAGGTCCTAGGTTGTAGTATGCTGCCGCGGGTGACTGCGATCGGCCGCTTGATCTGCCTGGATGCTAACTGAAGGGCAGGAGGCGCCCAGACGGCCAATTCGAGTTTCGTTCTCTGATGACTTTCGGCGAGCCTTTGCAATTCTGGAACCATATTTGGATTTGCTTGGTAGTAAGGCCTAGCGAAGTCAACAGAGACTTCGCTCGTACGGTGTTTTTCGGAACTGGTCCTTACGACAGTCCAGCTGAGGTCTAGTGTACCTCAGCTTGCCCATGGTTAATACGGCCCTGTGGAAGGTAGGCGTGCCCGTGTTAGGAACAACAAGGCCCCCGGCCGCTAACCAGTCGAGGACTGCGAGCCCCCTTTGGGTGGTTCCGGCCGAGCCCCATGTGCTGGCAGCGGCGTTAAAATCACAGGTTATGACTAAAAGTGGGACATCCGTTTGGTTAAAAGAGGATGACAAGTTGTCTAAAAGCCTGTGTAGGTTGTCAAGTGGAACATTAGGGCTGCAGTAGCAGGAATAAAAGCGCCCATCGTTTGCAACGTCGATCCATGTAAAACCGTAGCCATAGCCGTGCCCGGATATACGCAGTTGACTGCGTCGATCTAGTACGGTGCCCGTTATCCTGTCGGCATCCACAAAACAGTTCGGGGGACGGTTTTCCGGGACGTTGGGCTCGCTAAGCAGCAGCAGGTCGGCTCCTACCCTGCTGCTGATTTCTTGAAGCATGTTGTGGGCGCCTCTGTTGCGATTGCAATTGACCTGATCACCTAGATGCAAAACCAGGGAAAGCCGTGGTGCAAGAGCTCCACCAATGAGAGATAATGATTAGAGAGCTATTAGTAATTTGGTTTAAAGGTACAAGTGTGTACATTCTTTCATAGGGAATAGCAACATGTGATCAAAAGTAAGTCGTTTCTAATACCTAGGGGAGGTCGTGTGACACGCAAAACTACTACCTCAAACAAGGCGACACCGCTCTCTCATGTGCTGCCCATATTGTGACAAGTGCCGGTGCCTATTTAGACGGAAGGAACCGTTTAGATAAAGAGGATATATTCGCGGACGTAGAGTTTAAATATCTAACTGAGACTTTTGTAAAAATACAGACAGTACACATTTCTCAAAACATAAAGTTTTTAACGGTCAAGCCATAAAACCACAAGGAAAGGGCCAACCAAAATACATCGTATGCATAGCCGTATGGACGAATGAATGTATTCGTCTACGACAGGGTTCATCATGACATATTATATTCGAAACTGAAGGTCAATATTTAATATGCATATATAGCCTCCCTGAGAATGAAGTCCCAGAAGGCATCCTGGACATAGGCGAATGCATGGTGCTATGTACAAGCAAATATATATATATATATATATATATATATATATATATATATATATATATATATATATAATGTCGCATCTTAACTAAGCTTTTGCTCTTTCTGTGATAGAGTATAATTATGTTTGTTTTAAATGTTTTTTAGAGCGTGCTCTCATTGTTTCGATTTTCTATCTATACGATTGTTTATGTCGTTGGTGCATGTGAAAATCAAATTTTTTTTAACTTTAAATAGTCTCATTAATTTATGTTTTTTTTCGGTTTATACGTATATATTTAAACCGACACTCTGTAGGTATCAATTGTTCGTCGTTGTATTTATGACAATTTACGAGACAGTCTTTGGGGGGGGGGGCGGCATTTAAATGGCCCAAAGTCTCCTGCAGCAATGCATATGTTATGTTTGAGTTTTTACTATTAACAGTTTTCAATTATAATTTTATAATGATGTCCTTGCATATGTTATGTTTGAGTTTTTACTATTAACAGTTTTCAATTATAATTTTATAATGATGTCCTATGATAATTTCCATGAATAATCCTAACCACATGTTTCTTATTTTGGACATCCTTCACGGAATTTGTCGTACATATTGAAATTCTCAGTTTGAAATTTCCTGTACGATCCATTCACACCTTTCAGAGATAGGACTTCATCTCGATTGGTTGATTGAAGCTCTTCGAGGCACTCTTATGCACTTTAACTGGACGTCGTGCAAAATAACTGTAGCCTAATTTTTAAGTACGGCTGTTGTGCTGCCGACATTTTCATGTTCCCTAATTTCCCACGCCATTGTCTGCGAGTAAATCGACTTGAACTCACCCAGGTATTAGCAAAGATAGCACTATCCGTCAGTGGGTTGGATTTTAACTCACACTCCATTTACAGGGTTTTTCGTGCGGGCAGGCTGTTACTTGACTGATTAGACTGCCGATTCTGGAACCATATTCGAGTTTGCTTGGTAGTAAGGCCTAGCGAAGTCGACAGAGATTTCGCTAATACTGCATCTACGTATGGTGATTTTTCGGAACTGGTCCTCAAAACAGTCCAGCTGAGGTTGCATGTACCTCCGGTTGCCTCAGCTTGCGGCGATGTCGAGGTTAATCCCGGGCCACCATGCGTAACTTATGCAGGACAAATGCTGCAAGTTTGCGAAGGATGCAGTAAACCCGCGCACAGCCACTGCATTTTCCAAATACCAGACAAAAATAAATTGTACTGTAAGTCGTGCTTTTGGAGAGAGGTGTCAATAGATGTTTTAAGAAAAATGCCAAAACGTAAACCTGCCTTCAAGTCGCAACGTTCCTACTCCACGTCGCCTCCAATTCAACACTAACCAACAACGCAACGTCGTAAGTGCACCCGGTAGGAACAACACGGCACGCGACAATTCTTGGCGCACGGTTGGTAGAGGATGACGTATCATGCACGTAACGACAGGAAAGAATAAAATGACTCAGCTAAAAGCTGTAGAGGCACGCAACATACCTGAACGTCCAAAAGTCAGAGTACTTTTTGTCAGCAGATTGGAGTTATCGCACTCTGCAGACGCCCTCAAGGAGTACGTCCGCCGCATTGTTGGATCCGACACAGACGTGAACGTGACGATGCTCGTCGGCATGAATCAAGCATATTACAACAGCTACCACGTTCAGGTAGACGCTGATACGTTTAATGCGCTACTGGACCCGTCGGTGTGGCCAGAGGGTTACATTTTAGACCGCACCGCGGACAGCTAAAAGCCGTACAGAGTACATAATGCAGTAAACGAGACGGGAGCTAGCATTGGCGCCAAGCGCTGCAGGCCAGACGAAGACAACAATAATAACGATGACGAAATGGAAACGCACAAGTGAGTCGATATTACGTCCGAAAATCGGAACGAGTCGACAGTGTCATCAAAATGTTATTTCTGGAATGTAGAGTCCCTAAATAGTCTGTACCGAACGTCAGGAGAGAACACGTTTAGTGAATATGACATCATTTTTAACCCCTTTTATAAGTCACAAAATGTTTCATGGACTAGCGGCTAAATCAGAGGGCCGGGGACGACCAAAGTAGGGCGCGTGCATAGGCGTGCGAACGAAGAAGCATGCCAAGCGTCTTCGTAGCACCGCCAGGCAGATTATACTAGAGCTAATCGATTACTATTTTATAGGTGTTTATAGCCCACCAGAACGGACCGTCCAATAAATAGTCACAGTTTGCCAAGATGGTGGCATGCGAACGGTCGATGTTTTTGCGCGCTCTCATGCCAGTATACCTTCTGAACGACAACAGGCAAACTATCCAGTGAGAACTTTTAGACATACGATGAACGCTGCAAGACGTTTGGAGTTCACGGCAAACATCTACATCAACCTACCTCCACGACTACTCACAAAGACACACCTCCTCAGGGCGGCAGCATTACTTCTGCTGTTGTTGCTCTGTGGAGACGTCGAATTGAACTCGGGGCCCCCTGCGCTACTTGCGGGGGCCAGTTCCAGCAGGTTAGTGACTGCACTGTTTGCGAGGGATATTCAAAACTCGCTGGTATAAATCATCTCGCTCATAGCCAGTCATCTAAACAACAGCATCAACATCAGCGACACGTCCAGCACTCTCATCTACATCAACGAAGCACGGCACATACACCCTCAACTTTAGCAGCCGACACGCCACGTCGCCAGCGCCTTCGCAGCGACTTGTAGCAAAACGTGCACTACGTCAATATGTAGAGAGAGAAGCACACGTCAGAATAACGCATGCCAGAAAGTCGGAACGGGAGGCCGTGTAGCACGCGCGACAACCGGCACTAACAAGATGACACATCTTAAAGCCGTAGAAGACCCAGAAATCCCCGAACGCCCGCGCACTAAAGCTCTATTTGTCAGCCGACTCCAGCTGCCACATTCGTCAGACGTGCTAAACGAGTATGTTACCCGTATCATAGGTACAGATGCGAACGTAAAAATAACCACACTGACAAAACTCAAGCAGGCGTACTACAACAGCTTTCACGTCCAAGTTAACGCAGCGAACTTCAAAGAACTGCTCGACCCAGCTGTATGGCCCGTATGGACTCATTCTCGTCCCTATCGGGGTCAATTGAAGCCATACAGAGTAGCTGGAGCCGTGCCAACTGCATATGGGTCGGGAGTGAAACGTAATCGCCCAAATGAGAATGACGACGACGATATGTCGAATACAACATGACCTACAACACCACCTCCAAGCCAGCTACCAGCGGAAACACATAAACCACCGGCACAATACAGATTAAACTGTATATTGTGGAATGTATATCCTTCGATTCGTATGCGCGTTAGCCGGAGAACAACTTTTTACGAATGTCGTTTTTTATGTTTTTAACCGAGACATTTGTAGTAGACACAAATCACACAATTTTTTCAACTTATAAAGTTTTCCATGGTCAAGCAGTAAAATCGCAGGATAGAGGGCGACCAAAGTGGGCAGTCTGTGTAGCGGTAAGGACCACTGAGTGGACCCGGCTATTGCACCGAGAATAAGACACAAAACGACGATGGTTTGCCTAGCAATAGGCAGTCGTTCTTTTCACGGGATCCAACATGTTAAATAGCCAAACCGATATCCAAACCGGTCTGGGTCTCGAACCCAGTCTCTCGAATGCAAGGCAAATCCTTTGCCACTAAGCCACCTTGCTCGGTATATACGATTACTCAATATAGATACGCATGTATGTGTATCATCCAAAAAGCATATATCATCATGTGTATTTCACTCATATTCAGTATGCATATAGCATAGAAAATTATACCGTTGTCAGCTGCTCGCGGCATGTTATTCGAGACAGGCAGTGCAGCGATCTCTCCGCAAGGGCCAGGCATGCAGACGCATGAAACTTCGTACACGCCTGAGAGCACAGTCGACAGATGCACTCTGTGTACTCCTCGTGGAAGCTCGTATTCGAACAGACCAGGTGATGAAAACCATAAACTTTGTATCTGGTATAGACGTTAAAGAATTTAATTTTATTTTTTAGATTTTCCGCAAGGCAATTGCCCGTGTACGGTTTTTTCATTTCATGGCTAACTTTAATCCACCCCGGCATTTACCTTGTCTAAATTGGAAACCATGCAAACCAATTTAAGAGTGGCCGGTCTGGGTCTCGAACCCAGTCCTCCCGAATGCAAGGCAAAGGCTTTGCCACTAAGCCATCTTGCTCGGTTTATTTATCGGCGAATTGTCACATACAAGACCAGGCCAGAGGTGATAGGCACTGAAAATATCCAGGTCTCCAACCTATCGTCGGGCTTGTTCAACTTTATTTTCCCATTCTGCGATAAAGCTCTCGAATGGTACTGTACGCAATCAATATATATAAATAGCTAACTGTACGAAAACAGATGCTGTTCGATAGCGTTATTGTTGCTATCAAACTGTATCTTATCTAAAAAAACCTTTTGGGGCTGACTCTCAGTCAAGATTTAACGTCCATGGGACTGCTTTTCGCATTGCTTCATAGACGGATCCCCATAAATACAAATGTGCAATGGTGGGGCTCGAACCCGCGCATCTATGTGTCACCTCCGGTTGCGAGGCGCAGACGCATGCCACCACACCACCGAGCTCGACCAATTGTATTTTATCTAGCAGATCCTAACAGGGCTCTTAAAATGTATCTTCAATGGAGTGGAAGCCGTAATGCTCGTAGCGACTGTAGATTGGATTTGCGGGCTTACTAGATTGGATTTGCAGGCGATACTTGTAAAAAGGGGAGAGGGATAAAGAATTAGCCACAACTTAGGCTACCTTCACAGGAAATTCAAATGTTTACTGTGAGAATTAGTTAAAATTAAATCAAATCACACTATTATTAGAGAGCTTGTTAGCTGTTATCGTCGTTCTTCTTTGATTTCAATGCATAGTACCTAAAGCTAGACATAATAGCAAGACCTGGAGTTTTGCTATGATGTATGTAAATGTAAGGTTACACAGGTATCAATGATAAATCGATTCATCGGGTTTAACGTATTTATTTGTACTTTCATCTGTATCGTCGTTATATTTTGGCTATTGTTACGTAGGTTAATTAATCTGCCAGTTTAGCATTCTACCTGACTGCTGAACACTGTCTATGTGACTGTTATCATTGTGAAACTTATGTCATATCATTGTAAGCATTTGGTCCTGGGCCAGATAGAAGTATGGCATTCCGCCGGTCAGTGGCAGAACACGACCATCGGCATCAATGTAGGCGTAATAGAAACACCCTTCCGATGGCGGCGAGGACTCGCCTACCGTTAAGGCCGCGTGCGCCGGCGGGCTGATGAATAGCGGCGGTTGAAGACACGTACATGGAATGCTTCCATCGAAGGCCAACGAAGAAACCAAGTACGGTACCATCAGATACGCAGCATAAGAATATGTTAGCGAATGCTGCGTTTCGTCCGAGGCTATCATTGGAGGTGCCGCCACTTGTACTGGCTGAGCAACGAGCGATGCCACAGCTTGAGGATGGCATTCCGTGCATACTTGAATTGTAGCATCGTCTATTTGCGTTGCGACTCTGGAAGACGCCGTGTTGCATCTATTGCCAGTGGCATTCGCAGCGTCTGGAAATAAAAGAAAAACACAACAAGAACAAACAAATTTAATGGCAATGTCTTTATGTGTTCTTGCTTCACGTCGTTCATGAGGCCAGCGACGTCTTTAAAGGTGTAACAATAACTACTATACAGATCCGCCAGTATTGCGACGCTAATGTTATCTTTACTAACCCTTTATCTGTTGATTCTGCCCCTGGACTTCAGTAACAACTTCTCGAACAAAAGTGGAGTCATTCGTTCTCCCGTCTGAGCCGTCACGTTTAGTACTCATAGCAGTATTACTGTTTGCAGAGGTCGCACAATTATTACTCTTCGTGCTGGTGGCTTGATGTGCTACTGTGGCTTCGTTCGGCGACGAGGGGTGTGGGCAATTACACCCAGAAACCTCCTGACGGTATTGCTCTTTGGTCAGATCTTGTGGCTCCTGTTTCCGTCCAAAGGCAACTTTTGGGTGAACTGGGTGCTGACCAGCACCTGTCGTATCAGCCACCTCACAGCCATAATATTAATATTCAAAATATTTTTCATGTATGTACCATTGAGTATGGTTAGTCTGCTTGTTCATTATCTAGTGCTCTTCAGCGGACACAAAGTATCTGCCGAGTGTGTTCCGACATGTTCAACGTTCCCACGTATATATATATATATATATATATATATAACATCACTCAGCATATACATCTGACGCCCAATTGTGAAATTTTTAAAAATAGACATGAAAAACAACAATAAACATCAAAGTCACAACCAACTTACAGGGATGTATATCTATTGATACCAGCAATACAGCTATAACAATGTTTATATACTTTGAGTTTTAGATGTTAACGCCACAAACGTAAAACGCGTTTGCCATGACGTTTGCAAAACTAACAAAGTGTCATTCGCTTAGTATTGTCTGTTTGTGTGGTTAATAACCATACTATAACCAGAACTTGTATGCCTTAGTAGCTGGCTTAACCTCGACAAGGCTGATGGCCGTCTCGTGGCCGGATAGCATGTACGGCTGCCCGCCGATTAGTAAGACGATGAGTAACAAGAGCAACCTATGATTAGTATAACCAATTTCCACACAAATGAGTAATCGCATACCATTTATGGGTCGTTGTCTTTGCTGCCCGTCGTGCCTGTTGTTGCTGGAGTCGCTTCGACGGCCTCCCTTCTCCTGGGGATCATCTTGAGCACCCATACACACCCTCAAGGCACGCTGCTGTGGTGTAGCATACAGGCGAGGAAAATCATTTTTCCTTGGGTCAAACTCCTTGTTGTCCCTATCTTCCGTTTGGTGAGTGTGACGCTCGTAATGCTTTGGATCGTCGTAGGTCAGTTTGCGGCAGGCCTTCACACCATGCCTGCTCCAAGAGCATTTCTTTGGGGAACGTCTGTCGCTTTTGCATCCAAGGACACTCGGCGCCGCCGGCTCTTTGCGGATGTCATAGCCATACTGTGCCATAAGCTCCTCTGAGGATTTGGGCCCCTGCTCGAAGGCGTTGAACAGGTCGTGCGTCCAGCGATCGGACTTTTCGCTCTGCAGCGCCTTAAGGGGGCGGCTTCGCTGTTTAGGCTTTCCGCGATTCGCGGTGCCCTCAGCTTTGCGACGGTCGTCATGCTCGTAGAAGGCACTCTTCTTTGGGACGTATTGCGGATTTCTTTTGTCCTGGTCGGAATCTAATACGCTTTCACCATCGGGAATTCCTTTTTCCTGGCTTGCGGGGACTTCTCTCTCGGACACGAGAACGTCCTCATGAAGCTCGACGTCCTCATCCGTAAACTTTGAGGAGCGTTCGCTGTCATTATTGACTAAAATTTTACAGATAGACATAGTAATTAGTGTTATTATTATGACACCGTATTGCTATGCGTTTTAAATGTTTTTTTCAAAAACAAAGTGGGCAGTTGCACAACATAAATCGCAAAGACTGAACATCTCCTTAAACTAACTTAAGCAAATTTAAAGATCGAACAAAACACTCAATGATGTATTGAAACTCTAAGTGATTTCCACGTGTATTGCTTGGACAGATGCCATGTATCAGATTGAATTTCTAATCGTCTCCTACTGCTTAGCGTGTCACCTTTGACAAATCCAAAAGTAGACTATCAGTTCAAATTATATAAGATGCTGGAATGCATTGTACTTACCATCTTCAACGATTCCTTCAGCAACTGCCAATTGCATGATTGAATTGCACTCTGCTGCCTGTTTTTGTTTATTTTTGCTTTCAGTTTGCTTGACGTTCGCACGCAACTCAGACCTTTTCGTCGACGAAGACGACATGTCCGTGTCGTTCTCGACTGGAGTCATGTCACTCATCTTCATTGCACCAAACATCTTCTACAGACTGGCGTGGACCGCTTATTAAGTTATGTGGTGTCGAAAACTACAGCAAACACTAACAATTTAGGTGTATCCAAAACCTCTTCAAGCGGCCTAGTCGTCTTAAGAGGTCTTTCGTGGTTTGATGGTATGGACAACTTCTTAAGTGAATTTGCTGACAACACCGACAAATTTCGTGCGTTCAAAAGTATTCTCGTATGCGTTCTCTTGACAGCTCGTACTCTGTGTAGAGCTAAGCAAGGATCGCAGCAGTAGTTATATAACTCTCAGGCGAACTTTCTTTGAAACTTCCCTCCCCACCGATAACCGCACTCAGCGAGTATCTCGGACAAACCCTTCCCTCCGATTAGCGCACACAGCGAGGACCTCGGCCAATCGGTCGCTCTCGATTAGCACACTCAGCCAAGACCTCGGTCAACTCTTAGCCCTCGTCGGCATCGTTTAGATCCTTGATTCAGTTGCCGGCCCCTTCGTAAGACCGGGGCAAACAAAACCCGCCAGCAGTGTCTCAACGCAAACTCGTCAATCCGAAGTTACTTTGTTTGGTTTGTCCCAATTGGCTCCACCGATGTCTGCCCCTGATCTTCTCCGCGTTCACCTTCAATGACTGTCTATTGCTTGCTTTTGATATGCGATGTGCGACACGAGGGGGAAAAATAAGCAGGAGATAAGATATCGGCCTGTGTGCAACTCGTTTGAGACATCCGTGCCCTAGATTCTTCGGTCTAAGAACGGAACAGTAGAATATCTAAACTGAATGGCATGTGCCTCCTAGTAGTCAAAAGTCAACCATCTGTAGCTGCGCCTGACGCACCTATTTCGCTCCAATGCAGGTCTCTCTCTCTCGCGGGCTGGCTCTCTGCGTTGACAGGCGCGTGCTTGCGTTACTTCGATGTCTTGCCCCCCGTCGATATCTTATCTCCTGTTTATTCTTCTCTCTCGTGTTGCACATCGCATATCGAAAGCCAGAAATAGACATGGATTATCTACTACTCCTATTACTACTATTACTAAGTTGAATCTAATATGGAGTTCATGATGGTGACTTTGTGTTTACGAATGCCTGAAGGGCTGCGAACCTTTTACGATTGTAGAATAGAAGGCCATTAACAGTGAAGATTATCCGAGCTGCTCATCTCGCTCATCCTTAACATATACATTTTTTTGGTCTTCTTTTGTGTTTCATTCTGGCTGATGATCAGGACTCACCTTTGAAGCATTGTGATCTCTTTGCAACCGGTTTCTTTCGGTCAAGGGTCTTAAAGTAGTGTTGGCACGCATTATTTGCGTTAATAGAGCATTACTAGTGATATCATTTGCGGTACAGACATTAATTCATAGCCGTCTAATCAGTCGTGTATGGTATCTACACAATACGGAATAGTATGCACATACAGACACTTCTTACTCAACATTACTTTAGAAAAACCGTCCTAAATAAAAGCAATTCTGTTAACCATTGTGCTTTTGAATTTTAAAATTAGAGATTACAATATATAACCCTGTACCAGTTAAGATTTGTTCAGGAAAAAATGTTAACGCATAAAAGCATTTGTTTATAGCTAAAAAAGCATTTAGCCGTGTTCTTTTTTGTAGTGGTTAAGTGCCGAATGTATACATGGTGTATCATAACAATATGTATGTATGTATTTTAATGTCTGGTAAGATTCGGCAAGAAAATGTTTTTTTTTCGAATGAGAGAAGGGGCGGAAACTTTTTGTTTGGGAGTCAGGATGATATTTATAAAAGCAGTTATTCTGCCTTTTTTCTCTTATATAGGTGTGCAAAATCTACGTTTGTGGGAGAACCAGTCAACGCACGAAGAAACCGATCAAAAATGTGGCGTGTTCGGCATTGCATAATACAAGACACTTCGCTAGTTTGCGTAGCGAATAGCCAGATTAAGGAAAGCCATAAAAGTGGATATGTTGTTTTGTCTTACGTTAACACTTTCACGTGAAAAGCGAAAAATGTTGCCATTACGAACAAAACTGTACGCTCAAAAAAACTACTCTCGGGCAATTGCAAATTTAATTTTCGTACCAAAGTAATGCTGCGTGACGTAGTTGCCGAGAAACTAAACTTTTTCGACAGCCGTAGTTGTTATTTTTTACGTTGAAGCTTTCACGTTTAGAACCGTAAAATTTGTCCAAGACGTTTCCGCCCCTCCTTCCATTGGGAAAAATTATTTTCTTACCGAGTTCTATCAAATTTCAAAGAATGTACCTAACTTTCTTACATTCAATTAAATTATGTTCGTTTCACTCAGATTGAGTATTCTATACAGTTCAAAAATGTTTCTTCATAATGCTCTTTCTTCTTCACGCTTCCGGTGAGAGAAGTAGTGCAACGATTTTTGGTTTAGCGCTGTGCATTCCACTGCATGGTACTTGGCACACCTCTGCAGGCAGAACCGGCAGGTGCACAACTCGTAGTTTTCGTAAAAGGCTGCGTTTGAACATACCAGGTAGTGATAACCACACACTGTAATGACTGGTGCACTGTGATAACACACTATGTACCTGGCGTATACGTGGCGACTGTCACATGCAGGACCAGACCAGAGGTGCACGGCATTAAAAACGTCCAAACCACCGACCTCCCGTCTGGCCTGTTCGAGTTTAGCTTCCCACTCCGAAATAAAACATTTTTATGGTACTGTACGAGGCATCTTCGGTCTTAGTCGGATTGTTTCATTAGCCGGTGGACAGCCTGACATGAGAAACACAAAGCGGCTTCTTGCTCGGATAGGCAAGCATAGCACTCGCTTCATATATAATGAGAAACACCCTTTTAGCTGGTTAAAAATCGCCAGCGTGAGGTGGTTCCACACCCTGTCAAAACCATACATCAGCCCCGGAACAATCTTAAGCATGAAGAGCCTCACTGCTGAGAAAACAGACAGTCTGCGTACATTGCCTACTTCCCCGTAAAGGGAGACAAGTGCCTTTCGTACTGTTTCGTTTATATGCGCTGTCAACGTCGTTTCTGTGAACCCAAAACATAAGATACTGAAAAGAGTTAACAAACTCCAATGGTTGGCCGCAGCAACGTATGACGTCTCTGGCAGCCAATCGACCTTCATGCCTGAATTTTATGGCTTTGGTTTTCCTGGTGTTTATCTCAAGTCCATTCGAGACAAGAAACGCCTCTATCATAAAGGTAATGCGCCTAGTGGCACCTAGGTCGCGATGAGCTAGATGCCATCAAACGCAGTGCCTCTTAGAGCTAACTTTCTAATGCACCCTATGCAAGTATGCATGCCTTTACCTTCGATATGGCTTGCGAAAAAGCTTAGTTACTTGGAATCGTCGTTACGCAGCACCATTACTTTGGTACATTTGGCTATTCGTCTTTTGCTAGCGAGTGTCCTTCATCATGCAGAATTTTCCGCCAAACGCGGTATGATCGATTTCTTCATATCGTTGACTGCTTCTCCTGCAAGCGTAGATTTTGCTCACCTATGTAGTGCCAAAAGTGTAGTAAATTCTCGTTTCCCCAAATATATTGTTATATCATATTATTTAAAGATGCAATCGTGTAATGCTTCAGCATTTGGATTCCTCCAATAAATAGGGGCCTCGGTTATAGTACCTTTGCTGAAAAAGGGGTACTACAATAGAAGCAAAGTGCAATTGACTCCGTGAACGATGTGCAATCCTCCAAGCAAATGAGTTTCTCACAATGTCCACACGCGCTACCTCGTGAGAGTGTGTGGAAACGCCGCTCCGGAGATTATGTGGTCTAAAAACAAAAAATCTTTTCTTTTGATGCGAGGAGATTTCTTACGCGCACCTAGATAGACATGCAGTTATCGGCGTGGCATTGGTATTCGCTAGCACTAAGCGATGTGATACGCTCGCGTGGTAGACAGCAACTCCGACAACCGACAAGCAACTCGTTTCATAAATTTATCCTGCACGCTCTGCAGAATGTAAAAGTACATCTCTTTTATGAAACGGCATCCATACGTAAGAGCAATAAGTCCACTTTGGTACCACAAATTTTTGATATAGCCTTAAATACATATTATTAGTTTGCATGCGGTTTTCCTCTGCCCATAAGGATACAGCATCAATCGCTTTCTGTAGAATCGACGTGTTGTTGTCATTATTTACCATAACATAGATTTTAACATCGCCCGCTTACAGCTTATATGTAGCACCAAGATCTTAAACTATATCCCCGAGATCCTGTACAGATATAGTGTACATTAGGGGGCCTAGGCATGAGCCCTGCGGAACACCGGATGCCCACCTGCCGACGGCGAAATAGCTATCCTCAATTCTGAAGACAAATGTAGGGTCTTTTAGGTATACTCTACACCAGTTTATGAGTCTGGGGCCGATACATAACGCAGGCATTTTTGTCAGAACCTTATGATGGTCATCACAATCGAATGAATGCACGTGAAAAATCAAAGTAAACAACATGCAAGAGGAATGTTGCGGTTTCGGGCCAGGGCCCAATCGTGAGCTACTTAAGGCTATATTAGTGCTTTCTTCATATTATAAACATTTGTGATACATCTTTTCTATAGGATGATTATTAGATCAAGTTTGGATTGGAAGATATCCCCGTGCAGCAGGGTTTCATATTTAATGTGTTAATATATAAAAGCATGATATATTGTACTAAATAAGAATGCCGCACCCGCTCTAAGTTCTATTGACGCTCTATTGACTAGTCTAGCAATGATGCAAATCCCGGTTTAAATGTTCTTTGAAGATAATTCCGAGGTATTTATAATTACTCGTTTTTCCAATGTGAGGACAGTTACAGACTTTATCGGAAACCAAGTCAGATCTAGCAATGACTCCAAATGTAGATTCCTGGTATCTTTCCTATCTTTAATCTCGGGTATTGTGCAAGCGCCGAAATGCCCCAACTAGTGCTCCACATGAATGACAGATTACCTTAATTGGGTTGATGGATTTGCGTTTAATCTAAATTTCAATACAATTGGTCTTGGATATGTTCAAGCTCAGGTTATTTATCGCCATTCAACGGTTAAGTTTGTACATTATCTTTAATGCTTTGGATTACAGTTCTTGCAGATGCATTGCCTCATTTACTACACACATATCATCTTCATATTTTACAATCTAAGATCCATTACTAAACACATGTAAATCATTATTATACGAGTTGAATAATATGTATACAATCACTGAGTCTTGAGTGTCTCATTGAATTACTTCACATATATAACTCCTGAGAACACTTAGTGTCGTTTTGTATTCGTTTATCTGTTCATTCAGTTCATTTTTTTAATAAATGTCGAAGTAATAGAAATATCCTGAGATTGACTAGATTTACTTGACTTCTCTTGTGGAGTGGCGTAATTATAACCGTTTTGAATGGGACAGTCAAATGTCCTCTTTAAGACAGAGCTTACACAAATTCTCCAGGAGATACTAAAAGAGTTCGGCATTATCCCTAACTGTAATTTCTTTACTTTCAAGAGGTGAGAGTAATTTACAAATGACGCTGTTTTAAGTGGCGTAAAAGAAATTGAGCCATTTGGAGGACGCAGGTCAGTCAGCAGACGTGCGTCCGTGAAACCTGTAGACTCCGCTACATTTCGGCTCATATCCGCACGATGTGGGCCAAAATGTAGGCTAATTTATCATAATAACAGATATAATTGTACTATGTAATAATAAATAAAATGGTTATTTAATATTACATAATGCAATCATGTCTGTTGTGCTCGATATATCATGCAAAGCCGATTGATTAAATCATATTTTTTAATATGATTTAATCATTTAGCTAATGCATCAAGATCCTCGAAATTGTCAACGCAAATTGCCTAACAACCACCCTGCCCTCACCCTGATTATTTCGGAAGGCCTATTTGATATCCTTATTTGTTGCAAGGATATCTTCCTAAGGTACTTCATTTTAACCTCACGATTTTTTTTCGTAATGTGTTTTTATAGACATTATATTTTTTGGTCCGGATGATGAGGGTGATGTCTCTTGAGGAAAGGCTTATTTAAATGCGTTTGTTTACCATGATTGCTAGATGCGCACAGTAATTATGAGTTATACCGTTTAACGCACGTAAGTAACAATACATGTTAAGGAGCTGGTTATTTTGCACGTTACTACCCTGTTTTGTTGCAGACATCCTTTCCTACTGCTGCTAATAAAAACAGGTCTCTCCGTACAGTTTTGAGTCACAGAATAAACGTTCCTGTTTTGCATTCCTCTCTGTTATTAAGATGCTACAGTACATCGCGATCGAACTGGTAATTACAGTGTTTTCGGTTATAGATCTAAGTTTGGGAATTGACCGACGATACACCATTGCAGATTAAATAGTGGCAGCTCACTAACCCTGCATCGAAAAAACACATATTCAGATATTATCTAATATTGATTTTTAATGGAATACGGAGTTATTAGGTCTCGGTGATCTCACTGAAGATAGCCAACCACACACTGCACACGAGTTCACCAATTGTTCCAAAGACACTATGCGTAGACTCTCTAATGGTAGTTATGAAGTTGGTTTACCATTTAAGGATATATTCGTACGCTGGGAATCGTACGAGATAAAATTGATTTTCAAAAATATAAAAATAAAGACACACAAAATCTACTTGCGAATTCCGAGATTGAATGGGAATTCATTACGGAACGTTAACCGTGGCACGGCGGCTGGTGGGATCGTCTTGTCCAAGTTGTCAAACGCCCACTACGAAAAGCCCTACCTTTTTGGAAACTAGCCACACACAACCACAGACTCAAACGAACCAAATGTTTTATGTCAAGCCGATCGCCTCTACGGGTATCAACACAAACCACCCCTTCCGGAGATATCAAGATAACCCGACACTCCAAACGACGCAATAAATACCTACAATAGTTAAGATCAGCCCACCTTAGAAACCTGACGAAAAGCAAACTACTCGCGATCGGAGACATATGCATTCTGCAAGACGCCGCTCCATCGATAGCTTTCTGGCCCCTCTGCCGTGTGATTTCACTGTCAGAGGGAGTAGGATCCGAGTTCCGTAAAAGATGAATTGCCTAATTAAACTTGCATTAGGTCAGATGCTAAAAATGCCGATACAATTGTTATATAACGTAGAAGAACGTATAACGTAGACATTGTGATAACAGACAACATGGACAAATAAATTTGCCGGCAGGCTATGTCGGTCCTATATTAACGTAGAAGTCAACTAAGCGAACAGAAAACACCTTCAATATTTTGTATGTTTAATTATTCTTATGTTGCACTGGGCGCGCAGTGTCCCATGTGGCTGCTAGCAAACTCTGCACTCACACGCAAAACAACATGAATATTTAGGCGCAAAGTACAATACTTGATATTCAAATGTCGACAAAATATGTACATATACATACAAGAGAAATACTAAATGGTTGTGTAATACAATAATCTATGCATACGAAATGCAAGTGCTAGAACGTTCGCTATTGTAACAGAATATACATTTACGCGTTCAGAAGCTACAGTCTGCACCCTCGACTACCGATTCCGAGGAAGGAAGAAAGGGGGCGATCATATTGCATCACACCTACACCGCCGTGACGAGACCGCCGTGACGAGACCGCCGCTATTCTCATGCATACACACTATATGTACAGACGCGCCTGCACGTCGCATTACCATCGCGCATGCGGCCGCTTCGAGGGCAGTGTTACGAACGACATCTCTGATCTCGAGCGTTGGGCATTCCGTGTCGCGGTATTCGTAATTTTGGAGCGCGCCAGGAGACGCCACTCGCCTTAGATATGATTATTATGATACGACGACACCACGTGCACTAGCAAGAGACATGCATATGTGTAGAGGTTAAGAGTGAAACTTATACGATGAATAAACTAGGTGAAGAGATGAGAGGGACAAGTGAGAGGTGCGGCGTATCCGTAATGTTATTAGAAATCGGACCAAAATGCCACTCAATAAGGTGGCTGCGGAATATCTCCTCAGCCTTTGGGGTGATTCCCAAACCTCCAGTACGTACCACGTTTGCTTGGCTACCTCGGATCCCCACGATCCACCCCCTGAACTAATTGTTGTCAATTAGTAATAAGGGTTAGGTACGTAACAAGAGGGGAAGTGCAGCCAGACCCTCAATGTATTGACGCACATCTTCAGGACGGCGTATATATTAGCATAGGCCCCCTATTTGGATGCATGCAAAATGCATGGAAAACGCAAAGACATCGCAAAGAATCAAGGAGAATGACAGGGACACCTCTCCCACGGCTTTGAAGGAATGCCAAATAATGCCGAGCCTGGGAGAATGGGGAAAAATTCGAGTTTAGTGGGTTTGTGAATCTCACACTAATCACGTAAGCTGCTAGTGACGCATGTGCCGAAACCTTCCAGACAAGAAGTCCCGTTTGGAACCTTCGTGTCTCGGAAGAGAGCGATAAAGTTCACAAAGTCGAAAGGAGGGAAAGCCCGTCATGCGCTCTATCCCGCGTGAAGACCGCAGCCCGAGGTATGCGGCCACCAGCGACACACAAGCGAGATCCAAAGGAGAACAGGCCAACCAAGCATCATGGAGCGTAACAGACGGTATATGTACATCTCAAACGCGACCTGTTTGGACGCAACGCTGACCGACTTACTTTCACCTTCCATGGTCATCTTCAAGGCGGCGGCTCGGTCAAAATGATAGAATAGACAAATATGACGAACTAGCCAATTTTTACATTTTTATTTCAGCGCTTTTCGAAACATTAGGTAATCCAGGCTATTCGACTGGCCCGAATCTCAACAAAGCTCGAAGAAATGTTTTAGATCGCGACAGGGAAACAGAAAGTCGTTTGTCAGAGGCTTTCTATCGGTGTACAACGAAGTAGCGCAATCTCCGTGTCGTGCTCGCTGAAAATCTAGACTCTCTTGGGCTTCAGTTAGATTCAAAAGTGTTCAAGTTCACCGAGATACAATTATTACCTTCAAATGAGCTGCAATCAATAGTCATCATCTTATTTATTTCACTCATATTGAGTATGATATAACATAGATAATTACACAGATTATATAATTATACAGTCAGCTGCTCGCAGCATGTTATTCGAGACAGGCAGTGCAGCGATCTCTTCGCAGGCAGGCAGACGCATGAAGCTTCATACACGCCTGAGAGCACAGTCGATAGATGCACTCCGTGTACTCCTCGTGGAAGCTCGTATTCGAACAGACCAGGTGATGATAGCCATGAACTATGTATCTGGTATAGACGTGGCGATTTTCACATGCAAGACCAGACTAGAGGTGAGAGGCACTGAACATATCCAGGTCTCCAACCTCTCTTCGGGCTTGTTCAACATTATTTTCCCATTCTGAGATAAAGCTCTCGAATGGTACTGTACGCAATTAATATATAACAATAGCGTAACTGTACGAAAACAGATGCTGCTTGACAGCTTTATTGTTGCTATCAAAGCGTATTTTATCTAATAAAAACCCTTTCGGGGCTGACTCTCAGCCAAGATTTAACGTCCATGGGACTGCTTTTCTCATTGCTTCATAGACGGACCCCTATGAATACAAATGTGCAACGGTGGGGCTCGAACCCGCGCATCTATGTGTCTCCTCCGGTCGCGAGGCGCAGACGCATGCCACCACACCACCGAGCTCGACAAATTGTATTTTATCTAGCAGATCCTAATAGGCTTTTAAAGTGTATCTTCAATGGAGTGGAAGCCGTAATGCTCGTGGCGACTGTAGGGCTTAATAAATTGGATTTGTGAGCGATATTTTTTAAGGGGGGAGAGGGATACAGATTTAGCCACAACTAAGACTACCTTCACAGCAAATCCAAATGTTTACTGTGAGAATTAGTTAAATTTAAATCAAATCACACTATTATTCGAGAGCTTGTTAACTGTTATCGTCGTTCTTCTTTGATTTCAATGCATAGTACCTAAAGCTAGACATAATAGCAAGACCTGGGGTTTTGCCATGACGTCTGTAAATGTAAGGTTACACAGGTATCAATGATAAATCGATTCAGCGGGTTTAACGTATTTATTTGTACTTTCATCTGTATCGTCGTTATATTTTGGCTTCTGTTACGTAGGTTAATTAATCTGCCAGTTCAGCTTTCTACCTGACTGCTGAACACTGTCTATACTATCTCTCACATCTAACACAGACACATACACAGAGAGTAAAGTTATCATTGTGTAACTTATGTTATATCGTTGTGAGCATCTGGTCCTGGGGCAGACAGTAGTATGGGATTCCGCCGGTCAGTGGCAGAACACGACCATCGGCATCAATGTAAGCGTAGTAGAAGCACCCCTCCGATGGCAGCGAGGGCTCGCCTACCGTTAACGCCCCGTGCGCCGGCGGGGTGATGAATAGCGGCGGTTGAAGACACGTACATGGAATGCCTCCATCGAAGGCCAACGAAGAAACGAAGTATGGTACCATCAGATACGCAGCATACGAATATGTTAGCGAATGCTGCGATTCGTCCGAGGCTATCATCGGAGGTCGGCACCTCCGCTTGTACTGGCTGAGCAATAAGCGATGGCACAACTTGAGGATGGCCTTCGGCGCATACTTGGGTTGTAGCGAAGTTTACTTGAGTTGTGGCTGTAAAAGACGCTACTGTGGCTTCGTTCGATGACGAGGGGTGCAGGCGATTACGCCCTGAAACCTCCTGTCGGCATTGCTCTTTGGTCAGATCTGGTAGGTTCTGTTTCGGTCCAGAGCCGACTTTTGGGTGAACTGCGTGCTGGCTGGCACCTTTCATGCCAGCCACCTCATCGCGGCCGCTGTTCTTCTTTTGGAAGTTGCCATCTTTTTGATGATTGGCAGTACCTAGAACAGAATACTACCAAGGTTACATTTAAATTACACCGCAAATAAATCTTCTTTCCACGACCCTATCGTTTTTTCCCTTTTAGCTTCTTTGTTAGATTCAGACAGACCTCCCATATCCTTTTCCTTTCATTCACTATCAAGTCCCAAGGTGGAGAACCAACGTGCTAACCGTGCGGTAGGCCTGCAGGGTCCTAAGCGCCGCTGTTCTCTACGTTCTTCTTAGGGCTGTTCTTGCCATTCTCGTTTTCAAGGTGTTCTGCAGCCAGACTGGCGCCGCGAAAAGTGCAATTGACTCGATAACCAACATTAGTAGTCGTCGCCGGCACTCCCGCGGCCCGTGTAAGTTTGGCAGGATCTTGCCTATGGCGTTTGTCGCTTTAGTCACCTTGCCCGTACACTTTCTAATGTGATTTGTCCCCCTGAGACCCTTGTCTAGTAGGACACCAAGATATTTGGCCTCTGTTACTTGCTTGACTTTCTGGCCCGCCACCATCAGTTTCATGCTCTCTACTCTTTTCCTGCCTGTCAGGGGGATGGCCTCGCTCTTTTTCGGAGCAAGCTGTAGCCCAGCGCTATCCATCCATTTCTTCGTCGACCAGAGAGCCATGTTTGTCTTTAATTCTAGTTCTTCCTCTGTTTTTGCTTGAGAAATTATGACCAACTCATCCGCATACGCAATAATTTCTACTCCCTGTGGGAGATCTTGTCTCAGGACGTCGTTATATGTTATGTTCCAGAGCATATATTTATATATATATATATATAAATATATATATAAAGTCATGCCAACTAAACAAGTGGATTCGGCTTCCCATCTGACCTTAATTACCGCAACCGGGTCATAAAGTAGCCGCATGCGCCACGACGAAGCAATATATATATATATATATATATATATATATATATATGTCGTATCCTAACTAAGGGCTTGCACATGTTTTTTTAGAGCGTGCTCTTAATGTTACGATTTTCTATATATATGATTGTTTATCTCGTTGATGGATATGGAAATCAAGTTTTTTTAATTTTAAATGGTCTTTATAATTTATGTTTTTTTTTCACGGTTTATACGTATATATTTAAACCGACACTCTCTAGCGTATCAATCGTTCGTCGTTGTACCTATGACACTTTACGAGATAACCATCGAGTAGATTATTTGGTAAATCCGAGGCGGCCATCAAGAGTTTTAGGGGATTGGGGGGGATTTAAATGGCCCAAAGTCTCCTCTAGCAATGCATATGTTATGTTTAAGTCTTCCCTATTAACAGTTTTCATTAGTAATCCTATAATGATTTCCTATGAAATTTTCTATGAATAATCCTAACCACATTTTCCTTAATTTGGATATCCTTCACGAAATTAGTCATACAGATGGAAATTCTCAGTTTGAAATTCCCTGTACGATCCATACACACTTTGCAGAGATAAGACTTCATCTCAAATAATTGAACGAAGCTCTTCGAACGCACTCTAATGCATTTAAACTGGACGTCGTGCAAAACAACTGTAGCCTACTTTTTGAGTACGGCTGTTGTGCTGCCGACATTCTCATGTCGCCCCTCAAACACCTGACTCTGATCGTTTTTTTCAGCACGTGTAGCTCGGGAAACCGAGCAAAAGTTCTCAATACACGTTGGTTCTTTTCACGGATCTCGGAGCGGAGGTGTTGACGTTGCTGGCCAGGCGACAATGCCAAGAACGTTTGTGTATACTGAAAATACTGAAGATACCATGTCTGGCGTGATGTAGGTGCTTACCGATGTCTGGTTTGCCGCATAATAAGTGTGAAGCGCCGACGCATTACGGAGAGAGGAGAGCGGACTGCTCCGTTGGTCGTGGGATGCTGCCGCGGGTGACTGCGATCGGCCGCTTGATAACGATCCAGACGATGACTGGATGCTAAGTGAAAAGCAGGAGACGCCCGGACGGCCAATTCGAGGTTCTTTCTCTGATTTTGCTAATACTGCATCCACGTACGGCGTTTTTCGGAACTGGTCTTCAAGGCAGTCCAGCTGAGGTTGCGTGTACCTCAGCTTGCCCATGGTTAATATGGTCACGATGTATGCTTTAATGCATAAGATAGGGACTTTAACGAAGTGGTACTTGTGCGAACGGACCAGTCGTCACAGATGATGGAGCTTCTGCAGAACATGCGGAAATCCTAAACCACCTCGCACATACTGTGTAATAGAATAATATTAATTGTGTCTCAGCAAGGGTGTCAATGGTAGCGCAAACTTCGAGCGAGTAATAGCCATCAACATGGCGGCGACGGTGCGGACGCGTTTCGTGTGTGCTATATTAGTAAACCACATTTTAATTCAAAATACAACTGTAAGCAAAGAGTGCGTGACAGTGTTTTACGACAACGGAATCAACGGTCTACCAAGATACTCGCGGCTGACGGATCTCCAAGGTTTGTTTATGCAGCCACCTCAACGCTGCTTTACAAAACACCAGATGTTAAGAACAACTGCACTATTGCTTGCACTCTTGCTCCTGTGCGGCGATGTCGAGGCTAATCCCGGGCCACCATGCGTAACTTGTGCAGGACAAATGCTTCAAGTAAAAGAGCGCACAGTTGGCAAAGGATGCAGTAAACCCACACACAGCCACTGCACTTTCCAAATACCAGACAATCCCGTGATTGCACCGCAAAATTCGAAGCCATCAAAAAGCAAATTGACGATCTTACAAAGAAGATAGTTAGCAAAAATGGCCCGACTCCCAAATCAACTGATCACCGGACTATCCAACGGCTCACTGGCAAACAACAGCAGCATCAACAAAACGCCAAAACGCAAACCTGCCTTGAAATCGCAACGTTCCTACTCCACGTCGCCCTTTCTCTAACACTAGCCAACATCGCAACGTCGTAAGTGCACCCGGTAGGTAGGAACAACACGGCACGTGACAATTCTTGGCGCACGGTTGGAAGAGGAGGACGCATCATGCACGTAACGACAGGAATGAATAAAATGACTCAGCTAAAAGCTGTAGAGACACACGCAACATACCTGAGTAGAGTCCCTAAATAGTCTGTACCGAACGTCAGGAGAGAACACGTTTAGTAAATATGACATAAGATTTTGAACCGAGACATTTGAAACAGATTCTACACGTACCCCTTCTATAAGTCACAAAATGTTTCATGGAGTAGCGGCTAAATCAAAGGGCCGGGGACGATCAAAGTGGGACGTGTGCATAGGCGTGCGAACGAAGAAGCATGCCAAACAACGCATTAGGCTTTTTTTTTTTTTAGTGGCGGCGTGGTCTAGGGGACTAGTGCTAAATCTGCACGAATGTAAATAAAAATGTAATTATAGGTGGTGACTGACAAGAGAAGGTGCCAGGCAAGAAAGTTTTAAAGCTGCGGTCAACGAACTTGGATTAAGCCATCATAATAAATGCAATAACCCATCATATTTAGCTGGAACGGATGCAATGCGGTCGACATTGTTCATCGATACTACAAACGGTCGAGGCTACCTTTGATTTTACCGTAATACCATCGACACACAGTAAGCACTGTCAAATGGAGTTCAAATTACACCGAAGAAAGAAATGGCCACACCTATAATCAATCAACCTCCTCGCTCATTGGATGTCCATATACTAAAACAAGCACTACAAATGGTGATTTAAACTATATTGAAAAAACGATTAAGTGGTCTATCCACATGGCCAAAGAACGTGAGACTGAAGATACACAAGCCGTGGTTTGACAAGGAGTGTCGACAAATGAAGAAAGTGATATGTCTGTATAAGCCCGCAACGTCAACTGAACTCCTACAACTGGCGGAATTAAAACGAATATTCAGAATATGAAGAATGGAAGGAGACGGCATTACAAGGAACAACAACGCATTAGGCTAATTTCGGAAAGCGTGCGGAAACCATTGCTACTTCTTCCAAGGAGACAAGTGCCTTCAAACCCATTGATAAATGACGAAGAGTGGGTAGCCCACTTTACAAATCTATTAACGAGAGACGTCATATTGCCAATCAAGACCTTTTAGAAGAAATTGTTGATTTTACTGAGGACGAAGTCAAAGCCGCAATTATATCGAAGCAAAACGGGAAATCAGCAGGACCTGATCGTATTCTGAATGAGCACCTGAAGTCTATATTGACGCTTTATGCCCTATTGTGACAAAACTGTACAAGGGATGTGTTCGACAAGGCAAAATTCCTGATGAGTGGCGGAAAAGCTATTTACAGCCTTTATTTAAGCTAAAGGGAGGTGCAACTGACCAGAGTAATTATAGGGGCATAGCACTTACAAGCGCCTTTTACAAGATATTAACGTCGCTCATCGTTAATCGATTGTACCCCCGCGTAGAAGACAACATTCCGGCAGAACAATACGGTTTTTTTAAAGAGGCGATTGACGTCAGATACAGTTGAATTTGTTTTAAATCAAGTATCACAACGTCCTCTCTAACAAGAAAATGACATACGCTGCGTTTATAGATTTCCAAACTGCTTTTGATTGTCTGCCAAGGGACCGTTTATTAGACACGCTTCGAAAACATTTTTATATGACAGGCCCCCCTTTTAATCTTGTTCATAATATATTAGCCCACATTATAATTTGGGTGAAGAACGGCGACCACTATGTACAAATGCCCGTATTATAATCCATCGGGGTAGCCCAGGGAGACTCAATTAGTCCATTTCTTTTTATTTTGTAATGTAACTGGACTCGCAGATTTACTGCGTAATCTTAAATTCCATTTTGCATTTTATGCTGACGACTTTAGTTATTTTAGCAAAATCTCGTAACTATCTACAGTTTTACCTCAACGAAACTGCGAAGTGGTGCAAAGAAAACAAGCTCTAAATCAACGCTGAAAAGTCACAGGTCTTACGCTTTAGCAGAGGAGGGTCATACGCGGCCAGGGATCATGATCTGTTAGTATAGGGAAAATTACTCAATATGTACGTGAACTGTACACACTAATCTATTGACTTAGTCTAATGAACTTAGACTAGCCGAGTACGTAGGGATGAAAACATAATCGCCTGCGGTCACCTGTAGTGTTTCTGGCCTCTTCTGTGCCAGCTGCATTTATTGTCTCACGGAATTGTTCTCGAATGCAGTCGATTCGTCTCGGTCCAAATAGACGCTCCTATCGAATCCTCTAGACGTTTCTCGTGCCTATTCGTGTCTACCCTTTCCATTGCACGTTCGCCAGCACGTGGCGCCTAGCCGACAGTCGTGTGTCTACCTGAGCATGGCTAGACACAATACCACTTAAATTAGTTAGCCACTTCTCGTATTTAGGCGTCACACTAACCCCGGGCTCTCTTCTAGCAGACATATCGAGGAGATACAAGCAAAAGCTACATCTGCAATGTTTTTGTTACGCAATATGCATGATGTGGACGTAAGAACAGCTATAAAATATAAAACGCTGAATTGAATTTTATTCCATAAAAGTCAGTCCGAATATCTATGAGGCCGATTCAACTCCGATACACAGAAGAGTAGAACGCCGTGTTCGATTCCTATCTGATGAGAATAGTCACCGTAAAGGCAAAACTCAGCCGGCAAAATAACGCTTGGCTTGCCCACTATTAGAAAACGTCCTATTGGGGAGTAGCAAAACAACTCTCCAGTTTATGATAGGGTACGTCGTAAGTGTAGTATCTAGTGAAGAAGACATTACTTGCGTTATACTTTAATACAAAAAAATCGAAAAAGGCCAAACAGTGACCCTGGAAGTTCATTAGCATGATCTGCAAACTGTAGTTTCAAACAGTTGATTTTCCTTTCCGTAACTACCTAGATGGAAAACCAACGAAAGCCTTGCAAGGATTCCACCAGTGGGATTTAAACTTTCGTCTAATGGTTACCAATACGTGTTTTAGCAGACCTGCGCAGCCGCTCATACCAACCGTTCAATTTGTGGTATGACTTCAGTGTAAACAAATATATCCTAAAACCGGCGAAATGTTGTCAATGTATAAACATTGCGTTGTGCGGTTAAGAATGATGCCTATATTCGTCTATTACAGTCATCCATATATAGGTTCGATCACTGGTGGGAGGAAACGAAAGTACCATTCCGAGGGATAAATACGTTATTCTAACTCGCGTTACAAGTTCGCTAATCCCTCACTTCGTTAACACTAACAACAACAACCGCGACCGCGTCAGACAACCGGCTATAGTTACCGGAATAACTTACTTTGTCTCCGCTATTGTAGCTTTTGTTCGTGCCAAAATTGGAGTTTCCGTTTGACAATAGAAGGAAGCTAAAGCCGTGCAAAGTGACGTTGTCGCTGATGTACCCGCTGCGGCTACTGTCAAGTCTGCAGGCTTGCTACAGGCTCGTCTCAAAAGAATCAACAACCGTCTTCGCACCGAACTGGTTAATTACGACAATAGTGCGACAATACGACTACAGGACAGCTCAAGCGTACCAAGAGAAACTTGAGTACATTCAGGCCGTCATCGAGACGAGGCGCTAATATAGCAACAGCGGCAAATGAAGAGCGAGGAGACAAACCACGGGACAAATCAAACGTGACGGCCTTGTGCCGATGCAAAAGCAGCAGCAGCAGCAGCAGAACTCGCAAGTACCTCCAGTAAAGATTCGGCGTTTTGGGTATGATATCAAAAAGTGCTATGCAATTTTGGAACAGTTTAAAGCCACTGTGCATGATCGCCCCTACTTGAACGACACTCACCGGTTTAAATACCTTAGTGATCACCTATATGCAAAACCCGGGAAAGCCGTGGTGCAAGAGTTCCACCAATGAAAGATAGAGATTAGAGAGCTATTAGCAATTTGATTTAAAGGTAATTCAAAGACAATTGCTACGGACGTATTTATGAGCATGCTGATACCGCTATAGGTACATCGGAGCTAAGTCGTTTCAATGAGTTATTAGATACATTTAGTCGTTATGTAATGAAGTTGGATAGCTTGAATTGTGAACCTCAAAACGATCCCGGTATTCTGCATAAGTAGTGCTCCGCTCATTGCCTGAGCAACTTCTAGACCATCCTCCGTCGCTGTTCTCTGATGTCTGGCGTTCATTGAAGACAATTATGACCTCAGTTCCGTCGATCCAAAGACACCACTTCTCTTGCTTGCGGACACAGCTAAGCTACCCGAACAGCTGGCTTACAATTCATATATCTGCGTTTATTTCTTGCGAAGGAGATATGCAATGGCAAGCAGCTTTGCGGCTCAGTCAGACAAGTAATACTTCGCAGCAACCGCAAACTGGAAGGGTAATGGCCGTCAAAACCAGGACATCTCGAGCGCAATGCTGCCACTGAATTCTCGCGACAACGGATCCAGCCGCAACGGCTTACCTGTTCCTCTGTCTCATAGCATACACACGGCAAAGGCAGCTTGCCGTCCTCCAACACAAGCAACGAAGACAAACGGCGTAAGCCATACTTTATATTTGGTCACGTTCACTGATTCTCTACCTCCGTCTGGTCATGTCGTGATCGAAGACGCCGAGCCAACGACTTCTAAATTCACCTAAAATAGTTGCTTTTCTCTTGCTCTGTAGCGCTTTCGATTCAATAGGTGTAATAGGCTGAAAAGGTGGGCACTACTTTTCTTTAGGATACCCACGGAGCACCACGACACGGAAGATGTAGTATCGCGCTGACGAGAGCCAATATTAGGTGAAACGGCATCTACTGCTGGGAACAGGGCGGGATATAGACATTAATAAGATATTCGGGTCTTGCTGAATTAGAAATATAATTTCATTAGAATTGTAAAAGTGATGGCACGACTAATCACATATATACAAGCACAAACTGCATTGCAGACTCTGTGAATATTAAGACTGATATCATGATCAGGTTTAAGGGAGGTTATGACACAGGGTTTCATGGATTTTTGGCTTCTGCATTATCTCAGTGAATGTGTCTGCGTTGTATACCTTGTTTGTGTCATAGTGGTATAATTGAAGTACATGATCGCCGGTTTCCGAGTGAGTTCCGTTTAAATGGACATGATATGCCCTTGCGATAAATCCTGTATGTTATATATTGTAGTGGTTGTGTCAGTGCCTAATTATAGTGGCAGCCATGCACCGTAAGTTTACAGTGCACCTGCCAGTGGTCCTTTGTGTCTACCATAGCTCAAGTTTAAAAACTCGTTTACACATGGAAGCTCAGTGAATTGCAAGTCACTCTTAGGTGGTTCTAATCAGCTAACAACTCGTAAAGGCAAACGCAAGGCTACTCCTGTTAGTTTATGCTCTATGTCGAACATTTTTGGCTGTATATCGTACCGCAATAGCTCATCTTCATGTTCATTGAGGCCATCTGTTAGGTGTGGATCACCATGGTCCTGCAAACTGTTGTATCTGGGCGCGTTCAACTAAACACATGAACGTGCAGTGCCGAGGGTAGATACGAGTAGGTACGATAAATGTCCCGAAGATTCGATGGAATTGTCTACTTGGACCGAGACGGATCTACCGCATTCGAAAACAACCTGTAAGAGACAATGATTATAGGTGACACAAGAAAAGCAGGAGGGCGCAGTGCCGCACCACAGGTGAACGCAGGCGATCGTGTTTTCTTTCCTATGTACTCGACTAACTAAAGTTCAGTGGACTTAGTCGATATGTTAGTGTGTGCAGTTTCAGTACATGTCATAAATCGACTCTTCTTTTTGCAAATGATGTGCACTCATACTGAAATAAACTCGAAGTTCTACTCGCATAAATACATACATTTGCCAACTTTACAGGGTCTCTTCCGGCAGTAAAGATGGTTTGCTACTCAATTTCGATTGCTAATTCAACATCGACCGCCAGCAAGAGAACGGGGAAACCTGACCTCCAAAATACTGAATTTACTGGTGACGTTTAACTAAACAAATAGAAAAATAGTAATAACTGATACAACTTTTAAATTTAGAACAACTTTTAAATTATAATTCACATGATATATTTTTTAAATCGTACCGATATATCTACACGTACAGCCCTCGGTGCCTTGAAGATATGCCTTATGGCAATACCAAGCCCGCAGGGGACAGATAAGAGCTATTCTTAAAATCTTGAAATAAAAAACACCTGCTTAAAAAGCAACTATGCTAGACGTAGCCAGTCTTAAAATGATGGGTATAGTAGAAGCAACGTCGCGTGTAAAAGTGCATATATGAAAACGGTTTAACAAGTATGCGTAGGAAGCCATATTATCTCCGCCATCGGCGTCCGAAGGGACAACGTACATTTAACTTCACATTCGTAAAGCAAAAACAATATCATCAACAACAAGCACCGGGAATTAGAGCGGAAATATAGAGGAAATGCGTAGCAAGGCTACGGCGGCCATGATTTTTGTGGGAGACGTTACTGACATAGACCTAAAAAATTGCGCTAAATTTATTTAGAGTAAAAATTGTTCCTATAGTAAGATACTGCCTTCCCGCAATAGCCCCTTATTTCACAATATCGGACCTTAAAAACATAGATAAAATAAAATCTTATTTCTTAAAGCGCACTTTAGGCTTGCCAAAGAACGCATCGGCCACGTTCGCACTGGAACTATGCCACGAACGCACACTAGTAGAAGATTTAGTACTGGACAAGATACCGTTCAGTACACAAATCTTAGAAGCCTACAGAGAATTTAGAGAAACCCGCAACATGGCATTTGTAATGGGTCTCTATGTTGAGGGTCCAGCTTTTTGCAGCAATAAGTGGAAACTGTCATCACAGAAAAATAGATCTCTAATATGCCGGACAACATGGCACGGCTACCACCACCTTTTGTGCTTAAGAGGAAATTGTTATGAAATTGACGAATGCGTATGTAAATATTGTGGCGAGTGCAATATCGGACGATACCACATACTCACTTGCTCGTTTATCGAAACACCGTCACTACAAGCACGTGTTAACGATATTATTAGCCTACAAAATGATATGTGAACTTTTGTAATACACTACCAATTTATGGTGAATAAACTTGAAATATATGATTACCGGAATTAGAGCGGAGACATCAAGCGTGTCGGCAATGTATTTAGGTTAGAGTTTCTAAAAACTTGTTGTTGTTGTTAGTTATATCTGTCTTATTGTTGGCGTTGCTTTTGTTGTTTCTATCGCTTGTTGCTGTTGTTGTTGCTGTTGGTGTTGTATCATGTATCGACGAGTACAAAATACGCATCGCGCACATGGTTAAGCAGCATGATGCATGTCGTTGCTATTATGAAAAGCTGCGACAAATTGAACGATGGCCGTGAACACGCGGCACACGGCGGCAGCGTTCTACGCGAACGTGCACAACAGGTGGTACAACGATGAGGTCAGGCAGACAGCCAGTCTGACCAGATCCGATCCGGTCCGGTCGTCGACACCAACGCCAACGGCAGCATTAACATTATAAAGTGAATGAACATCAATTGCACCATTGCTGTCACGATGTCACTCTTAACACTACAACCATTAATTAGGCCTACGTCTAAAATGTTGCCACCACCCGTACCATCACCACCACCACTCAATCTGCGATGAAAGTGTTCAACGGGTTCTGATGTCTAGATGGCGTATGGGGGAGCGGTGGGCGGGTACTCGTATTTACGGATAGCGTCACGAGCATTCGGGCACGAAAGCATGGATACACACTGCCCACTTGGGCCTGTGGTTTGGCCATTAATTAGGGCGTGCGACCAGCCGAAATCTGTCTCGGTGACCTCGTTGACGCGACACACGTGACGATGATTCGATAGGTAGTGACGGGAATGAATGCCTACAACAACATCCAAAATACCTACTACCTACCAGGCAATTCGCATATGAGGCTGGTACCAGCTAAAGCCATAAAAGTGGCAAAAGTAGCATAGCAAGAATATTAATAAACATATATCAGCCAAGGAAGGGGGAAAGAAGATGCTAATATCAGTGGTCAAGGCTATCATTCTATTTGTGGCACTAGTCTCGGTCAAATGGGCACTGAAGAAAAACATCAAAATTCAGCTCTTTCGGAAAGACTAAAAAATCCTGGCACTGCGCATTACTTAAGCATATAGAACAGTCAACACGCCAGCCGCTCGGAACCTCGCCAGACATTCTTTCATAGGGAATAACAATATGTGATCAAAAGTAAGTCGTTTCTAATACCTAGGGGAAGTCGTGAGGCACGCGAAACTACCACCTCAAACAAGGCGACACCGCTATCCCATGTACCGCTCATATTGTGACAAGTGCCGGTGCCTATTTAGACGGAAGGAACCGTTTAGATGAAGAGGATACCTTAGCGGACGTAGAGTTTATATTTCTAACTGAGACTTTGTAAACGTATAGACAGTACGCATTTCTAAAAACATAAAGTTGTTAACGGTCAGGCCATCAAACCACAATGAAGGGGCCAACCAAAATGCATCGCATGCATAGCCGTATGGACGAATGAATGTATTCGTCTACGACGGGGTACCTCACGACATATTATATTCGAAACTGAAGGTCAATATTTGGTATGCATATATAGCCTCCCTGAAAATGAAGTCCCAGAAAGCATCCTGGACATAGGCGCATGCATGATGCTATGTACGAGTACAAACAAATACATTTACGGCTTATATATTTATATATATATATATATATATTTTTTTTTTTATATAATATATATATATATATATATATATATATATATATATATTGTAGTATCTATCGAAAAGTAGAGAGTAGGGTTCATTGTGATGATATGACATCGGTAATCATTAGTCGAATTGCTCACTGGAACATCAGGTATCAGTTTTATTCCATATTTATTCTCGTAGCATCTTTCCTAGTCAGGTTAACACAAACTCCGTGGGGTTAAAGCTTGGAGGGAAGCCTCCTAGCTTTAGGTCCTAGGTCGTGGGATGCTGCCGCGGGTGACTGCGATCGGTCGCTTGATAGACGATGCCGAGACGATGACTGGATGCTAAGTGAAGGGCAGGAGGCGCCCAGACGGCCAATTCGAGTTTCGTTCTCCGATGACTCTCGGCGAGGTTTTGCACGTCGATTCTGGAACCTTATTCGAATTTGCTTGGTAGTAAAGCCTAGCGAAGTCGACAGAGATTTCGCTAATGCTGCATCCACGTACGGTGTCTTTCGGAACTGGTCCTCACGACAGTTTAGCTGAGGTTGAGTGTACCTCAGCTTGCCCATGATTGATACGGCCCTCTGGAAGCTGCGCGAGCCCGTGTTAAGAACAACAAGGTCCTCGGACGCTAACCAGTCGAGGACTGCGAGCCCCCTTAGGGTGGTTCCCCATGCGCTGGCAGTGGCGTTAAAATCACCGGTTATGACTAGAAGTGGGACATCAGTTTGGTTAAAAGAGGATGACAAGTTGTCTAAAAGTCTGTGTAGGTTGTCAAGTGGAACATTAGGGCTGCAGTAGCAGGAATAAAAGCGTCCAACGTTTGCAACGTCGATCCATGTAAAACCGTAGCCGTAGCCGTGTTGAAAATAATATCTTATATACTGCGTCGATCTAGTACGGTGCCCGTTGTCCTGTCGGCATCCACAAAACAGTTCGGGGGACGGTTTTCCGGGACGTTGGGCTTGCTAAGCAGCAGCAGGTCGGCTCCTACCCTGCTGCTGATTTCTTGAAGCATGTTGTGGGCGCCTCTGCTGCGATTGCAGTTGAGCTGATCACCTAGATGCAAAACCAGGGAAAGCCGTAGTGCAAGAGCTCCACCAATGAGAGATAATGATTAGAGAGCTATTAGCAATTTGGTTTAAAGTTACAAGTGTGTACATTCTTTCATAGGGAATAGCAACATGTGATCAAAAGTTAGTCGTTTCTAATACCTAGGGGAGGTTGTGTGACACGCAAAACTACTACCTCAAACAAGGTGACACCGCTCTCTCATGTGTCCGCCCATATTGTGACACGTGCCGGTGCCTATTTAGACGGAAGGAACCGTTTAGATGAAGAGGATATCTTCGCGGACGTAGAGTTCATATATCTAACTGAGACTTTTGTAAAAAATATAGACAGTACACATTTCTCAAAACATAAAGTTGTTACGGTCAAGCCATAAAATCACAAGGAAGGGGCCAACCAGAATGCATCGTATGCATAGTCGTATTGACGAACGGGGTACATCACGACATATTATACTCGAAACTGAAGGTCAATATTTGGTATGCGTATATAGCCTCCCTGAGAATGAAGTCCCAGAAGGCATCCTGGACATAGGCGAATGCATGATGCTATGTTCGAGTACAAGCAACATATATATATATATATATATATATATATATATATATAAAGGTCATGCTGACTAAACAAGTGGATTTGGCTCCCCATCTGACCTTAATGTCCGCGGCCGGGCCATAAAGCAGCCGCATGCGCCACGACGGAGCAATATATATATATAGATACGTTACGTGTCAACAATATTAATTTAATAACAGTGTAAGTATAAATAAGGAAGCCAGTAAGATATTTAGAGTTTAGTTATTGAATATCAGAAGTATTTCAGCGAATCTCGACCTCCTCCTGGGAATGTTGTCAACGAAAACAGCACACGATGCGCTGGTCCTCACGGAGAGGAGACTACCTAAATAGCATACATATAGATGGTTACAAGAGCTTTTTTCACATGAGAGCAAAAGCAGAGCAGGAGGAGTCGCATTATTTATAAACGACAAATACGATACGACACAGGTAGCAGTACAAATGCAAAACGCGGACATATGCTTTGTAAAAATAACAATAACAGACACAACATTACTACTAATAGGCATCTACAGGTCACCCAACAAAAACTTTTCATCACCAGAACTGTTCATTCAATAACTACAAATGATGTGCAAATCAGACAATTCACAAAACACAATATTTATTACAGATTCGAACATTGATGTCAGCAAATTATCAGAAATCAGCACTTCGTACATGGACACCCTGTCAGAAGAAGGTTTTATACTACAAAAAACAGACCACACAAGAGTTACGGCAGATAGCGCCACTATAATCGATCATGTACTGACAGAAGCGAGATCAATCGATGTTGCTCATATCGAGTTACAAAGCACCGGATGTATGTCTATTCACCGTGCTATTCTGCTGACGCTAGACATAACATGAACCACATTTAAACAACAGAGAAACAGGACAATATCCAAATCCATAAACAGCAAGAAATTTGCGAATGAAGTGCGGAAAATTAAGTGGATCGATTTAGTAGGTCATGAAGAGAACCCAGAAGCAATCTGAAAGATCATCCAGGCCTCACTACAAACATGCCAGCAAAAAGCCACAAACTTTACAAAAGAAGGTCATACACGCGCAAAAAAGACCATCCTCAAGCCGCGGATAACATCAAGCATACTAAAAAAAAATTGAGAAAGAGACAGTCTTTTCGAAAGAACTAAAATAAACCCAAGCCTAAAACAGGAACACAGCCGGTTTAGAAACCACATTAAGTCGCAACTAAAACACGCAAAGGATTCCTACTTCAAGGCAAATTTTGTTGTTGGGGACAAGAAAAACGACTGGCGAGTTATTAACGAATACATAAGGGGCCCACAAACTTGACCCAAATACACTGTCGGTATGTAAAAGCCTACCGTCAATGAAAGCAAAAGTAGAAAAAGTCAACCTGCACTTTGCTACAGTCGGTGAGCGTCTGAGTTTGTCAATCGGACAAACATCGGCCAACAACAGCCTGCCTACATACACCTTCGACGAGGCATTGCGCTCTTTTGCACCAGCAACCAAGGAAGAAGTAAATGAAGAAATACAACACCTAAAAATGTATAAGGCACCAGGATACGACTACGTAACAAACAACATCATTAAAGAGCAAAACGAGACATTCACATATATCGTCTTGAACTAACAAACGCTATATTCTCACAAAGGCAATTTCCAATGGCCTTAAAACGATCGGAATTGGTGCTCGAACACAAACAAGGTAACAAACAAGATATCGACAATTTTAGACCCATATCTCTATTAAGCACTATTGGTAAAGTTAATTGAGAAACTAATAGCCGAGCGGATACAACAGCACCTGCATGAAAACAACATATTACACAAAAACCAGTTCGGCTTTAGAACCGGCAAGAGTACACAATCAGCACTAATAGCAATACAGGAAATGATAGCTTCAGAAGTAGACAAAGGAAATCGACCCGTGGCAGTATTTCTCGATCTCTCACGTGCATTTGAAACCTTACCGCACAATCGTCTCCTAAAAAAGATGTCAAATATGGGAATCACTTCGCGAGAATTAAACGTAATCGCCACGTATCTTCACTGCAGAAAACAAACATATTCATAAAATAGTGATTCTTCAGAGGTAGATCTAAGACCTTTTGGAGTTTCCCAGGGAAGCGTGATCGGGCCACTACTATACATACTGTACTGTAATGATATTTTTCATTTACACGACGGATCAACCAAATATATGTTCGCAGACGATACTGCACTCGTATATAGACAAAACCTTTACCACGACCGACACCATGTTGAACATGGGCTGCGGCATGTAGGAAACTGGTTGAAAACAAACGGGCTTGTAATAAACCACAACAAGACAAAATTTATACACTTTGAATTAAAATGTCGCCACAACCTGGCCGTACCTGACAAAATCCAACTATATAATCATATACCAAACGCAACATGCAACTGCCCATTTATACAAAAAACAGACACAATTAAATACCTTGGAGTGATAATAAGCAGTCATTTAACATGGAACTCACACGTAGACTACACCGCCCGCAAAATCCGAAAGGGCATTGAAGTCCTCAGTCAAATACGTTTGTCTGCTACGACAAAATTCAAACTAGAATTATATAAAGCACTTATTGAAGCCTAGTTTAGATATGCAATCGTCGTGTTTGAGGAAACCTTTTCCCACTATACTGAAACCGTTGATGATCTTGCAAAAAAAGCGGTGCAACAAATTGCCGGCGTTAGCACCATAACTAGTGCAACTCCTCTGATGCAAACACTCAAAATAATTCCTTTTCGTCAGCTCTACGCCGAATCTTGCGTACTTAATTTCTTCCTTCTTAAAGAAGCAGAAACCGGGTGTGAAATTCAAAATAGAAATATACCTACACACAGCTATCCAACGAGAGGACGGCAAAATGACAAAATTAACATAGAATACACACGAACGGAAACAGTGCGCCGAACAGCAACTCACCACTTCATAAAACTATTAAACACCTGTCCCATAAACATCCGCCAACCACCAAATGAAAGCCACCGACTGTTAAAACTCGCCATACGAAAGCCAATCGCAACGCTAAATGACACTGATATAATTTCTCTCCTTGAATAGAAACTCCTGGCGACCACCGCCGCTGCCACGGCAACGATGGTGCTGCTGCTGCTGCCGTATAGGGATGACCAGCGGGAGGCATGAATGAATGTGTGTGTGAACAATAAGAGATACCCAAACTGCCGATGCACGTGGGCCACGTGTGCAGAAGCATGTGTACGCTTCTAACATGCACTAAACTGACTAGATGAAGTATTGCTAAGCTCAGCTGACAAAATGAAACTAGATGTTGTTTGTTAGCACATTGCAAATTGTCATATGATTCTGAAAAGCAAATGTTGCACATTTGAAAAAAACGTATCATTACACAGTGGAGATATATAAAATAAGTACAACAAATGTTTTCTCATTTATTTATTATTGGGGTTAGCAAAATATTAGCCTTTTGAAAATGTAAATTTTGTGTTACAATTCTGGCTTTCTTAGGTATATTTAGGTAGAAACATGCGAGGTACGTGTGTTTAAACACAATATTTTCTTCCTTTGTCGATGATGCTTGAATGTATCAGTGCAAAACCGTACACGGACATTAGCCTTACGGAAAAAACAAATGAAGTTATGGTCATCGCACATATTATTAATAAAACGCACCTATAATAAATAAAAAATATATAGCTCGGCGGAAAAATCATTTTTCCAGTGAGACAAAAAGCGAACATGTTCCGTTAGCAAGAGCAGTTTTGCTGCCGTTGTACAATTTGAATTCAGGGTTAAAGCGCATGCAGCCAATGTGGCTTCGAGAACGGTTCACGGTACCAAAGCTGCGCCTTGCGCTTCGGCTGCTCTCTCCGTGGATAAGGTGGATCTGCTAGTAGAGTTAATCGCGAAGAATATTATTCCTCGTCTAGTGGAAACGATAGTGAAAAAAAATTGTGCTGTTGTTGAATCTGTCCTGTCGTCGCTCCTCCCGGGTTTAGTCACCACTAGAGTAAACGTTTCGGAGATTACTTCTCAAGTTGAAAGTTCGCTTGTAGGTAAACTTCTTCGCCGCGGGATTGAGGAGGCGATAAGATCAGCGCTTTTCCCGGTGGCCGTGCAGTCACATCATGGCACCGAGAAAAAGACACAAAACGACGATGGCTTGCCTAGCAATATGCAGTCGTCCTTTTCACGGGATCCAACATGTTAAATAGCCAAACCGATATCCGCCGTTGATTTTCTCCGGCGCAACTACAATCGGCTGCGCCTGCTACTCACTCCACTTTAAACAACCCGCGTCTAGCAGTCTGCAACGTGCGCTTATTGATTCAGACTTGACCCGTCTTGTGTTGAAGGTAGCCCAGATAAAGGCGGGTGTCAAGGTGTGCACCCGGCGCCGATCGCCATAGAGACCTTTAGACCGATCGGACCGGGGCCTATAAAATGTAGTAAGGAACTGGGCTGAAAAGTTATCGCTGCAACTCAGGACCCCCGCGCTAGCGAATACCTGTTGCAGCGCATATCGATCGAGGTTCAGCGCGGCAAAGCTGCGGCTGTGGAAGGGTCTCTTCCGTCAGCCGCAGGGCTTCCGGAGATCCCGTAAAAACTGTTTTTATTCCCCAACATTGTTTGCTTATGACAATAAACCAACCACGACTTCTAGTATCAGAGTCAGCAGCAACATGCCCCCGTTTCGTGCCGGCAGTATATAATCGAATACAAAGAGTCTAGCACTACCACCACGACAACTATGTTTGCTACCACTTTTTGGTGGCATGGAATATGGGCGTCTATGTAGTTTACCTAGAAGGAACGCCAGCGACCGGACCTGAGAGGTGGTTAGGGCAGTTCTCCAGGAGGAACAGCGTACCACAGCGATGGCGTGGCGCGCCCTCTCACATCGCAGCGACCAATCGGCAGACAGAATTCATCAGACACGCACTACGAATTTGTCGCTGGTTTTACGAAGAAAAAACGCGCTACCACCGTTTCCTGGCGTAGAGCGGCTTCGACGGCCGCAGAACCGCGGTTTTCGCCTACAGCGCCGCACAGCTAACATTTGAATGGACTAAAGAATTCAGGCTAGCATCAGAGCCTCGGCACGACGCACGCTTCTTGGTGAGCCGTTCCTCGCCGTTGTCGCCCAACGACTACAACGGCGACATTAGAAGGAAAACAGCCCAGCGTGTCTGGACGAACGCCTTTGGCCCGCGGGCGCGGCACGAATCGAAGCGGAATTCAATTTACATTCAAAGCAGACGCCATTACAGCCTGCACTTGAACAACCCGATGTAGGCAAGGCCATTTTGAATCTGTCGGCCATCGTTGTCCATGCAGGTACGCCTGCATGCGATCATCCAACGCGGCCGGCGTGGTCCCGGAGCCCCGGGATTCATTCGATCCGATTTTGCTCGCCGTGACCCATGGCCACCAATTCCACTGCCCGATCCACACCTAATGCGTCTTTCCGAATCAGCAAATTTTCCTATACGACTTTTTGTATCGCCTCCATTCCTAACTGATTTTAAGCAACATTTTGTCCAGCCCGTACCAATAGGTGTCACATTACGGAGCCCTTGGCAATCGCTTATCACCAGTAGAACTGTCGTGGGCTCAGCGAGCTTATGAGATAAAAGCGACCGTATCCCCTGAGAAACAAAAGCATTAAAGTTTTCCCGTGAGGAATAACTAAGTGTCCGGGACCGTTTTCGATTCTGGAGCATGCAGAAAGTTGGCAAAGCGATTGTGTCTGTTGTCAACACGGGCAAGCTGTCTAGAGGCAGGCAACCAAAATGGCAGAATCTTATCTTATTTTTTTAGATGACAGGTACCTCGTTAAGTCAAACGCGCACAAAGCTGAGATACAATCACAACAGTACAACGTACATATCCATGTTGTTGCCTTAAGTGTAAAAGTACGGGGCGTCACGGCCTACTTCAAGTCCTACTTGTTAGCAGTCATTACTACGCACGTCATAAGAGATAAGCTCTTTAATGTTTATGGTTTTTATCATCTAAATTTATTGTTGTATTAATCGCAACTCGGTACTATTGTCCAACTTCTTGTTAGATTATACTACAAACTAGATTACATATTAGATTTTCAAACGTATTATATATATTACTCACATATTATATATTAGATTATACAAACTCTATTCTAACGGTCGCAAACGAAGGCCGAAACGACTTTTTTGTTGGTCATGCTCTTTTCCACAGAATATATTTATTCCTTTTCCCTCTGTGTGTCTCTCTCTCTCTCTTTCCTGTCAAGTCTTAGCACGGAAAGGAGCCACACGTTGATAGATAAATAACACTACTAGATTAAGAGTCCCTAGGCCGGCCAACGAGTTAGGTTGTCTTAATATTAACCATGGCCGCCTGTTCTCCCTGAAGTCCACTTAGACAAAGGGTCACCGTTTGTCCATGGTCGCTGGTCCACCGACTCGATGAAAATAGGCGTATTCAATGTGGTGCATAATGGACGACAATTGTGTCACTACGTGTCAGCAGGATTGGGCATCTGGGGGTGGGAGAGCGGATGTCGGAGTGTCTGCGTGGGGGGTGGGGTGGAAAAGAGTGATGGGGGTGTGGAAAAGAGTGATAGGGATAATCCTGTATCTGTTGAGTCATTTGTCGACGCTGTTAGTGCTGGGGTCAGGCGGCACCACCGGGGCCCGCGTTCACCATCGGGTCCCGACGGGGGCCGGATTTTAACCAGGCGCTCGTTGAAGTCAGTACTACATGGAGATGTCCACGCGCGGGCTAGCCACGCCGCGATTGCCCTGGCAGCAACGGTGGTTCTCCCACTTATACTGATGCTTATGATGGTGGCGCTGATGACGACCATCATCATGGTGATGCCCTTCCACTTCTAGGCATGCACTATATACAGAACGCAGAACGCAGACGCCGCCGTCAACGCCCGAACGAGGAAATAGGGTCATGGGTAGACCGTGTACTAATGTGACATACTAGCCACAGCTACTATATCATATTAGTACGCGAATCTCATTGTCTTTCTACCTGCTTGCATTCCAGGCCGCTCTTGCAGGTTCCATTCAACTCCCGCCACGTTCACGTGACAACAGTGAGACAACCGCGGTAGCCGCAGACCTGTGAACGCATGGTCGTTAGACGACGACAACAACAACAACAACAACAACAACAACAGCAACATCAGCAATAACACCGTTAGACAACAACAACAGCAACATCAGCAATAACACCGTTAGACAACAACAACAGCAACATCAGCAATAACACCGTTAAACAACAAGAACAACAACGACAGCAACAACAACACTACGTAGAGGAAAACCGGTTAAGGGAAAAATATGCCATCCCGGCAAGAACTCCTAGGTAGCCTTGTGCGTACGAGACGCGTTGATCGAGAGCGATCTCCCTCTTGGGAGCAGGGCAGAGCCGACCGACCACGACGCACCACAACAACAACGACAACAACAACAACAACGACGAAGCGACAATCTCCTCGTTTTAGTATCACCAGAATTGCCTTCTTACTAAACGATCAGCCGCTACTTCGGTGTGTGCCGCGAGCTGATTCCCAACTGTTCACGAAAGCGAAACGAACTTGCAATTTGGGAACAAGTAAGTTCCAACTCGTTGGCTGGCGATGAACTGGACGGGCGGGCGGCAGCATTCCTGCCAGGCCAATGTGGCCTGTAGCTGTTCACGTATGCAGGTGCATAGCTGACGTACTTTATGGCCTTTGTAGCGATTCGTTCGTTCATAGTGTAGCACTTTGCGCTATTTCTTCGAATACGCTCAGGCTGCTTAACAGGAGGCCGGCAGGGAGGCATTATACCGGCGTCGTAGTGCGTTCGCGATGTGAAACATGTTACCTGCTGTTGGTGCTACTGATTCTGCATGATTAGTCTGCGCGACGACATTGCACGCCGGGTAACGGGAGCTTTACAAACGCCGCTTAGATTTACCAGAATGTAACGCTACTAATTTTACTACTGCTACAGTTTACTCAAATCTAAACGTTGTGATAGACCACATTTTAGCTCAGCTTATTCAGTTTAGCGGAGAACAACACTTCTAACGCGGACTGTCATATTTCTAATACAGACGTCGTAATAAATTGCGTAGAGCCGCTAGAGCTGTTACGTTCCTCTCGGGCAAATTGTCACCGAGTTTTGCCAGTACTTGTTTCTTGTGCAGACACGGTAGGCACCGACCGATAGACATTACTGCGACCAAGTTTTTGCCTCTGTCATACTGGTGTTGTTCGCACGGTGCATAAGATCATTGGGTTATCTTGTCGGCATGGATAGATTACTGCTATCATTTACCTGTTATGTTAGTCCCCTTGTTATCCTGTTGCCATTATCCCTTAAAGGCATCGATGAACTAATGAACTAATGGGTTGATGATACGTGCTGGACTGTAGTCGAAGTATTATTGAAACTGACATAAATTGACAACGGGATTCCAAACCCTGTTTCACGTTGACGCTGTCCAGAGGCAACACGGAGCGTTCATTACCAATTAAGTGCTGGATTCAAAAGTTGCCCAAAATTGCTCCAATAATAGGATTGCACTCGTAATTCTCTGTCGCAGGGGTGTCACGAGTAAAACTCTATGGCCGCACGTAGATGTAGGATAATTATATGCAAAATCATACACACGTAGCGGACGACGGCAGGCCCGCTGAATACGATCAGCATCCAAGAAGGACCGACTTAACCTGCGCTGTAGACAGCACCTGAACAACGCCTATGCATCTAGTTTAATGATCACGAATCACTATGGCGCTAAACCAATTGTGTGTGTAACAGAGCAATCAATTACCCGCTAGCTTTGGTATACGTTTAAATGCATAGTTGCTGTAACATGCCGTAAAATCTCCCCACTTTGAGCTGTAACACGCTGTAACCCTGTTTATTTTCACTCCATGTGATATATATATATATATATAACATCACCATTGCCTACACTTAACCCGACTGTAACCCTGTTTATGTTCACTTCATGTGATATATATATATATATATATATATATAACATCATCATTGCCTACACTTAACCCGACGCTGGATTCGCGTTGGGGGGATGTTTATGCAATCTCTGTTACGTAATACCTCGTCAGGAGTTTCTGTTGGCGAAACCTCTGACAGCTTCCGGTAAAACGGCTGCATAAAAATCCTCTGGGCAAGTTGGTTGGGTTGGGGTTTTGCACCCTTTTCTCTCGCTGTTTGCCCCTTTACTCATCTGTGAGACTTGACCAACACATCAGTGCCCCGTTAGTAGTTCTAAAGTGCCAAACCTGTACTTTTGCCAGTAACCTTTCAGGTTACGAGTCATAGCAGGCTGCTTCTTCGTCGTGTTGATCCAGCTTTTGTTGTTCCTATGTTATAAGCGGTATATATATATATATATATATATATATATATATATATATATATATATATATATGCGTATGTACATACATACTATTCAAAAATGCTTTTGTGTATTCCACACCAAACTGTAAAATTAATTAACTAACAGAAGATCAAAGCGATTGGTATATATTGAACATAGATTTGTATGGGCGTGGAAAGAAATCTTAATTCCTTCCTAATCCTAACGGTTCCTTGAAGCTTGGGCCTAAGGAAGGGTCGCCTGGTAATTAAATACACAAGAGAATGCAGCCGAGTCTAACGGGCAAGCAACATTCGGTGTAATGTAACTTCCCCAATATATATATATATATATATATATATAACACCCTAGTATAACGTTTATATACTAGTTCTGGGCATACGCCTCCCACAGCCTGTTGTTAATACTACAGTCTCTAGCAATTTACAGGACAGCTCTACCTGCGGATGAGGTTATGGGTCATTAGGCTATCCATGTAACTTTGAACTGAGTATTTCTGTGTAAACTACGTATTAGATATAAACTGCATTGGCGGCCACGCCCTGACGCGCAGGTGTTCGCAATTGACTGTACTCGTTCAACGTCCTGTGTACTCATCGGGAACCCGCCAGCTGACTACACTCAACGGCTCTGGCGTGCTGGCGGCTTCGGTGGCGGTTGGTATGTCGGTGGTTGCCGTTAACATATCGTTCGACGGATCTGCTAGAACTAGCATATAATGGCTCAGAACCCATGGATTTGTGCTGACTCATCTCTAGATGAACGTGCAAATCACAAAGATCTCTTTCGACGCATACGGACGTCTTTTCGACCTGATCGGCATGCTGTGTGTGTGATTATCACTCGTTGTGTGGGACCAAGTACATGTCACTTGGCTAGGGCCGCTCTTGATGTAGCAAACGATTCCCGGGTTTATTTGGCGTAAAGGGGAGCAGCGTTCACCTTTCTCTCAATGGAGCGCTAAATCGATACATGTGGAATTATAAATTCAGGTGACAACAATTCCTTCTATCGATACAGCTAATCACGTATAAGTTGTTGCCATCTTTAACTGCGGTCTAAAGCTCTTTTGCTAGGAGGTTTAAAATGGCACTACGCGCATTTGAATGATGCGGAATAACCCTCACGGCGTTGAAAATTCGACTTTGAGTGGTGGGTCTTCGTCCACCAAGTCTATACCCACTCAAATATTTAGCCAGTCCAGCATCTTATTGTTCATATTTCTTTCCGCTGATCATCTATTTATTGTTGTTAGTGTCTGCCGCCGGCTATCTTCGTAGATGAATGCCCCGACGACCTTTTCTCGTTGCTTTCATGATCCCTCGTCGTTGAGTATACGCTGAACAACCGGCCTGGGGCTATGCTCTTTTCTACCTGGCAGTCGGCTGCTATCCCTATCACTGTTAGAGTCGGCGAACTGCTATATTTTTTTTCATATTGGAGGTTTTAGGCATCCATTATTCACATGCGTAGCCGGCAGCGAATATCCACTAGTGTAGGACTCACAAACCTACAAAATTCCTCTCCACTTCCTTAGGCTCGGAGTTGTATGGCAATGCCTCGCAACCGTGAAAGCTTACCGGATTGGCTTCGTGGGCGCCGGTCTCCATGCTCAAAACCTTTTGTCCTGCAAAGGTGCGTCAAGATCCCCGTGCAGGCTTAAGTGGTTCTTTCAGGGCCGAGTCACTCGTGGCTCGGGCCGCTGCTGTCGCAAGCAGCCGTTTCCTGCCCTCAGAGGCCCCCATCGCGGGCCATAATTCTTGTCGGGTTGCGCAAGACTTGAGCGGCCCTGAGGCCCGTGTTCACAATGATTCCTAGATGCTAAGCCTCCCGCTTGATCTGAACCGCGCGGCACGCAAGGTGTATGCATGTCTCTCGTTTCCTTTAAGTGAGGTAGAGCGTCTTCGTAGTTTCTGACGCTAGTTTTAGATGGTGGGCCATCGTCCATGCCGTAACGCTCTGACGTGAACTGAATTAGCGGTCTTCTAAACCTTTTGTGCATGACGTAGTCTCGACGATGTTCCTCGTTGGCACTGCGACCGAGTTGCTCTCTTCTTCAACCGCAGCGTTTGGCATCGCGCTGAATCTAACGCCTTTTAATAAGAAAATTTGAAAAAAAAGCTTCCTGTTGTGGGTCATACGATTCAAAGGCTTTTGCCGGAATGACCGGCTATTTTGATATATTCAGTTCCTTTGTATCAAGGGCCCACCGTATCACAATTTGTGTAGTCCCCAGCTATCCCGTACACTAAGGGCACCGGTGAAAAGCGCGCGTTTAACTTTTCTTCTATCTTGGCTTTACAGAGAAATTTAGATCGGTCTCTCAGATAATTTCCGAGTGTTAAGGGACGAGCCTAATTCAACCCAGTAATCAAATACAAAAATAACCGTTTTTTTAATCTACAACCTTAGAGATAATATGTACTCGGCATACATGATAAACGATGAAATCATTTAGACGAGTGTATTAGCTGTAAAGCATTAAAACATTAGTTTGATTTATCGCAGAAGCAGAACTTGACATGTGTACTATATAGCCCGGTACTGTATTGTTCCTGTGTCTTGCAAATGATTGCGTCTACTATTTATACATTTATTTATTTATACCTATCAGTCTTAAGCGAAAACGAGAAAGCTATTTGCTATGTGCCGTCTAATGGACGTTGAATGTGTCGACTGACAATTAAAAACGCAGAAAACCAAAAACAGCAGTTAAAAGAGTGGACAAGCCTTCGACTCACATAACTGTAGTTGTCATAGAGAAATAGCATGCATTTGCATTGCTGTCCCGCTCACCCTATTCCCTTGAGTCGGTGCCTTACGACTTTTTCTCGTCCAAAACATCAAGATGGGGCTTAGGACAAAGTGATCGTTTCGTTTAAAGACAAAGAGATCACTGCCGCTACGGACGCGGTTATATATATATATATATATAATTGTGTGTGTGAATCTGCACGCCTGTGCAAATACCCATCTACTGGCTGCGAACTCGTGTGCGTACATAACCATTTCAGTCGTAGACACATATGAGATGAAAAAAAAAGACCAGAGGAAGGGAGAAAACGACTAAGAAAAAGACGAAAAAGCAGAGCCACGTAACGCTGCTTGATGGTTGGTAGGGTCGGGCCCGACTGGATTGGAGTTGAAAAGGAAAACGATGCATAGTGACAAAGCGGATAGCTGGCGGCGTGAAGCTAAGGTCGCTGCTCGGCCCTACTCTGGCCTACCCGTAGGCTCGAGTACGCTGCGTTCTGGGAAGCGGACGTAACAGGGAGCGCCCAGGCCAGGGTAAGTCGCGCTTGGGGTCGGCGAGCGCCCGGCGAGCGGAGAAAGGCTACATAGACATGAAAGCACGTTGTTGGTCGCCTTGGCAGAGTCGCTTTCGAGCGTTCGCTGACAGCAAGCTCGAGCTTGAGCAGGTTCGGGGGGAAGTAAGAGCTCGCGTTCCTCTACCGTGTGGAAGTGCAGCCGAGAAGAACGGAGGTGACGGCATTAACAATAACAACGACGACAACAACAACAATGACGGCAGCAACAACAACAACAACAACATAACAACGAGAATGGTGGGGTTGTTGGCGACGACAACAACGGCAACAACTACAACGGCTTTGACTCCATTGAAAAACGTCAAACCAGCGTAGAGGTCTCAGCGGCACGAGGTCACGATCCGGGTGTTTCTGCTGCCACGGTGATGGTTCTGCCGGTGCTTGTAGTATTGGTAGGAACCACTTCAGGTACCTGTTCCGCAGTCGCTGGTGCTGATGTTGTTTTGTTGTTGTTATTGGTTGTTGTTGTTGTTGTTCTGTTGTCCTTGGTTGTTGTTGTTGTTGTTGCTGCTATTGCTGTCGCTGTTGGCGTCAGCCGCTAAACGTGCACGCTTGAGCGCGATGTTGACAGGACTCACGCGCGAAGGACGCATCGTGACTGTGCAGTTCTCCTGTCTGCTGCCTCTGCCCAAACCCGAACGCCGTCCAGCGTATTTCAATTCTGCTACCGCTTTTTGCTGTTGTCGTTGCTGTTGCTTCACTAGCTACCGTAGTGGCTCCTGTTCGTCTGTCTGTCTGTCAAGTTGCCTGTTGGTGTTGGCAAGCGTGGCCACCCCAGGCTCTATTTCTCCGGCACCGCGGCACCGGCGTCGGTGACAGCGTCGTTCGATTCTCACGCAAGAGTCGCTTACCTTCCGTTTGGTGTCTGCTTAGTCGGGCCGGGGCGGACGACGAGGAGTTCGGCTTGTTCTGACTCGAAAAAGTCCTCACTCGAGCCACGCATAGCAAAGGGGCTGGCCAATGTCATTGGCTAGAACAGGCCAACACGCGCGTGGGCGACGCGTGTCTGGGGGGGGAGGGGGATGGGGTTGCGCCGGAGTTTGTGCCGCGCTAACGCCTCGCAGCGTCTTCGTTTTGACTTTCGCTGCGTCTTCTTCGGCTGATCTTCGGAACAGTGAGCGGAACAATGAAACATCGTAACGACACTAACATGAAAGGAATTGAAGATGGAGAACGGGGAGGAGGAATCTCTATCTAGCCTCAGTGTGACATCCTCTTTCGCTATCGACAACATCGAGGACGACGACGACAACTCTGTAATCGATCTACAAGCTTTCTACGATGTCTGTTGCAACTACTGCCATGAAGTGCATTACCATTTTCCAGGTACTCCGACCCGACTACGATTAGTTTAGCATAGATTGCTGCAAGTATCATATATATTGGTACAGGTACTTTATACATTGCTAAACGTACCACATACAGTACTGCCTGCTCGTAGCCAAAGCAAGTTTCAAAAGCTACGACATCATTGTGTGTGCATGTCAATTAGGAAGGCGTAGGAGGGGTTCTAAACTGCTTAAACACCTGACGGCATCGCGTCATTATTTTTCTAACTTGTCTAACGGAGCCTTCAAAACAAATTTTCGAGCGCTCGTATTATGATTCCAAAATCCCGACGTTTTTCAAGCAAATCATTGCGGCCGCGATACATAAGAAGGAGTTCAAGAGACGCGTCGAGAATAATCGTCCAGTGTCGCAGAGCTCCGTCACCTGCACATTTTTTTGAGATTGTTCTAGTCAGACACATCACCAATTATATGACTGTAAATAAAGGCTGCGCAACATGGCTTTGTGTCTCGGCGATGTACGTGTGCGCAACTGGTAGAGATGGCGCACGACTGGGCGTTATACATAAACGCTAACAGGCATTTCCATTTTATTACATTATTATTTATTATCAATATTTATTTTGATCAGAAAAGTGCATTGTTGTTGTTGTAGTCGCCGCCGTCATCGTCATTGCTGCTGCCACTTACTGTTACGAAAGCAGCGACTGGGCCCGATTGTCTGTCAGAGACAGATAGATGGTGGCGCTGATACAGGGGCTATCATCATCCATAGTGTAGACCCGTCTGGTCTGTATGTGTGTGGTCGAGAATCGATTCCGATACCTCTTCTCTTTCTGCCACCCCTCCCGCAGTTCCATCGCTGAGCCCCCAAAAACCCCGGCGGTTCCGGCGAGGTTTTGCTGCGGTCAGCGGCCGATCATCTAACTGGCCGACAGTCTCTCGTCGCTTGTTAATGGAGCGACCGGCTCCCGGCTGCAGCTCTCGCTGTTACATCACCCGACTTGTCGGCACCATCCCCTGGTTTACGCCTCGTCGCCGTTCGCCGATCGCGGTGGTGGCTCCATAAAGATTGTCCTGCTGTTGCTGCTCTGGCTATATAGACTGGCGTGACAGACCACGGATCCATACAGAGTGAGGCGGCGAATGACGTGGTCGAACGACCCAGACTCCTCTGTTGGTTAGCCACCTAGTAGCCGGCAAGCAGACAACGACGGTGATGGCGGTGGTGGCTGAAGAAATCGCTTTGTCACTCAAGAGAGTGGACGAAATGTGCACGTATCGCCAGTGACACAATCACACTGCATATACGGTTCGAGTCGATTGCTATTATGATTCGAAGGCGATTAATTACTAGCATGCTTTACGTCTACTAGAAGGCGTGCATTCCGGAACATATATATATATATATAATACATATATATATATATATATATATATATATATATATATATAAGTGACTTCAAAGATTACCACTCATGATATCAGGATACTCAGACACTTTTTTCTTGATGTGAGTGCATCTGGCGGCTTGGTCACCCATACGATTTTGCTGGACAGCTACTACAGTGAGCAGCTTCACAAAACCGTTATAAATATGTCAGCGCCTGCTTACATGTTGACGGGAATAGCTACGGACGTGTCCACTAATGCGGATCAGCTCACAGTACAGTACCAACATTGGTGTTCGATACGACAAGGGAATTCTATACTTCCACGCAGAATGCTGGTTCCTTCAAATTGAATCAATACATGATAAGGTCAAGACCGCGCATAAATGCACATTCAGGATTTTTTTGTTTGTTACAGTGTCAAGCCAAGTTTAAAAGTGGCAGCGTGGTTTAGGACATTGATGCGCTAGTAATGGTTGTCATCTACCGGGGTGTTTTCTGTTCAATCCCCGATGTTGATCAAATTTGTTTGAAGTAATGCTTAATGAGAATAGATGATCCACCATTTTCCACTAAGAGTCAGTGGTCATGCTGCCACAAGTACTGTTGAGAAAACCCTAGATATCTCCTCGGTGAAATGAAAGTTAGCCACACGGCGATTCCAAGCACGTTGCTGACGGAGGATGAATTAAAGAACTAAAGCCAGTTTTTGAACTTGCATCTATCAATCGTAAGTGACAGATGCAAGTTAAAGAACTGATTTTGATATGGACATTTACGCGGCTCTTCTCGTTTTAAAGAAAGACTATTTCATCAGCCTATAGATTCGGTACTTGTCCACGCAACCAGCGTAGCAACATTTACTCAGATCGTCGGCCTATGTAGCCTGCTCGTACGCTCTCGATAAAATGTAGTTTATAAGATCCAACCTCATGCATTGCTCAAATTTTCCCATAACATAATAACAAATTTACCTTATATATATATATATATACAGTATTAGATCAAATATGCTGGGCTGCAACCAAACCAACGAATATTTGTTCTTGACTTCTGACGAGCGAAGCAAGGAAGCTACTGCCGTAAGAAGTGATGGGTGACGACGAGATATGCACTTCACTGAGAAGAACACTGTTGAAGGCGGCTGAATGTGATGCTTCAATACGACATGAGCGCCTACAAACGGCACAAAGGGGGAAGCACCTCTTCAAGCTTGAGTCATTGTTGCCCACGAGTCATTGTTTGCGGTTTTTGTTGTTGTTCTGTCTTCTCCTTCTGTTTCTCGTTCTTGTTCTCTTTTCTCCCGTTCGTATTCTTCCCTCCCGTCTTCGACCAGCAACGAAATCAGATACAGCGGCAGTTCAATTCCGAAAGCAGTTCGACTCCTTCGAGAGAGAGAGAGGAGGACTGTCCCTCACCCGAGGGAGGCATCCATCGCTCCCACCGGCCCGCGTCAGCCCTGCTTGGATACCCTCGGCCTGAAGTTTCCTTTCATTGTCGTCTTCTTCGTCTTCGATGAGCGCTTCGGTCGGTGGCTAGGGTGAACAAACTATGCTGCTATTTTGCGTGTATCGATTATATGTCGTCTCTCCGAGATTTACTCTCGATTCATATATATATATATATATATATATACAGTATATCCCTCATGAGTTTTAAAGCACGCCAATCTGGGCTAGCCTGAGCAAGGCAAAAGTGTTCTCGATTCCGAGTCGAACGCGGCCCGAAAGTTCACAAACAGACTATACAAAAAGTAACCTCTCTGCGCTAATGACCGTCCAATGTATGTGAGGAGAATTAAACATACCACTAGCGTCGATCTCTAGGCTTTGACTCTGTTGAGATGTATAGAACAGACACCCAACAGTTTTGCGCCGGTCGACACCCTCTGTTGTTTGCGCTACTTATCGTAGACCTGCCAAACCGCATTTCTGAACCGCATCTGGCCCTAAGGACCATCATGTACGCGGAGAACCTAATACTCTGCTGGACGACGATCTAGTAGTAGGAAATTCGGACACGCCGGCTGGCTAGCACACTTGCCCAGCCTCTCTGAGAAGGGGCTAAACTTTGTAAATAGGGTTTAGGGGGGATAGGATTCCCGTCCCTAAGCATCACACTTTGACGCCCTTAGTGAAAGCCTTTGCTGCGCACATTGAAGAAAGGGCGCGGAAAGCCAAAACAGAACGTTTAGTTGCGTCAACAACGCTCTGGCGCTGTCTTGACTAAAAGCATGTGTTTAGTCGTTTAACGGACATGTACGTACACATCCACGAGCTTGTTTAATTATGAATTAAATATGATCCGCAAGCGTTAATGTGCAGTATATATATATATATATATATATATACATAGTGCGCTCCGTATATACATTAAATTTATTATTATCATCAAGCTAGAGGGAAAAGGCACCTGCAGGTTCACTTCCGAACATGATTTATTGCGAAATGGCTCATCTGTCCAGGTAGACTGTGTTAAAAGCTTGCCGAGTCAGCATCTTTTTCATCTGTTCAACAGCTACAAAACCTAGCAGCAAGTAGTGATGAATTAGTTAGCAGTAGTAGCCGTAGAAGCAACAGTTAAACTGCTAGGTAACACCTGTTACGTGACTTAGATTACCGTTTTTGTGTTCCAACACGTTATTGTTTGATCAAGACAAATTGCATTAAATCTGTAGCCGCGAGTCCGAGAGTAGCATCCATTCGGCATGGTGTTCAAGAACGCAATAAGATTTCAAGAGGCTTCATAGCTATACAAATAGCTGAATCAACAATCGTGTAGACATGGCTGCCGATACCGTGTAAATTAATATATATATATATATATATATATATATATATATATATATATATATATATATATATATATATATATATATATATATATATACAGGGTGTTACGTAAAAGTGGTACTTCTTTCGAGGTTTGATAGAGCTCGGCAAGAAAATAATTTTTCCCAATGGGCGGAAGCCAAGAAAACGTTTTGTTTACGAGTGAGGATGAAATTTAGAAAAGTCGTTATTCTGCCTTATTTTCTCCTACATAGTTGTACAAAATTGTCAACGCATGAAGCAACCGATCATACCAGTGTGTTCGGCGGAAAATTTTGCATAACCTAAATGACACCTAACGTGAGCTAGCAAAAAGCAAATAGGTGGAATAAAAAAAATCATAAAAAGTCGATTTGTTGTTATAACTTACGTTGAAGCTTTCACGTGCAAAATCTAAAAATTTTGCCATTGCGCACAAATGACGAACACTCTCTGACGATAGCAAATTTAATGCCCGTCATTTTCGTACCAAAGTGATGGTGCTGCGTTACGTAGTTGCTGAGAAACTAGGCTTTTTCGACAGCGATATCAAAAGCAAAGGCATGCATACTTCCTAGCATCTTGACCTGCTTTACCACAAAAGCCACTTGCGCACGTCCAGAAACACACCAGCATTTATTTATTATAAGAAGTGCTCGAAGTTCCGTCCGCCTACCACTAAACACGTTCTGTAGCGATTGCACAGGCTCTCTTGCACTCGTGTAAATATGTTAGGCATTGCCCTAACGGCGTCAGCAGCGTTGAATATACGGTCAACCAGATCTTCACGCGATTCAACGGGGGTTTCGTAGACAACACTCTTTAGGTAGCCCCACAAAAAAAGTCGAGGCTTGTTTAAATCGGGGGAGCGAGGTGGCCAAGCTATAGACCCGCCTCGGCCGATCCACCGATTCTTGAATGCTTCGTTTAGGTATTCTCGAACCGTACCAGAGTTGTGTGGCTGCATTTTCAGACGAAAGCTTTCCAGGATGCCTTCTAACAACTGGGTAACGTATGAATCAAAAACGCGCGATACGCAGCTGCATCTAATCTGGCGGAAACAAACACACCAGCATTTGTTTACGCTGAGCAGCCGGCTTTGTTTCGAAATTATTCGCCGTTCGCACAAGCTTCTATCGGAAATTTGCGCGGGCTTTAATTCGGAATTCGTCATTCGAGACGCCAAAACACCATAAGAAAAACCGCCAACGCCAAAAGCTATAAACGAAGTGTCAGGTCTGCCTATCGCGCATTTTTGATTTATACGTTACCCCAGCTTTTGGAAAGCGTCCCGGAAAGCGTTCGTCTAAGAATGTGGTTCCAGCATGATGGTGCGCCGCCACACAACTCTGCTACGGTTCGAGAATACCTAAACGAAGCATTCAAGAATCGGTGGATCGGCCGAGGCGGGTCTATAGCTTGGCCACCTCGCTTCCCCGATTTAACAAGCCTCGACTTTTTTTTGTGGGGCTACCTAAAGAGTGTTGTCTACGAAACCCCCGTTGAATCGCGTGAAGATCTGGTTGACCGTATATTCAACGCTGCTGACGCCGTTAGGGCAATGCCTAACATATTTACACGAGTGCAAGAGAGCCTGTGCAATCGCTACAGAACGTGTTTAGTGGTAGGCGGACGGAACTTCGAGCACTTCTTATAATAAATAAATGCTGGTGTGTTTCTGGACGTGCGCAAGTGGTTTCTGTGGTAAAGCAGGTCAAGATGCTAGGAAGTATGCATGCCTTTGCTTTTGATATGGCTGTCGAAAAGCCTAGTTTCTCAGCAACTACGTAACGCAGCACCATCACTTTGGTACGAAAATGACGGGCATTAAATTTGCTATCGTCAGAGAGTGTTCGTCATTTGTGCGCAATGGCAAAATTTTAGATTTTGCACGTGAAAGCTTCAACGTAAGTTATAACAACAAATCGACTTTTATGATTTTTTATTCCACCTATTTGCTTTTTGCTAGCTTGCGTTAGGTGTCATTTAGGTTATGCAAAATTTTCCGCCGAACACACTGGTATGATCGGTTGCTTCATGCGTTGACTGGTTCTCCCGCAAACATAGATTTTGTACAACTATGTAGGAGAAAATAAGACAGAATAACGACTTTTCTAAATTTCATCCTCACTCCTAAACAAAACGTTTTCTTGGCTTCCGCCCATTGGGAAAAATTATTTTCTTGCTGAGCTCTATCAAACCTCAAAAGAAGTACAACTTTTTACGTACACCCTTGTATATATATATATATATATATATATATA
>QVRM01005907.1:0-263045 GCA_003439945.1 Dermanyssus gallinae | reverse complement strand
TCATACCAATTACGACAAGACAAGCCGCATGATTGGCTCGAACGACGGCCAAGCCGGCCGAACATCGACAGGCTGCTGGCTAGAGGAAGATCGCCTACGTAGTCTAGATCTAGAACGATGCTTGGCGTCACGCCATCCGTCGAAGACGGGGAGAGAAGCGTACAGGTCATTGGAAGGTAGTAGTAGTAGTAGTTGTTATACGTAGGTAATAATTATACGTATGCGCAATGTAATAATTATACGGATGTACGAATGTAGTAGTCTGGTATCTGTCAGCCAGTAATAACGTCTGGTAATTCATAATTGACAATTACCTATTGTAGGACCATTTCAAATGAACAACTTGTTATCTTGGCTGGCGGAGGAAAAACATATTCTATGTTTTCCTTGCAACAAATGTAGTAGTAGTTGTTGTTGTTGTTGATACTAATGTTGTTTTTGTGCTGTTGTCGTTGTTGTTGTTGTTGTTGTTGCTGCCACAGCTGCTGCTTGTACTGCTGCTATGCTAGCAAATCGGCCCGATCTCTTGGACGTCGGTTTGCCGGCATGAACCTTTTTCATGAACTTCGATGACAAGAGACATCGGCGACGCGAGCAACCCAACAAAGGAACAGCGAGCATCTCCTCTTAGGCAAGCTATTAATCGACTATTAACGCGGAACAGTGATTCGCGCACGCAATGCAACGGTCTGCATGAAACGGCGCGCAGGCTGGCGCTTCTTCATCGAGTGGTTGGTTCCTTGCACGTCTCGTCGATTGTTCGCTGATCGCCATTGTTGTGGCCATAGCTTTCGACGTTGCCGGCCACCGCGGTACAAAATCCTTTTCTTCTGCTGCTCGGCATCGTCGCCGTCGTCGTCGTTATCATCGACTTCATATCTGTTTGCTGGTAGGTGGTTGTTCTTCGGTCGACCGGTCAGTCAATCGGTCAGTCGGTTGCTCGGTTTCATCGCATTAGAAAGCGACCAGGGGGGTTGCGCGGGGCGGCTCGGGGGTTACTTTACCGGGCCGACAGCCGGTACAGCTCCTCACAACCTAGAACCCCCTCACGGTCTACAGACGACACGCCGCTCAAGTATGTCGAGTCGTTCCGCCTTCCCCCCCCTCCTCGCGCTTGGTACTTGAAGAGTCGCTCGTTGCCTCTTGTAAATTAGCCGTCCCGGCAGGCTTTGTACTTGTCGGCCTGTTTTTTCACCTTCTTCCACCACTCGATCTGCCGCACTACCGATTCGAGATCACCACTAGCCGGTAAAGCTTCAGTAGCACTAAAAGGATGAGGTTTTTGAGTGAACCAGCACCAGCAACACCAACAACAGCAACAGCGGCTACAACAGCCGCCACAATAACGACAATATGACTACATTGTCCAGCATCAAGACACCATCATCGCTGGTCGATCGTGTAAAACTAGCACTTGAACGAAGATCGACAGAGTGAGACTGTACGAAAGAGCAAGAGCGCCGGGGCGCAAAAGCAATAGAGAGAAAACAAGACTGAGAAAGATTGAGAAGGACTGGGACTGAATCGTCGAGTTGGAGAGCATTAATGAATCCGACAAAATAGCAATTGGGCAGGGCGAAGAGTAGCCGATCGAACATTGTCGGTGCGCATACGAGTGAATGTCCAAGCAAAGGTCGCAACAGCATCAAGGGCAGCAGTATCAGTGCAGGCAGCAGAAGCAAGCGACTTCAGGACACAAGGTGAACAGCGGCGCAAGCAGGAACAGGACATCGCGAAGGATAGAAAGAAGGAAGGCGGGAACAGAGGAGGATTAAGAGTTTGAGCCATGATGTTCTTTTGTGCACCGATATCGCCCTTGATTACACACGACAACATACACATCCACGCAGATAGAGAGAGACACACACACACTTATGAACCTAGAGTTCTCCTCAACCGAATCATGATGAGCTGGCTGCATCATACAAACCTTCTCAGCCAAAAGATCACAAAAAGACGGCGAAAAACGACAAAACAGAGAGGGAGAGGAGAAACAGAATCAGTCAGCAGAATTCTCAAGCGGACGACATGAGGCGTGACCTTGTTCATCCAGAAACACAGTGCAAGAGAACGAGATACTAAAGAGGAAGATATATTATTGTGTGTATATATATATATATATATATAGGGAGAGAGAGAGAATAGGGGGGGGGGGAGCGAGACACGAAGAGGAAAGTGAGCCCGTCTGTCTACCCTCTCGACGGCCTACACTGCCTGAGATTGCCTAGCTTGTCGAGCTACAAGAAGATTACCGCCGCCACTAACTAAAAGGAGCTTAAGACGATTAACCAACGGAGCCGCCAGCCACGAAGCAACCACCCTGGCTGCCGGTCATACCAAGCGTAATAGTGCGTAGTAGATTGAGGGTAGTGCTCGTCGAAGTGGTACCATTGAACCACACGATCTTAAACAGGCTACGCGGCAGCACGACGAAATCTCACACTCGCGCGCCTTCATACCCACACACGCACATACTCCCGATTTCTGCAAACGTTAGTCCTAATGGTTACATGTAGATATGCATAACAGTACCGAACTCTGGGGCGGGGGGGCTAAACGTAAGGACTTGGGGTTTTTAGTGGGTAACCCCATACCATCGAATTAATCTTACACTACCTACGCGCTCGTCCACATCAGTGCTAGGTGTGCACAAATATTTTTTCCGAAGCCTCACAAAAAGTATACACGCATATATATATATATATATATATATATATATATATATATCATCATTTATTTAAAGTGTAGCAAATATACAATTGTGATGTAAGAACATGTATTGGGGTATATATATATATACATGTATCAAAACTAAAACCACAAATAGATACACCACAACTTGAATTGTGGTGTCAGCTATTGAGTCAATGTCACCTTGTATAGCTTGTTCAAGACATGCGCACGCTACTACAGGGTGGTGGCAAACACATCAGACCCATTCGGATGAAAAGAAACTGCTATCTGTTAGGCGAGTGTCTGTGTCGATCTGCGTATGGGGCCGTTTGAGTGCGTAGGTAGTGTGCATGTATATAACTAGTGTACATACCACAACAACACAACAGCAGCAGCCACAACTACAACAACAGCGTATCAAATGCAGTAGAGAAACAAAGAGACAGAAAGACACAGGACTCTCCCTTCGTGATATTATATGTGTTATTCTTGTCCACGCCCGTTCCGAGCCCGGTGCTGTTGTTGTTGTTGTTGTTGGCGATGGTACACACACACACACAACTACTGTTCTTAAATGATAACAACGACGACGACGACAACAACAACAACAAGAACACCAACAACAGTGACTCGACGAGGTCGCTAATGGTGATAGCAATGATGAGGGCGACAACGATCAAAACAGACGCAGCAGCAGCAACAACACCAAAAATAACGACGACGGTTGTTGTTGTTGTTGTTGTTGTTGGGTTGTTGTTGTTGCTGTCATCATTGTCGTGGTTGTTCTTGTTATTGTTGGGAGTGGCTGTCGCTTACGGTAGCGTTGGCGGTGTTCGTGCAAACGAGATCGAGAATCCTCGTCGTTGTCGTCGTCGTGGATGTGTCTGCCAAAGCGCGCCCCCTGCTGGCGTCAGGACTTTCGTTGTGGGCGCGGTGTGGTCGCCCCGGCGACACCCACTTGGCTTACATGCTTGCTTGCGCGCTCCTTTGGCTTTCCGTGTGGGCGGACGTCGCTCTTGGCGTCGCTTTAAGCGTGTGTGTGTTCTTATGTCCATCTATCTGTGTCGGCCTGCTGCGGGCTGCCAACAGAAAACAAGCTAAATAATCATCATGGGATAGAGCAAAGAGAGGATCGGTAACGCCGCCCGCTGGGGCGGCCTACAAAGACCTCATAAGAACAAGACAGTAGCTGCGCGGGGGCATGGCTCGTGTGAGCACACAGTGGAGGGCTGTCGGCCGCGGCGGCTGCGGTGGCGGTGGCACAACGACGATCAGGAGGAACCCCAGGCGAGAGGTAATCTCGAAAGTGTCAAGTTGTGTCAAGCATCTGAAACGAGGAACAAAAAGCAGATCCAGAGAGAGAGAGAAGGAGAGAGTTAGATAGACAGATGCCCTCCAAGCACTTGCACTCATCACCTCTAACTACCGTCCAACGGCGGCAGCAGGATCACCTGTTGTCGCAGCAGTATCAAAGGCGTTTGCTCTGGCTGCACAGGTCGAGCTTGCAGCACAGTTTCATACAGGTTCCGCCCGACTACTCCATGGAAAAGCCTCTCTCCATACCTGGCGGCCCTATTGCTAGCTGAGCGCTGAGTGAGTTTGTCCCTTCCCCTTGCCGCCCTCCTCTCCGGCAATTTGAACATGCGTTTGCAGGTGCCTCGTGCAAAACGAGCAATGACAACTGTGATCGTCAAACAACTACGAGAAGTTTGAGGAAAAACAAGCGAGAAGCCCAAGTCTTCTCGTTGCATGCACATCGGGACAAAGTTGCTTACACGGCCACCAAGCGTATGCATGTATCCATCTACACCTATACGAGTTAGGCATACCCGCAATATAAGTACACTGCCTTGACAACACAGAGGGATCGGCGGGAGAAGGAGAACGATGCTAGGACTGAACAATGTGTCTCTGCGTGATGTTAACTTTGACCTTTAGCTTGGAAAACTTGCTTAGGATGCATAGCCAAAAGGGTAGTCATGCTAAACACCAGCGAAGTGAGATGCCAGCAACAGTAGCAAACATATATATATATATTATATCATGTGCGTTCGACGCGACTTAGCATTTCAAATGACATCTAGATATACACCTCACGTCTTCACAATCCTTTTCTCAAGTACAGAGGCCATAGCATCAGCACACGGTGTTCAACGACGAACAATCTTGTGGTTTTGCATCTTTGCTTTGCCTTAAAGAAGTGAAAAATCTTCCTCGCGAGATCACTGCAAGATATCTAAATGTCTTTGACGTCGAACAAGTTTAGCGTTCTGAGGTTAAAAGTGGTCTTATGAATGCCAATACGTATAAGCTTACACTACAGAGGGGAGTTTAGAGACGACAAATCAGCTATATATTTGAGAGAAAAGCAGTATTCTTTGCCAGAAGCCAATTTTTCCAGTAAAAATGACTCGGCATGATTGGGTTCAACAGTATTTCAAGAGAGTCGATTGAGAAAACGATGCAAGAGAAAAAGCTGGTATTATCTAATAGCTCTAAAAGCGTACAAAGTGTGCAACAAGCATCTCATCTCAAAGTACTCAACGAGAGAAACATGTGGATGAATATACTTAACAAGCGGTTTTTTTAACATGGGAGAAGCTTGCATTGCCGGCAAGTAAGGGTGGGCTCAAAATATAACAATCAGTGAGCCTGCGTTGGTTTTCCTTTAGGCAAAAAAATTAACAGGAACATAGTTGCGTTCTATGCGAAGCAGGATTCTCATAATGGGTTTTGCATGGCCTAGCTTTTAACACGAATCCCGGGAGGTTTTTACGCCGCACACTGTGCTACTAACAAGCCTAAAAGAAATAAAACGACACGATTATTATATTTGATGAATGAGTTCAAAGTGGCATTACTTCAATTGAAACCCATGACGTGGATATAATAACGTATATTTTCGGATCAAACGAGATGACGGAGATTTTTGTAACAGCACATACTTTCTGCATTTATAGTATTTGCATGCTTAACAATATATATGTATATATATATATATATATATATATATATATATATATCTTCTTCTTGGATATATATATATATATATATATATATATATATCCAAGAAGAAGATCCAAGTGAATGTCAGTGCTGCGAGACTCACGTATGTCGGCCGGGTAACACTAGCAATAATAAAATACAGTGAAAACAATAGCAGTAATAATGTTGTCATTGCTAGCGAGAGTGACAAATAAAATCCAGAACAACATCAACAACAAAAGCAATAACAACACCGCCGACAACAACGAAAACAATATCAACACCACCAAAAGCAACTGCAATAACAACACCACCAACAACAACAAAAAATACAATAGTATCAACAACCACAGCAACAACAACAATAATAAACAAGGCCGTCAACGGTGACAACAATCAGCTCTTAACAGGAATAGGTGTTTTTATTTCACTTTGCCTAAAACACATCTTCGTTGATGAGTGACCTCCAGAAGAAACGTGTACAGCCCCCGGGTTTACATTCCGTTGCCTTCTCGAGCCTGTTAGACACATTCGAGTCGTTATCGCGGTTGTATACTGCACGTGCATTATTCACTGGATTAGCACCTGGCACAAACGCGCCTGACTTAAATACACGTATTCCCATATAAAAGCTTTGTAGGCAACTCGAAGTGAGTACTGGGCCTCGCCGCAGATCTGCCTCCTGCACGATGTGTACATGCTTAATGCTCGATAGCAAAAGAGTATAATAACAAGTCGTGAACTCACTCATTCACTCTCTAACTTGAAGATATATGTACATAATCACACGCAGAAATACCGCGGTTCGTCGACACAACAAGCCTCTCCACTACAGATAACGGCCCGGCCGTATCAGCGGGACAAACAGACGACAAACGCATAAATGTCAGGACACACACACAACTTGCTTAATATTGATTGTCAGCGATGTACAGCGAAGCTGTTGCGATGCGGTGGTCGTACAGTAACAAGCGAAACAGTAGTCAAAAACTTGTTTTATCTAGAGGCACGGCATTTAGGAGGCACGCCGCAGGAAATTAATGACAACGTAGTTCCACGAAAAAGACCTACCCGCCTAACAATGTCCAGCTGGTGAGGTGTTGTCTGGCCAACTTGGCCGACGGGCACTGCCGGCCGCTGTCAACAACTGTGTGGCCTTGAGCGGTGTGATTAAAGTGTTTTTGTCTAAGTTTTCATTTCTGTACATGCATGCGTTTGCCGGACATATATTGAGCATGTGTTTTCTATATAAACTGCTGTCTATCTTTAGGCCAACCTATGATAATAGTCTGCAGCGAAGTCTGTCGAACACGAGCACATACATACACACTTGGCTACAAGTACAGCGCTAGGCCTATTTAACATATAGACTAAAGCCATGCTAAACATTCTTTAGGGGTCAAGAGTAACCAATGGCTTTGGGCTCACTAAGCCACTTGGATTGGTAGGAACCCGGCAGCCGTTCAATACACTACTGATAGCTGATCTCTAACAAAAAGCTCCAGCTAAATTTAACTCTAAAAAATATTTACCTCGCGATGCTGCTTCTACTGGAAGCAAATTAAAAGCAGAAAACATTATTTTTCTTTGTATTCAATTAATACTCAGTCAGCCCTCAAGTGTTCTAACTTGGTCAGGATCGATTGGAGCTGGACAGTTATATATATATATATATATATATATATATATATATATATATATATATGTTGAGGTTCCAAATAGGCCTGTTTAGAAACTATACGAAAACGGTGCATTTCGGACGACATAACAAGCGCTTGTTTCTATTACCCTCAAATGTCATACACGCGAGCCGGCCGCGCCAAGTTTCTAGAGGATTAGCTTGACGCCAGCGATGACGGCGGCGGCGAGCGGTCGTCACATGTTTTCGTAACGCCGTTAGGCGTATAGGGATGTCGTTGCAGGAAGTGTTGTTACCACCGCGGTGACGTCTAATCGAAGTCGGGGGAGAGGGGGGGGGAGGGTGGGCGCAGGCAGTAGCCCCGGACCAACATCTGCATGCACGGCTTTACACCTCGCAGCTCACACCTCACTCGCGGCGACAGCTAACAGCTGCTCTGAATCATTGGCGGCGGTAGCGGCATAGGGCGCAGGTGCACTGCCCGGAGCGCTGTCTACACCCGCTTACCCGCCACGGTCTGGAGCTCCTTGCTCCCAGATCGTGGTGGGTGAAATGCTGGGAGTGCTACAGATGCTTCGCGCGCAAGCTTACCACGCCGCATATATATATATATATATATATATATATACGCTGATCCCCTTCACCCCACCGCCAAAAAGGCGGAAACTCTAAGGGGAGCTCTGTCCATGTAGGGTTGCTGTCTCTGTGTGTGAGTGTGTATGTGCGCGGATGTGTTTGGTATATGCTTGGGTAGACGTCGACTCGTCGAGGTCCGCGACGAGGTCCTTAGAGTGATGCCTACACCTCGGGTTGCACTGACACTTCGGTCGTGGCTTCAGGTGGAGGCGTTGTCGCCTCCGTCGCCCCCGTCGTCGTCGTCATGGCACCGCCATTTGACACAGTCTAGATTGAGGTGAGGTTGATAGATACCTTGCTCAGCATCGATGAGGTTGCTCAGCCAGTATCAGCAGAGGGAAAAGCGAGGCTGGTCTGGCAGCAACAACCGAAGACAGGGCCGGGTGGGCGCCCGGGTACGGCGGGTGAAGACGAGGTAATCAAGTTGAGATCTCGGCGACGGCGGTGGCGGAAGCGCGGCTCGTACTGCAGTCGATGTTCTCCGACCTCACAAGAGGGGAGAAGGTGGCGGCAAATGAAGGACAGCATTCACAATAGCAACGTTAGCGGCAGAGGTGACGCTATGAAAGCGCTTAGCTGCGATGAACGGTATGATGAAAGGAGAAGGCTCTCCAATCGAAGGGCCAAGGTAAGGAGCCCAGCTAGCCTCAGCTGTCTGCGTTTGCCAATGATGCCAGGTGAGGTCGACAAAGTTGTTGTTTCTATCGTTGCTTCTCGTTGTCGCCGTTGTCGGAAAACAATAATAACACGCCTCCCTCTACTACTTGCGGCTAGCACCGTTTGTTCTTCCCGTCTGTTGGGGAACAGACGAGGCAGCCAACCATGGTTGCTCACATTCTGATAATTCTGCTGCTGCTGCTGGAGCTGGGGATCTTTTTTCCCGGAGGCGCACCTATTCCTCTCCCCCCGGGTGTCCCCCGCTAGCGGAAAATATCGCCAAGCATGCCCCTGCCGCCTCAACTTCAACCACAAATGCTAGTAGTGGTCGTTGTTGAAGTTGTAGAAGCAGAAACAGTAGTAGTAGTAGTAGTACCAGCAATGTTGCAGTAGCAGAGAGCAGTCGGGCGGTCAAGCATTTCGCGGGCGAACTCGGTCTCGGAACAAGAGTTTAGCGATACTTGTTGCCACTGCTTGGGAACCCTACCACTTGGTCTTCATTGCGTCGTCCTCGGATCGCGACCTCGCGCTGTCTTACTCGTACCCCCTGCTCTCCCTGGCCTGGTGGATGAAGCTCGGAGGCAAAGTGAGCTGTCGCACTTCGTCGTCGTCGTTGTCGTCGCCGCTGCGCCCGCAGTGCGTTGTCAACGTCCGTCGGCAGGCGATATAATCGAGCAAAGGTGCTTTCGCCACACCGCTGCATTCGCCCGCTGATAGTGGGGCTATATAAATAATAATGTGACACGTTTGGGATACGTTGCGATTGGGCCACCACTCACCACAGCCAGACACGCGCTGGCCTGAGGCTGGTGTGGGTGTCTACGCTGCCCTCTGCTCCACCGCCGTTAGGCGTCAGACAAACAATCTACTTGTCTCGGGCGATCTCTCTTCCGACAACTGTTCCCGACGACAGCCGCCCCGGCGACGGGCAGTATTATATCGTGTTGTATTAAATTTTTCAATATTATTATTATTATTATTATTATTATTATTATTATTATTATTATTATTATTATTTTTATTATCCAGTCAGGAAATCACAAAAAACCTCCTCACAATAGTCAACTTCGCCCTTACTAGTGCTTGGCACCAGGGAGTGCTGCCCGCCAACTATTCTGCGTCTAGGAGTCGTTTCTCTTAGCAGGAAGTAGACCGCCCATGAGTCGTCAGTTTCTAGCTGTTGAACTCCTAATGTTAAATTTGGCTGTTTCGTTCACTCGATTGCGCAAAACATTCTTTTTTCCGGCGTTGTTCTCCTGTCCAGTCGCTCCTAAGTGTTGGTAACACAGTTAGCATTTTTATTAATTTTAGAATAGTTGTTAATGCTAGTTAAACAAATATGCAAATTGTTAGTTCATTGCCAATACTAGTTAAACAAATATACAAATTGTTAGTTCATTGCCAATACTACTGGCCTTACTGACAACTGCTGTACTGAAAACACAGACCACCGAGCTATCGCACACCGCAAGGTGTCTAGGTTATCTCCAGAAAGAAAACATGAAGTGGCAATCCTCATCTAGATTATATCCTCACCAAATACTACGCTATCTGAGTCGGGTCTGTGATCAGGTTTATCTTAAATTGAGATTATATGCTTTGTATAGGAAACAGCTTCAAATTGGATAGTTTTATTTTTGCAACAATTGTGGTTACCTGTTGTTGTATATTATGAAATACTTACGAGTGAATAACTTCGTTGCGTTGTATATACGTGGGCGGGTTGCCTCACATATTGTTGAGCGTTGTAATACACGACTAAACGCGTAGTTTAAAAGTCCTTGTGTAATATCTGTTGTGATTACCCATTGTGTAAAGTGTTTCTCCAAAGCATTCTTTGGATCCCGTCGAGCGTGATTTTCTGTCTCGTTGTTTATTTCATGTTTTTAAACTGGGAATTTAAGCTTTGAAAATGCAGTTCAGTTAATAAGCCTCATTTGAAATTGAAATTGACTTTAATTTGTATTTATTTAAGTAACATCCGGGCTGGGCTAATGTGTTTATGTTACACCAAAGTTTGTTAGCCAACTAACAATTTCGCTAGTTCCGCTATAGGCTGAACCGCCGGACTTACCGCGGCGTTTTATGTGTCATATTTGCTCTAGCATTGTCTGCATTGACATCCGTCCTGTGGTTTATGAAAACCCTCCACGTTGCACAGTATGTGATTAAATTTGTGGGCTGCAAAGACTGTAGTTAGATCTCGTGTGTTAACTCTTTAGAAACACGCACTTTTGGCCTGCATGCACACAATGACGTCCGTTGCTAAGTAGGCCAGGCTACACTATACAAATACGAATAGTAGTATTTAGAATATACAGTTGACGTTAGCGTGCTTTCGGTGAACCGACAGGCTGAAAAGGCAAAACAAACGCAGGCCGAAAAGGCAAAAAAAAAACATTTTTTATTTTGCCCAATCTTGGTCGCTCGACATGTTGTTAGTAAATGTTCAGCACAAACAGTGGACGGTGTATTAATTTCCTTAGTGACCTTATCACACAAGCGTTCATAAGGTCAGTTGAACTATTCTTGATTGTGATCACCTCGTTTCTTGTACAATTATTAGACTAAACTACCTCAACTCTGAATCATACTAGCCTCTAGTTCGTCAAGGCTGAATCATACATTTTTGTGCTTGGGCTGATACAAATGAGCTGTGTTGGCGTATATCCCGTTGTGTAGTTTGTTGTAAATTTGTCAAGGCTATTACAATTAAATATTTCTTTTGTGAACTTTAATCAATTGTGGATATCAATAATTTATGTCCTTAATCTCGACACTCTTAATTTATTATTTTTAGCGAGAACTTAAGTGTTGTAAAATACAGTTCTGTCAGTATACGACGTTTTCAATTTTGAATACATATTCAAGATTTCTGGTCCGAATGCACGCTTAATTTAATTCGAATATGGTAATTATTCGGATTATGACCGATAATATATATATATATATATTTTGCTTGCAAACGATTGGTCGTCGATAAGCATACAATAATTCGGTTAATACTGCCTTCGATAAGCATACATTAACTCGCTTACCCTTTTGCTCGCCGACGAAAAACATTAAATCGTTGCTTAGTGTCGTAGGCTAAAGCAAATCACTCTTTTTTGATACGGCGTGTGTTTAAAAAACAATATATATATATAATGACTGGAGAATAAGTCCGTTAAAAGGAAGACGAGTAGGAAAAGGGGAGGAGCCGCCGACCGACCACGACTCGCGAAGGGGGAACAGACGATTCAGGGCTCAGGGCTCGGGGCTTGCGCTCTGGCTAGCTGGGGTAGAAGAGCTAAGGGCGAGCAGGCGGCGGCGGCGATACGAGCGACACGAGGACAGTGTAACCACCGCTAGGGCAGCGAGGGTGGCAGCCGCGGATGGAAGGGCAACGCCAACACGCAGCGCGATTCGCCGAGATTTGCCCCGCCCAACGTTCGAAGCCCGTGAAGTCGAAGTGACGAAACCTCCACGGGGGCTCGGTTCGGCGCGTGCGCGCTCACCTACCATCACCGCCACAGCTCGCTCGGCCCAGCGTGCGTCCCACGGGCGGGCAAGCTGCCAAGTCAGTGAGTAACTGAAGCGATGACAAACAGACACGGCGAGAGAGAGAGAGAGCGAGAGATGGAAAAGATAATAGAGGTAGAGATTAAACAAAACAGGGAGATAGAAGAAGACAGACAGATAAGCTAAGAGAAATGACTAGAGAGCGCGCGCGCGAGAGAGAGAGACGCACTGCGCATAAACAAGGGGCATAGCAAAAGAAATAATGAACGGGTAGGACAAGAGGAGGAAGAGCACGGCAAGTCTGAAAATTTATAATAATTAATTGTGTTACAGGGTGTCAACAAAGCAGAAATGACATATAATAAGAGACAAATGGAGAAAACGACACAAGACAAAATAGATAGCAAATAGAGAAAGAGAGGAAAAACGAGACGTGTCTTTATCTTCGTTATTACCTTTAGTTTGCTATTGCAGTAGTTGCCTGTGAGCCACCATTCATCTATACTTACTTTACTACTTGCCTTTTCCTTTAGCGCGACGAAGGGTGTTTGCCCTGTCTAAAAGCACTGTTTTCCTTATTTGATCGAAATAGGTTTCGGCGGTCTTTTTAAAAAAAAATCAAAAATAGTTTTAAACGGTATCGCTTTATTGTATGGAAGTCAGTGTGGCATCCGATTCTGTCACCGCCGTTATTGTTGACTCAATTCAAATTCAATCTGCGGACTGTCGACTATGTCTCTGTGCGTGACTCTAAGTGATTATGTGTGATTATCACAGACTGAACTAGCGGAAGAACAATGTGATCTACCAATGTCGGCAGTGTGTCTTCTCATCGACCAACGGTAAAAAAGTGGTCCTTCATGGCGTGAAAAAGCCGTATTCTAATGCCAGCAGCGGTGAAAGTGGAAATGATTATTCGAAGAACAGCTTGAGGAGAGCTCTGAATACTGTTGAGAGTATTAAAGAATAGCGGATTCGGCCGAGAACAAGTGGGAACTAACAGCTCTCAGCAAAAGGCTACTAAACCCCTAAGAATCTCGTTCCCCACAAAAACAGTAACGATCATAACAGGGGGCGTCCTTATCCCATTGCTGTTGTTGTCGCCTCTACTACTAATGATTATTACTGTTGGTGTGTCTACTCGTCTTTTAGCTGTTGATTCAAAACGCTTTTGTAGTTCTAATAAACCTCGAACTAAAACGTTTTTTTTCAGAATGCTTTTTTTAATTCTTGACTGTCTTCCTACGGGCTTGGACACACTGTGCGAGGCATAAATATATATGTTCAATGCATGGAAGGTCGGACATATTGATATACCGAGGGTTTCCCCAACAATTTCTGTAGCTGCATAGTCTGTGCTGACTCTCAGCGACACGATCGTCTCTATCGATCTAAATGAGCATCGTATAAAGCAAATGCGATCTGAGATATAACAAGAATCAAACCGGCGCCCCCCAGGCGTAAATAGATGACCGAGCAAAGTAGCTTAGTAGCAGAGCCATTGCCTTGCATCCGGGATGACCTGGGCTCAAGGCCTGGGCTGGCCACTCTTAAATTGGTTTTCATGGTATCCCATTAAGGTATACCCATGAATGCCGAAGTGGAGTATATTCGACCATGACCAGACAAAAAACAAACGGGTAACACAGTTGTCTCAACAGAAAGAGATGGTGCATTTCCATCCAACCCCCCCTGCCCCCGCCATTATCGTTTGTTTATCGATGACAACCATCATTAGCGCCTGAACCCCGTCGAGGCCATGTCGTCACTCCTTTGTCTCGTAACCCTGCCACAGGGAAATGAGCCATGAGCAAGCCGATATTCACACTGCTCCCTGCAGTTCGTTGTCCTGCAGCTCGTTGTCCTGCAGTCCTTCGATTGGCGCTGCAGGCGGTGGCTGTGGCGGCGCCGACGGCCGCGGGGCAATTTCGTCGCATGGTGGCCCGCCTGGGTCGTCATCTTCCGCCCTTGCGCTTCTATTTTTGACACAGAGCACAGAGCACAGCGCGCAGCAGCAGCAGCCGATGCCGCCGCCGCTGCAGCAGAAAGCAAAACCGGCCACTGAGAGCCGATTGAGCCCGGCTTGGCCCACGTTGCCGGCCGAGTATGAAGAGCTCGAGAGCGCAGAGGGCAAAGCGCGACAAATGCGGGTTTCCTCCTTCGGTTCGGCCGTTTGTCCTTCCTTCCGTCTTTCCTGCCTTCCTCCAATCTCGGCCAATGACGAGACACCTCGAGACCCCGCCGCCCGGAGCGGGGCGCGCTGGCGGCGTCACGCTCTCGTACCATCATCATCATCAGCATCATCACCATCGTCATCATTATTACCACGATCAGTATCATTCTGGTTGTTATCATGGTTGTACTCGTATCCGGCCTTCGTGTCCTCAACCAACTCGACCACGGTTTGACCGCAACAGTTGAGTTGGTAGTGTTCGAGGCAACAATGATGACAAAATCGTTTGCAGTTTCAGCTACGGTAGATAGATTCCTATCTGGCGTGGTGGCTTAAGTCTGCTCCTGGCAACGGGAGGAGACACATAAGTGCGCGAGTTCGAGCCCCACCGTTGCACATTTGTATTTATGGGGGTCCGTCTATGAAGCAATGTGAAAAACAGTTCCGTGGACGTTAAATCTTGGCTGAGGGTCAGCCCGAAAACTTTAGATATAATAGATTCCCACCTAGCCTTCACACACATGGTTTAGCTAACGCAAACTCGCATCTATATATTATATATATATATTGTCTTTTTTAGTTTTTGCGTAAAGCGAATGTCCGTGCGCGATTTTTTCATGTCGTAGCTGATTTATATATATATATATATATAAATTTGCCGTTTGTTCAAAACAGTCCTATTCAATTATGGTAGCCGTTATTATGTTGCGGCTGCCGCTGATGATGATGATAAAGTGTCACACCAATGATGATGAAGGTTTTGATCAATGGTTCAACGACAATAATGCCCGCCCCTACATTAAAGCTCTGAAGTGCACAAGCATCAGCGCGATGACCACTGCTAGTACCGTCAAGCCTACTGCACATACGATTTAGGGTCATTAAGCTTCACGTCAAAAAATTAGACAACACGTGCGGAGGTAGAAAAGTCGATAGATAAAGGGAGATGTAAACAATTATTTATACTCACGCCTCTAAATCTCGTGTCGTATGTCGTATGTCGACTAGCGGACGCCATTGCTAAAGTGGTTGATGTGCTCAGATGGGGCTCGCCCCCGGCTTCTCTTTTACCACTCATCTTTGGGGCAAGAATGTTTGCATTAAAAAAAAAAAGATGGCTCATTACGTCCGATCGCTTGTTCTTCAGTCGTTCGCCGACTGGCGGCCAAAATCGGCTGCTACGATAATAAGGAAGCTATTTCAGCAATTCTTGGTCAACACCAGCTAGGATTCGCTGCCCCCGAGGGTACAGAGGTAGTGGTCCACTGTGCCCGTGCATTTTTGCAGTCGCGCAAAATGCCAAATTAATGTCGCGGTAATGGTCAAATTGAACTTTCGAAACGCCTTCAATAGCGTCCGGAGAGACCATTTGCTTCGAGCCGTCAAGTCGTGGGCACCATTACTGTTTCACCAGACGAACTTGGCCTATGGTTCAGGACCATCCCACCTAGTAATGCCCCAGAGCGTTATGGCCTCGCAGACAGGTCTTCAGCACGGTGATCCCCTGGGTCCTCCACTTTTTTGTTTGTGTATCAAGGAATTGGTGGATTCACTGCAGTCCCCCCTTAACGCCTGGTACTTGGATAACGGGATTCTGGGCGGGGACCTCCCGACCGTACTTGACGATATCCGGAAAGTTAATGATTTTAGTGCAATTAGCGGGCTGACACTGAACCCGGTCAAATGTGAAGTATATGTCACAGCTCCCAAAGAATTTGAGCCATTAGACTTAAGTAACCTTTTAAACTTGCTCCCGGGCTGTCGCGTAGTGGACAAGGTTGACGTGGAGCTGCTAGGTGTCCTTTATTGCCGGACGGCATTGCAAAAGCATTGGACAGTCAAAGAGATAAACTCGACTTCGCCACAGGCAGACTACCCCAATTGGACGCCCACTGCGGTCTATTCCTTCTTAGATCTTGTTTTTCAGCCACGAGGTTAACACACCTTCTTAGAGGTTCCAACCTGTTTTTATCACCAGAGCTTTTACAACCATTTAATGGACTAAGTTTAGACATTTTAGAGATCATACTAAATCTTAAGCTGACTGATGCGGCAAGGGAACAAGTAATGCTCCCGGTTTCTTTAGGCGGTCTAGGTGCGCCGGACGCGGTCATGATGGCAGGACCCGCCATCGTGGCGTAATTGACCCAGGCGGCGGACAGAGTTAAAACATGATTGGACAGTGATGGTTGGGATGCCTATAACGTTGAACTTCAAAAGCTGACCGAAGAATTGTCGTTGCTATTTGATTCTCCTCCGGAGGATAGGTCTAACCAGGGTAGTTGGATAGCCCCCTTACATGAAAAGCGACTAGCAGGCCTGATTAATAGAGCACCTTCTGTTGCTGATAGAGCCAGGCTTCGAGCTGTTAGCAGTCAAGGGGCTGGGGCTTGGTTACAGGCCCTACCCTGCCCGCAAATTGGGACTCTGTTAGACGACGGGACGACGCGTATAAGCGCAGGGCTGCGGCTTGGTGTTGACCTAGTCGTGCCCCACCGATGTTGTTGTGGTGATTTCGTAGACGCCTTGGCCCATCATGGTCTGTCATGCGCGTTGAGTGCAGGCCGACGAGCGCGTCACTCCGCTTTAAATGACACCTTTGGCCGCGCACTTAGGTCCGCCGGCTTTCCGTGCGTTCTAGAGCCCCCGGGTCTTTCGAGAGATGATGGAAAAAGACCTGACGGTCTGACTTTGACGCCCTTTGAGTGTGGCCGCATGCTTGTTTGGGACGCAACTGTAACCGACTCATTAGCCCCTTCGATGGTCGGTGCGGGTGCGGACCGAGCAGGTCATGCCTCCAGGTTAGCTGAGGCTAATAAATGCAGAAAATACTCAAGCGTCGATTATCCGCACGAATTTTGTCCGTTGGCGTTCGAGACTATGGGAGCTGCAGGCCCCCTTACGCTCAAGCTGATTTAGCGGGTCGGCAAAAGTCTTAATCTTTTGACAGGAGACTCAAGGGCATCCGAAATCTTGCGTCAGAGGCTGTCGCTCGACATTCAACGAGGAAACGCAGCGTCTGTTCGGGGCACATTGTTGAACTGGGCTAACCCTGGGTTAGAGAACCCGTGATCACACGTTCGCGCGGAGACAATTGTCCACTTTAAAGTGCTAACATAATAATAAAACATATATACATATAATCGTAAATTATTTATATATATAGAGAGAGGGAGAGAGAAAAGGTTGAAATACATATATACAATTTAGTATGTTAGATATTTAGAGTTAATAATTGTCGCCGCGCAAACGTGTAATCACGGGTTCAAATTAGCCCATTCATTAATGTGCCCGAACAGATGCTACAATTCCTCGTTGAGTGTCAAGCGAGATAGCCTCTTACGCAAGAAATCAGATGCTCCCGAGCCTCCCGTCGAAAGGTTAAGGCTTCTATCCTGACTCACCTCCAATGTAAGGGAGGTCTAGGCCTCGTATGGTCTCGAACGCCAACGGACAAAATGATTGACCGGACAAATTGATTATATTATTAACAGGCGCGAATAGCCGACGCCAAAGTATCTTTCTGAATTCATTAGCCTCTGCCAACCTGAAAGCATGACCTGCTCGGTCTGCACCTGCACCGCGCATCAAAGGCGCTCTTGAGTTTGTTACAGTTGCTTCCCAAACAAGCATGTGGCAACGCTCGAAAGGATTTTCTTCATCGTCCCTGAATAGACCCGGTGGCTCCAGTACACAAATAAAGCCTGCAGTTCTCAGTACCCGACTAAAAGTGTCGTCTTTGTCGGCCTGCACTCAGGGCACGAACAGGTGCGTATCAGATCTAATGTTGCTCTGATATCTTTCTATGGACATGTACTTCTTAAGATAATGTTTATACGGGGCCTAACGAAAGAGTGCCTTATTTTACTGGCATGGTTGTGAACACCGGAATAAATCCCTTACAAGATTGAAGCGCCGAAAATGACACACACTGAACATCCGCCACCACAAAACGACGTATATAGCCTATACTGGATTATCTGTATTTTCTGCGTTTTCTTTAAAGGCATTTTAACTGAGTATGCTCTTTGATCATTTGATCACTATTTAGCAGTAAAATCCCAATATGGGTTGATACTGCAAACGTTCGGTTTTAGCCTAATATGTATAAAAATGCAGAACAGGATAACTGGGCTCACATTAAGTATACGGTACGACATTATACTGTTTATATCTCTTTTCATCACGTTTTCCCATTTTATTTGACGCCAGTAAGCGTTTTTGCTATTTTATTTGCCCCTTCATTTGTCGCGGTAGTCAAAGCGGTAGTTGAGTCAGTACTTCTAGTAAAATCGGTGATTTTAGTCGGAATCGTTGCTTTTGATGCTATTGGTATCCTGTTGCCATTCGTTTCATAATCGTTTGCTGTTTTGTCGTTGATACTGGTGCTGCATGTTGTTGATTATACTGTTTTTTTTGCTATACAGTTGAATGTAATTCCTCATAAAATGATGAGGAAAGGACAATTTTTCCAGATATAAACTGGTGCACACTCGTAGCCTATCTGCACGTGATCACAGATAGAGCAGCCTTGGTCCCGCAACCGAAAGAGGCATCGTCCTTCCCCTCTCTGTATTTCTAGAGGGTGCCTCTGGTGGAGATGTAGAGAAAACCTACAATATCCGGCGGCTTTTTTGTTTTTGTTATTGTGTGCTGCAGCTGGTGTTGTTTTCTTATCATTCTTGTTGTTGCAGCTGCTGTTAACGGCAATTGCTTTGGCCATAGTGACCATAGTGTTCTTCCCTACTGCTATTGCTGCAGGTCTTGCTTTGGCTTCATTCTTAGTCGGGTTTCTAATTATTTGACAGTCCCATTCCATTCTCCACTCCGTATCCAAGTTTACGTGTTTGCATATTTCACATAGCTTTAAAGCATGGCGCGTCGCCCGCTGCCTCGTCCGACGCAGACGAAGGCTCTATGTTTCTACGCGATAAAGAATACCATGGGCCGTAAGAACGTATAGCAGTGTTTCTCACCTGACGCTTCTGCGACATGGTCGTTTGTTACCAGCTTGAGCTTTAACCCCTTTCCTAGCCTGCGGCTCTTCGGATAGGCTGGTAGATGGCTCCCTGTTGAAAATGACGCCAAGGACTCCTCGGCGGTTACAGATGGCTGGTGGATAAAGAATCAATAACATGCAGCAGCGGCGGTAACAGCAACAATAGCGGCCATCAACGAGATGGTTGTCTGGAGGAGGGACACATTCAAAGCGCGACCTAAGTGCAGAGACATAAACGCCGTTCCGATGGTTGTGGCGGTGGCGTCGGCAACCGCGACGACGACGACGACGACGACAATAACAACAAAAATAATAACAACAACAGCTGCATTCAGCAGATCCGACCGGCTATTCAAAGTGTGTAGTGCCTTCGTCGGAATGGAGCGTCACGAAAAAAAAACAAAGCGGGGAACAAGTTACCGGGCGTTTCGGAAGGGAAACGGCAAATGGGCAATGAGCCCCCCACCGACAGTCGACAGCCGAATCCGAGGGGCTGATATGGGACAGGGGGGCCGGACCGCCTTGGGGAGCCCGGGCTTGTGAATTATCGAACAGTCAGCCGAACTCGGGTACAGCAAGCATTGGAAGCAGGAGGCGGACGTTGCTGATCTTGACGATGTTGTTGACGATGGTGAAGGAAGCGCGTACGCTGAGAGGACACTACGAGAGGACAACAAGGACTTCAACGAGGACGACAATGATGATAGTGGTGGTGGTGGTGGCGGTGATGATGCTGATGATGATGATGATGATGACGACGACAGTGGTGATGGTAGTGGTGGCAACCCTGATAGTGATCCATGCAGACCGACAGATCTACATCGAACCATTGGGACAAGAGACACGCCGCGCAAGCTTTGCTTCCCCTCTATTCGGGATACGTTGTGTTTCCTTTTTTTTGTTCGTTCGATCGTTCTTTACTTTATGAGTTATGCAAGCTGTATGTGTAGTATTCATCCGCCTAGCTAGCAAGCGAGCTGTCCGTCTTGAGACGGACCTCGTCTCTGACGACGTCGATGCTGCACGGCCATATCACATACATATCTCTCTGCTCGCCGGGAGCTGGTCGAAAACAATTTCGAAATACACTGTCACGGGTGGATTTGGATGTCACACATACTTATTTCTATCAATATATCAATCTATCTGCCTTGATATATATATATATATATATATATAACAACACGACTTGAGGCTCTGGGGAAATTTGTACATGTTCCGACCCTAATTACTATGCGAATAATGGCAGGACAGATGAAATATTTCAAGCTCGTTGATCAACATGGCGACACTCGCCGTGATCATGCTTGTTGCGCAAACCTCCTGCGCAAAAGGTTGCGTAGTACCGCCGAGATACGAGTGCGCCGATCACCAGAGGGAGAGATGACTAGCATTTACATATGAAATAGTTTAGGCCCCAAACCATCGTATAACAAACAACACATGGATCATCAGGTCATAAACGACCATCTAAAACATATAAATATATATATATATATATATATAACGTGTTAGGCAAAATCCTCGTGTCCTTTGGGACGCGTAGTGCAAACGGGATCATTAGCAAATCTTTTTTGCGTTGCCGCAGAATATCAGTACGACAACATGATTTATGCATCTACCCTTAGCTCGTAGAAGGATCTGTATTAGGAAACAATAGGTTCACCTTATTGAACCGAGACTAGTTGCATTTCAATAGGTTTAAACACACATAGAAGGTTATTCAGCAAAGTACACCTAGCAGCGGTGTCAGCTCGGTTTAAACAATTATATACTTGAAACCTGTAACTTTTATACAAAGTGTAAAGACACAACACATTCGAACAGTCGGCTTTTATGTGGTCATAGCGCATGGTCGATACAGCAGGCTCACGAACGCAAGACATCAAACAAATTGAGAGTATCAAATTGCTTTGCAGTAGTAGAACAGAATAAAGAGTACCTCTATTATAGATGACGGATGGCGGCCTGGGCTACCGTCGAAATATATATATATATATAAAACGTCTGTCTGGCTGTATGAGCTTTAGCCAACGATAGATTGACCTTGCAGGTCCAATCTTGACTCAGCTCTACTACTCAATCAATAGATATTCATAGGAGGCGGAGCAGACACCTTCGGCTTCACCTGAGCGGACAATCGGAATCTCCTGTTACTTCCCGTCTCGGTTATTGGCAACCTGATTTCATTCATAAACGCATGCTATCCGTAAGATAACTACTCTCGCCTTGTTCTACGTAAGATTACTACTCTCGCCTTGTTCCGGTTATCTATATATAGCCGGGCCCATGAGAAGCTATCAATTACGACCCTACTACAACTCGAAATCTTTCTACCCTGGGATCCTGTTTTGCCTCGTGGCAAAACAACGTATGCGTTATGTTACTTATATTCACGTACCTAATACTACCGATTCGAATCGCAGGTTCGTCGCATACGAAACGTGTGGACGAACACGCTCAGAATGCCTTATTAGCTGTTCCGCTAATACACAAGCCGGATGTACAGTAGTCGCATATTTTCAACATAATTTGCTTTTTTAAATATCAATTATGTTAACAACATCTTACAGAATTGAAGAAAACTAGCCGAAACTCACGTAAGCGAATCGCAGCACTTCTAGTAGAGAAATTGCGGCTACGTTTTTCACAAGCAGACACTCATAAACCTGAAATGGCCCTGTGCATTTGCCATTCGAAACCGTGCTCTTTCTGGAGAACCTTAAGAAAATGATCGGCCTGCTAACAACAGCGGTTTACAATGGCCTCATCAGAGAGTAATAATATAGACTAGCGGTAATAGAGTGAGGATTTTGTTCTAGAAGAGCTCGGGTTCTATTATGTAGACCGCCATTACACTGAGAGTCTTGCCATATGCATTCTGAGTCTGCAAACAGCGTAATATTACGTACGACATAGGCACCACGCAGAACGTTCTTTGAATACTTTGGTCGGTGTGGGAATAAAGAAATAGGTGCGCGAGACTGAAACAGGCACGTATACTTGAACAACAATATACTTTTCATACACCAGGTGAGACAGGGATGGACTCGAGAGTGGCCAAGTACGTTAATGTACGCAGATGACATTGCAATCTATGGTAGGAGTCTATTTAGGATAAAACAGGGACTGGAAAGAATAATTGATTATATGAACGAGATGGGGCTTAGCTTAAACTGGCAAAGGACAGTAGCAGTTAAGTTTCGACGAGCGGGTCGATTAACAAAGGACGACGTTCTTCGAGCCAGGAGCAATAAGGCACATTTTGTAAATAAATTTACTTATCTGGGAGTCACTATAACGTCGAATGGTAGAGCAACATTCGGTATATCACTTAAATGGGAAAAACTGGGAGAAGCAGATCTGCAGTTACTAGATAGAGCCAGATTTTTCTTAGTGGGGGGGACCTTAATGACACAGGAATTACAACTTCAATGGAGTTTACCTAGGACGAGAGCGTTTGAGGCCTATACTTTGAAGTGGATGGAAAAATTAAAGGAAATCTATTTAGGAATATATAATACGGTAGCGATGACAAGCACGGCCTGGCGAGCAGCCGGATACAGAAGCAGACATTTAACTACGGCGTTTGCAGCCCACGGGTTTTATCACGTGTTATGCAGCACGAAAGAATTTCACATCCCTCAGGAGTGTTGCAGGTGCACGACGTGTTCTGCCCAGTGCGACACATACCACACCGCAGGATGTCCAGCAGTTCAGTCAATAGCTAAACTAGCAAGATGAGAGAAAGACCCAATGACGTCAAGGCAGCACTAGTTGTGTCTGATGTATATGTTTATAATTTGACCCAACCTGGGCGTTAATAAACCATAATAAACCATTTTTTTCATACGACGTGTATATATTCATATCACATAACAAGTACATCATAAAGATCACTTAGAAGTCAACAGTTTTGTTGCCAATTATGCCGATAAAGGTAGTGGCGGCTTCTATAATATGTGCAAGCACCGCAAAGTCGTACAGGCAGGTACAAATGGAGCGAACACGCGTTTACAATCCGATCAATACAACCATTAGGTTTCTCAATAGACCTTACCAATGTGTATATATATATATATATATGTAGATATAGGGTCATTCATATCGTCATGTACTTATTTCGAGGTTTGGTAGAACTCAGCAACAAAACAATTTCCAATGGCAGGACGGAGCGAAAACGTTTTGTTTATGAGAGAGAGTGAAATTTATAAATTCTGCCTTTCTTCTATTCTGCCTTTTTCTCCTACATAGTTGCGCGAAATCTACGTTTGCGGGAGAACCAGTCAACCCATAAATGAACCGATTATACCGGCGTGTTTGGCGGAACATTCTGCGCCCTAGGGTCATTCATATCGTTATGTACTTATTTCGAGGTTTGGTAGAACTCGGCAAGAAAATAATTTTGCTTAATGGAAGGAGGGAGCAGAAACGTCTTGTTTATGAGAGAGAGTAAAATTATGAGGCCGTTTTGTCCAAACGGCAATTGTATTTAAATTTACTGGGCGATATATATATATATATACAAGCATGCATCAACAAAGTTCTAGAACTTACTTCTAAGCCCTTTTTCGGTCAACCGAGTCAGCACTAAGTTGTGAGACTGACGAGAAAATACAGTTTTAAAATATCTAGCTACTAAAACTCATAACACCTGCGCACTGTTGTCTCTTGCTGAAGTTAAAAGCCAAAATCAAAAGTTTGTGTTTTCAATTGGTTTGAGACATTTAGTAAAATCTAACGCGTGTTGTTAAGACGGTTTCGAAAAGGGGGCTTGCTCTAGGCCACCAAGAGGGCTCACGTTCGTGCAGACAAGTGTGTACACTTAAAAGGGATGTCAGCGCGAAACAGTGCGAAATTGACATGACCAAAGTCGTCTACCACCCTAAAGGTATCGTTTTACAAACTCTATACAATACTAGAGGAAGCTGACAAGCAGCCGGGACGCACATCGAGAGCGCATTCGTGAACACAGCGGCCTTTCTAAACATTTGACTAGCTAAACTTGGTTGCAAAGTTGCTACCTTGCACTAAGAAAGGCGTTTGTTTAAATTCAGGACTGATCGCTTCTGAAAGGCTTTTTTAAGAGTTTATAGGCTAGATAAAGTGAATGCCGGACTAAACTCAATTCGGTATTCTGGGGGTGGGTGGAGGCATGACAGCGATATTAGTGGACTGTTCTAAACAACTAAGGCTCGAAAGTCGTAGACGGGGGAGTCGAATGGAAATAATAGTGGGCGCCGTAGTAGTATTAGCAGTAGTACGTATGATCGTAGCACACGTAGTAGCAGGCGGAGTGGCTCGTCCGGCAGGAAAAGTCCCACGCACGAATAGTCGAAATTCCCCCGAGAGACGGCAGCGGGTAAAATCGAAGCAGGCCAAGAAAGAAGATCGCAAACTTTGCTCGCTTGTGACGCAAATCCAACGGCGCAGGGACCGGTCGACTAAACCTCTTCCGGACTCTTCAAGGGGAGAAGGACAACGCAACCACATCAGCAGTTTGCTTTTATCGAACGCCTAATAGATAGATGGCAGAAGCTGTACACACGGGTGTCGGCCAACCACCACCGACCACCATGTAAGCGGAATGTGTGTATCAAAAACAACATCTACAACAACAGCAGCAAGGGCAGTGAGAGTGTGAATAATAATAATAATAATAGCATCCACCTCAACATCAACATTGACAACAACAAAACAATAACTTGTTTTCGGACGACACAGACGTCGTTCGCTGCTTCGTAAAAAGCAGCAAGAAACAAATCCAAGGAATACCCCAGAGACAACCCCGTATTGCCGTGAACTTGCCAGCGCCGTTTCCGCCATCGGCCGAGAACGGCGAACCGACCGTCCATGATGATCTGCGGATTCATCTCGAATAGAGTATAGACAAGGTAAGTGATGAGTCACTCTGCGGCGATCTGTTTGACGTGATGTGGCCGGTTACGACGGGAAGAAAGTGCACAAATCGTAGTCTATTACGAGATGAAGCTTCTTTTGTGTGGGTGGGATTGCGGTGGCCAGCCGTTTTCAGTAGCGTCCGGCGTGTCGGCGCAGCTTGTAGCTCGCATCGAATAGCAAGGTTGGAATTACCGAGCACAATTTAGACCAAAGATTTAGGCGGTTGAATTACGGCCTAATGGGGTTACTATACCTCTATGGTCACAGGGCAAAAGCCTTGTCTAGAATCTAACTATGTCATGTGCGGCGGCGGCGTTATCCTACGTTTGTTGCAGTAGAACCACACGACTATTCAGAAAAGCGAGGTAAGTATCTCGAACTGTCGAGGAGCGACCACTTCAGGAGTGAAGATTTTGAGAGACATCGCAAAACGTACGAAGGATATTACGGGCGACCGATGCAAAGCGATGTTTCTGAGTCATATAATGCTATTGGCTGTTTGTAGAGAGAACATGGCCTTATGTGCTAACACGAAAACAACGGATAACAGCAAACACATTTATTCAATAATAATAATAATAATCTTTTTTGTGCAGTTTGTACTAGAGTTTTAAAATATTTCCTAAGTTAAAATGATTGCTTACCCTGAGTCATACGCTGTACAGTACCAGTGTATATAGCGAGCCTAAATTGCAGTGTGCTTGACTGTGCGCTCATGCAACGGGGGAATGACGCTGAGGAATTGGGATACAAACTCTGCTCGTATCAAGGAGATCTTATAGCTTAACCGTAACGAACTGGAATGTTAGTAGGTCATGCCGGTGATGCTGCTGTTGCTGCTTTTTGCTGCTGCCGATGATAATGGTATGAATATTATAGGAACGATTCCCCACGACATGTACGTACAGGTATATGGCAATTCAGGTCGCAGGCCGGTGAAAAGTAAATGACTGTTTCAAAAGGATCGTTTATACGACGCTGACGAGAGTCACGTCCTGATTTGAAGCCGATGCCGCCGGCGATGAGCAACACCACTAACCCGACAAGCGTCGATTGATCTAGCCTGTAACGAAATAAGCTCTATCCGCTAGGCGTCCGCCCTAGATTGACGTCGTGCTTCGGATAACTCCGTGACGAGGTAGTTGCGGTCCTACTCCATACAGTGGGTGAACAAATGTGAATATTGGTCGGTTCAAATCACAATGATGGTCATGATGATGATGATGATGGGGGGTAGCAGTGATGACGAGCACGACAACGAGACAACACCTACAAAAACAACTCCACAGCAACAGTAGTAGCAATCTGTCAATATTGCCAAAGTAATCATCAAAATAGCACAGCAGATAAGTACAGTAAAGCGGCTATCAACGACGGCGGCAGCGCTTAAATCGCGAGTTGAGGCGAGACTGCACAGCGCGAAGGGGAACGGTGGTAAGGTAGCGGAAAATCGATCATGGACGTCCCGTTACTACTGTTTCTTCTCAAACAGAAACGTAGCAGTGTCCATACGAGGTTGTATGAAATCGACCCTCACGGCTACCTCCAGTGACACGCCAAAGGCCCCGGTGGGCCGGATCAGTAAGTAGGTGTCGTCTAGCGGGTCTCTCTGCTAGGTGTATGTAGACTAGGCGTTGTTCTAGTTGTTGTTGCTGCAGCTGTTGCTCTGTGTTATTGCCTTCTGACCACACAGCCGATCGGGACCGGTATGATATATGCAGCAGCGAGAAGAGACCCCAATCCTGCGTCGCACCTCCTTCCTTCCTCGTAATTCAGGAATTTGGAATCTGCCCCTTTGGTGATTGTCGCCAAGCTAGGGCACCTGTCCGACGAGGGCCGGCTAGTTAGGCTTCTCTTCGATGAGCCCCCGATTTCGGGTCTCTACTTGTACGTTATGGCCGCACGGCTACGGTTTCCTTCTGGTAATTTCCACCCCATTTGGAGCCCGCCTCTAATAAGGCCCATTTTATTAGGAGTTAATCTCCTCCGGTGGCCATTTGTTTATAATTTTCTTCTGATGATGGCCCCTGGTCAGAGGTTACCATCACCTCTCCAATGAGGACCATTTAACTCAGGTGTCCTTTCGACAAACGCGGCCAGGTCGGAGTACCCCAGTGCGATAGCTGCCCAGTAAGAATTCACCTTCGAGTCGAAGTTGCTGCAAGCCGTTCACATACCCGTGCTCATTAACAGTGACAACTCAGTAGTTTGTCCTCGTGACTGCCCGGCTAGCATTACCGTTACGCCTGACAGCCTACTAAATGGGGAAAGTTGCCTAGGACCGCCGGCCTGCCTTCAGTCGAACATCGCCTCGACACGGCAACATCTACAAAACTGCTCGTCCTTATTTTACTCCATTTGACCAACCCTTCCAGAGTCAGTCTAGCTAATGTTGATACGGATGCTGGCGGAAAACGAAACCTTCAAAGTTAGCTAGCTATTGCTTTCTCTCTGGTAAGAAGTAATGGCGATCCGGTAGCCTCTCAGAGAGTTCCACTAATCAGAGTTCCTTCTCATCAGACTCGTTTTGTCAGCCTCATCCTCACACGGCAAACAGCAGACAATGCAGAATTATTTGCTGCTGGAGCAAGCAGCCCAGCAAGGAGTAGTGGGTCGTGGAGGAGTGTCTCTTCTGTCGAACCTTTGCAGGGGTAAGTCCAGGGCACTGAACGATCAATGATGCAATGCTTTTGTGCTTTTCGCTGCGGTTGTTGCTGTTGTTATCACTTGCCAGTCTGTGATTGCTAGTGATAGGCCAGCAAAGCCCGACGCCCTGTCCGAACCCGAACAGAACCACCACAATTAGCGGCAGTGGAGATCGTCTCGTCTTCGTCGGGGGTACGGACAAACAAGGGGGAGCAGGAAACGGGGGAAGAGCACAGGATGAAGACTATCACCCGTCGATTCGCACAGAGCCGAGATAAGGTTCGTAGTAACTGACGGCCTCCGGTCTTTGCCTAGATTGGCTAGCGACGGCCACCCGACAAGCGACGGACACTAGCAATAATAATAATAATAATAGTAGTAGTAGTAGTCCTACTTCGGCCTATCGCATTTGCGCACAAATGCACAGCCGAATATACGAACCGGAGTCCAGCCTAAGTAGTCGAAGAGACCAGCGCGTCGACACCCGACAGGACGACGGGCGGACGAGCCGATGCAGAGACGAAGCGGCTAGGGGGTGCAGAGTAGGCTGCCCAAGGGATATGCGGGGATGCCAGGGAACGAGACAAACCGGAGAGCCAATACCCCAAGCAAGCTCAAAGACAGGCACAACGTACGAGCAGCAGCAGCGACGGAGGCGGCGGCGGTTTCGACAGCGACGACGCCCAGCAGCCGCTTGAGCCGACTGAGAGACGCAGGAGAGGAGAAATAACAGAGCAGATGGACGGCGAACCAAAGAAAGCGCTTGAGCGCGGTGGGGATTGGCTACTGCAAGCAAGCAACTGCATGGTCAGACAGTTCCGAAGGCGAGCGAGCGAGAGGCAGAGAGAGAGAGAGAGCGGGGGGAGTGTGTTTCATTGGTATTATATATATACTAGGAGAGGGACGAAACGACGACCCTTCTGCTGCTGCCGCCTCATTCGGGGCCCTCCGTCCGGCTTGCGGTAGCAGTGGCGGCGCCTGTCGTCGCACTTGAATGTGCTGCAAGCAGGACTCGAGGACCGGAGTTAGAGGAAAACGGGAGAGAGAGAGGAGGAATAGAGATCGTGGGAAAGAGAGGGGGAGAAAATGAGAGAGAAAGACTGATCAAGAGCGGGAGAGCAATCTCGAGAATCCAAGCGGGAGAGGGACAACGGATATGACGGGGGAGTGCGAGAGAGAAAGAGAGACCAATCTCGAGTTTAGTGAGAGGAGAGAGAGAGCAGGAGGCGAAGGTAGGAGAGAAGGAAGACGCGAGAAAAAATAATATCAGGAACGACGCAATAGACGGGCTGGGGGAGGGGCGAGACAAAATCAAGTGAGAGAGAGAGATATAGGGCGAGGGAGAGAGAGAGAGTAAGGTGAGAGGTGCTTGCGGGAAGATCATATTCTCAACTCGACGAAGAAGGGCGTCTGGGATGTCCGGGCTTGAAGCAGCACCAGCAGCAGAAGCAGAGGCGGCAGCAGAAGCAGCAGCCGCGGCTGCTGCTATCCTCGTAGCTGTTGTTGTTGTCGTTGTCGTCGTTGTCGTCGTCGTACACGTCCATCTATCTAGGCGTTCGGGTGGCACCAAGTTGAGTCGAGAGCCGAGCCGAGAGCTGAGCCGAGAGCCAAGCCGAGCTTGCGCTACCCGGATTGGCTCAACTGCGGTCAGAGAGGTGGGCGGCGATTGGCCGCGCCCGCGCGGCCTCGATCGAACGAGGCGGAGCCTATGGAGATGGCGGCGGTGGTGGTGGTTGTAACGACGACGACGACGACGATGAGGATAAACATGGGAGCGGCCGCCGGTAGCGGCGGCGGCGGCGCCGGTGACCGCCGCAACCGGCATTGCTCTCCGCTTTCATGGACGACTGGTATGGTGGTAGTACGACATGGCTTGGCGCGGGCGGCTGCTCTCCTCTAGCGGCTGCTGGCTGGAGAAGAAGAAGAAGAAGAAGGAAGATGACTGACATTGCCGCCTGCGAGCACCGCTCGGCGCTGCCACGGCCGCCCCCACTACTCCTGCTGCAGCTGCCGCTGCCGATCAACCTCCTGCAGCAGCAGCAGCCTGTACGCTGCTTGCCTGTGACCACTGACTGAATAGGCAAAGAAAGAGAAAGCACAAGAAGAAGAAGAAGAAGAAGAAGAAGAGGAAGAAGGTAAAGAGCAAGTAGCAAGCACGAAAAAAGGCGGAGAAAACCGAAAGCTCGAAGAGGCGAACTAAGAAACGAAAGAACGAAAAGGAAAGAATCGAGCAAGCAAGACACAAGGGAGAGGAAAAACAGAGGAAGAAGGAGAAGAAGACGACGACGCCGCCGCCGATGACGGCGGCGATTTAGAAGCAGACGACGACGACGACGACGACGAAGACGTCGACATTATCGGTACGAGCGAAGAAGAGGAAAAATAAACTTTTTGTCATCTCTATAGCTATCATCATTATTACACAGGCTAGTGCACTTACTACTCGAAACAGAGGTCCCGGGCCTGCCCGGTCGCCTGCAAAACAACCACTACAGCGACAACAACAACAACATTAACAAGCACAGCCAGAGCCACTGCAACTGTCGGTGGTGGCACAAACGCGAGTGCGGCCACTCTGTGCCACCCCCGCTAAACCCTACCCGCGCCCTACCCCCGCCATCGCGCCGCCATCGGATCCCTACGAGGAACCCCGGGGCCCCCGTGCCCTTCGTGCCACGGTCTCCTGATACGCCACAATGGATGCGTAGGAGACTACTCGGGCAGCCGGCACCCATCCAGCAGACGAAACAGAGCATCGCCTCGGCGTTCGGTGCTTTGGTGTTGAGAAGAGCACTGGCGAATGCACGCCGGTGCCCTACGGCGGCAGGCCACTATTTGTCCTACTGACTGACTGAGGAACGCTGAGCGACCGACCGACCGACCGAAACACCGACTGAAGAAGCGACGAAGGAACAGCGGCGGCCATGATGGTGATGATGATGATGACGACCATGGTCTTCACGACGACGATGATGATAGATGCAATCATCATGACAATGAGGACCGCCACGACCTAGGACGCCTTTGCTCGCTCGCCGCCGGACGGCTTAGACGACGGTCCGGCTGCCCGCGCAGGATAACCGCCAGATCACGGCGTGCAGCAACAGGAAAGCAGAACCTGTGTTGATGCTGTTGTTGTTGTTGTTGTTGGTCACTACTACATGGCAGTGGAAAATCCTGTTGTGAACGCTGTGCTTGCTGCTGCTACGGGTTCTCTCACCGCTGTAGGTGCCGCAAATCTCTCAACGTGTTGTTGTTGTTGTTGTTGAGCACAGGGCTGTCATGGTGCTGCTGTCGTTGTTGTTACTCCCTCTGTTGCTGCTCCTGCTGCAGTTGCTTCCAGTGAAACCTTAACCATTGTGGGCGGTAGCATGACTGATCACCGACCCATGTGGTAGGTTAGTGGAAAACGTTGTTGGCAGAAGAAATCATCAAAGAACATGAAGAGCCGGATGGCAACGTAATCGGCATTATCGCTGTTATTGTTGGTGTTGGTGTTGTTGTTGTTGCTGTTGTTCTAGCCGTTGCCATCGGTTGTTTTTGTCATCAACCTTAAAGTAACCTAAAGGTTGCTGTTGTTGTGCTTCTCATTACTACCGTGTTCAAACTTTACTCTTAGTGCCCAGTGTTTCCGGTGACGAATTTTCCTGAGACCGGTCCGTAGCCAACTTATGCTAGCCGGTGTGTTGTTGGCCCTTGACACTGTGCCTCTAGGACCTTACAATTATTCACCGGCATTAACAGCAGTGTCTGCTGTACTCTCTTCTGTGTGTTTTCGTGCTGGGGTGGTTGTTGTTGTGGTACTGTTGTTGTTGTCTCTGCTACGGCTGTTGCTATAGCAGAGGCGTTGTTTGTATGAACTATTCTTGTTGTAGTCTTTGTTGTCGCTGTTGTTGATGCTAGCAGCGTTGTTGTCGTTGGTGCTACCGCGTTGTTGTTGTTGCTGTTGTTGTTGTCGTCGTCGTCGTCGTCGCTGTACCTGCAGTTTGCTGATTGTGTGCAGACTGGCTGTCTAAATTAGCTAGTGCTGCTGCTGCTAATTATATTCATGCTGTTGTGACATCGAGCGCGTTTGCTTCAACCTGACCTCGTTCAAAGTTCTAAATCGGCTTCAGCACAGCACAAGTAGAGGCAGAAGTAGTTGTCTACTCCACCGAGATAACGTAGACGTCAGGGAACACAACCAGAGACCGTCACGTCGCCAACCGTGATGGCCTCGATGGTCAGAATGGCGAGAAATACGAGTTCAACGTCACGCAGGCGTCACGCTGTTTTACGTACACCGCCATTATCGCAACCTGTCCCGTAGTCAGTAGAGTTGGTGGCCGTTGCGTGGGGTTGACGACCAATTACGGCTTCGAGCACAGGGCTGTCAGCAGACAGATCCGACAGAGTCGGGTTGCGATGATGAGCGTAACTTGTCGAGTAACGCGCGTTAACGCCGGTAGCGCGATACGAACAAGTGCTGCCCTCCTGCGCTTCATACTATGTATTCCCTATTATCCGGTTTCGGCTCTATCAGTTGTATCAGCTACAACAACGGCAATAGGAACAACAACAACAACAACGGCAACGACAACAGCAACAGCAGCAGCAGCAACAACAAAAACAAGACTACGAACCCAGCACCAAAAGCAAAACTAACAACAATAACAACAACAAGAGGAACAGCAACGGTGATACGTCAACCTCAACGGAATGGCCTCGTCGCTAGATACGGACACGACAAGCGAAGATCCGGAATTGCTGGCGGCTGCGTCGGCGCCTCTGCCCGCAGGTGGAAGTGCCTTTCGATTAGTAACCCCACGGCCGAATATTACCCAACAACAACAGCAGCAACAGGATGCGGCGTCCACGCAACAGGCTGCAACGACTCCTGCTTACCAGAGCGGGGGGCATCGGCACCAACACAAGCATGCTTCGGGTGAGTGCCAGACAAAGCTCAGACGATGACCACAAAACATCATCATCATTATTATTATTATTATTATTTCATTATGTTAGCACTTTGGAATGGACAATTGTCTCCGCGCGAACGTGTGATCACGGGTTCTCTAACCCAGGGTTAGGCCAGTTCAACAATGTGCCCCGAACAGACGCTGCGTGTCCTCCTTGAATGTCGAGCGACAGCCTCTGAATTATTATTATATTATTATTATTATTATTATTATTATTAAATGTCGAGGCGTTTCCGCTATACAAAGCGCAACTACTGGACGTTCAGTTGTGATTTAGTTTGAAACGTCATTTTTTGTTAGTAGACATTTATTAGCTCTGGCCACACGTCACCACGATTAATTGCAATATGTTTTTGTTTAGAGCTGCATTTTCATTTAGGTTTACAACTCACTTTGCATTTTTCTAGATGTATCGAAAACAAATGACGCCTTATGCGACGCCAGGAGTTCGTCCCACGTTTAGAGGTAGCGTTGAGGTCACCGAGACGCCTGACACTTCATTTCGTGGTATTCGGCGTGAGCCTACGAACAGTGATTATTAAGACCAGTGACAGTCGGCACCGGCTGTCACTGGTCACATAACTTATTAAAACCTACGATATATATTTTGTAAACGTTCTCCTAAAGATACTGATATATATATATATATATATATATATATATATATATATATATATATATATATATATATATATATATTGTTAGCATTTATTAAGAATACCGATGGAGCGACAATTGTCTCCTGAGAACATGTGCACTAGGAATATTACTCTATCTCGTATAGAGTGGGTTGAGACCACTTCAGCAGCGTGCCGCGGACGGACGCCGCGTTCCCTCGTTGGACGTCGAGGTCGAGGCGCTGTCTCAAGAAAGCCGCAGATCTCTTGTCTCCAGCTGCGAGGTTTAGCTGCTCGCCGACTCTGTGGAGGAGTTTGCGGGTGAGGTTGCCTGGGCCGCCCAAGGTCTCAAACGCTAGCGGTTGAAATTCATGTGGGTACTCTATTGAAGCGTATTTTGCGAGCTTCCTTGTCTCGGCTAGATCATCAGCGTAACCTGCCGAGGCCGCCCCGCCACCGACCATTGAAGGTGCTAATGAGTCGGTAACTGTGGCGTCCCAGACAAGCATCCTGCCCCGGCTGAAGGGGGTTAGAGTCATCCCGTCCGGGCGTTTGCCATCGTCGGCGGAAAGACCCTGGGGCTCTAGAATACAGGGAAATCCGCTAGATCGGAGCGCTCGGCTAAAAGTGTCGTTAATACTGGCATGTCGGGCACGCCGTCCTGCACTCATGACGCACGACAACCCATGATGGGCTAACTTGTCAACAGGTTGACCACACTTGCATTGGTGAGGAGTTACAAGATCACAGCCGAGCCGAAGTCCTGCCCCGACTCGGGTAGTTTCGTCGTCCAAAAGGGTGCCCAGTGGGGCGCTTAGAAGCGCATGCAGCCAGGCTCCGGATCCCTTAGCTGCGACCGCCCGAAGACGAGCCTTTGCGGCGTCGTCAATGGCGTCCGCGAGTAAGCCGCAATATGCTTTTTCGTGCAACAACGCGCTCCAGTCGTGTTGGCTTCGAGGATTGTCCGGGGCACCACTGCAAATTGTCTTTAACTCCTCTTGAAGGCGTCTGTAGGCTTGTCAGAAAGCGCCGGCTGTCTAGAAGTGCAAATTGTTGCCAACGAAGAAGAGAGTAGATAACGCTGGTCCAACCGAGATAAGTGAGCGCGGATCCCCCCATACAGTAGTATAATGTCAAGGGATGTACGATGTCAGTATTGTATTTGATATATATTATATTACATGGTGGCAAGATCGGTGATAAGAAGGGGATCCGAAGAGAGGCTTCCTTGCACTTCGGGGGCTGAGACCTGCCGCTCTAAACTGGAAACGTTAGATGGCTGTCATATTTTTGTTTTATCTCTCATGTCGTGTTCGTAATGAAAGGTGTCTAATTCAAGCAGCTTCTCCCGGCTAGTCCACACACAACGACCTAGGAATGGCTTAGTACAGATTTATTAGGTTCAAGTGGTAGTGTCGTGGCAGGTTGACACGGTAACAGAAGTTGGGGGACAGGTCTAAATTGCGTGGCCGGGCTCACGCATGCTGGAGCTCGTGTCTTCGATCCGGGGCCATCACCTTATGGTTACACCCGACGATATTTAAACCTGCATTGAGCAGGAACCACAGTCGTCTTGAATGCTACAGTATCACGACCACTGAGGTCAACCACAAAGAACGCAGCGGGTGGGTTCACTCCGCTACCACATTTAAGGTTGTACTACAGTCAAGGCTGCGCGTTGCAGATAATAAAGGTGCGCATTGCAATAATCGCGCGGACGACGAGAACCAAACGATAGGCATCATCGACAACAAGAACAAAAATGGCCGTGCTTAGAAATACGGAAACAAGCTAAAGATGACAAGAGCTAAATAACAAACAGTAAAAACATCACAAAAAAAGTCGTAACAACAGTCAATTCAAGTCAAAAGCACCTCCGGTTTGTCAAAAGAGAATGGGGGGGGAAGAGAGATATAATTACAGCAGTATAGAATTTGCGCAAATTAGCAGACCGCACGACATAAAGTTTCTTCAATCTTAAAGATTCATGGCGTAGCAGTAACAACAACGACTTCCAAGAACAATAAATATACACAATGTTATTGAAAGCACCAAGAAGGCAAAAAAAAGGACGTCATAACGTTAACAACAAAACTAATAGAAATATCCACAACTTAACACGATAACCTCTTCACGAAGTAAATTACGGTCATGTCGACTCCATTCAAAATTATGCCATATTGGCAGAAGCAAAACCGCAGCACAGACAGAATCTTGTGTGCGAAATTCGAGTGATATATCGATGACTAATCGTACGGAATAAAAATATCTAAATCTCTGTTGTTGTTATTGTGGTCGCTGTCATCGCCAATGTATCGCATGCAGTCTACAACTGGATTCGCCAGCAACTCGAAGAGATCGAGAGAGAGAGAATGAAGGAGGGTCGTTAGCATTGAACGAATAATAGTAATAACAGCAGACAGCAGGCCGCTTGATTGAGTTCGATTCATTAAGCTGAGGAACTCACTACGACGCATTCTACGGACATGCTTGCCCAGTCACTCAATAAAACTCTCGACTATCATCGGCAAAATTGAGTTGAGATGAGAGTGTTGACAGCACAGCAGCAGCTGCTGCAGCCACAGTAAGTGCCGTTCGACAAACTAATCAGCTTGTGGCGCGCCGACGTTGGCAATTCATCGCCGAACTCGATGGGGTAGATGTTGCCGCGGCTGCTAAACCAGTCTGAGCTAATTACAGTGTGTGTGTGTGTGTGATGTATGAAATGACAAAGAAGAAAAAGAAATCCTTGCAGAACAGTAGTGAAACAATCGTTGACACGATTTAGAGAGCTCGCGCTTCGCCATTGGCGATCCATCGATTGCCTGTTCGAGGCAACAGCTCACTAAGGTGGCCTACTAAGCTGCTGGCAGAATAATCAAGCCAAGGTGGATGCAGACGAAAGTCAATGAAGTTCGTTTTTCTTGCTCTTGTTGCTCTATGTAATGGGTATTTTTTTGCCACTTACGCTATTTACGTGTTTTGTTTTTGTGTAAGATGGGAAAGCAGCACGCTTGTGGGCACACTCGAGAAAACGGTTAGCGCGAGATTTGATAGCGACAATTTTAGCATCATTCACGCTAAAAATCTCGCTCATCTAAAGGGCTCCGAGTATGAGGCGAGGAACTGGTACAGTTCCTGCATACTACTTCATCTCCTAGTTTAGCATTAGGTCATTACCATCGGTCAGACTGCTAAGTCTACTTCTAGTACGAGCGTTACTACACTACAGGCATTGATTTTTGTCTTTGCCGCTGCTGGCGGCGCTCTGCTATCGGTATCTATGTATTATATCGTCGACAAGTGCAATCCGACAAGTGATGCTGCGCTCAGTGACCACAGTTTACGCCGTGCACATATTGATCCGTGTCGCCATGACGCGCGTCCATGCCGGCTGTCCAATAACAGGAAAACACTACCAACAACCAAAGCATCAACGACAAACAACAACAGCATCGACGACGACAACAACAGCATCGACGACGACAACAACAACAGCATCAATAACAACAAAAACAACAACAACAACTTTGGCAACAACAACTTTTGCCAAAAACAAGAACAACTTTTGCCAAAAACAACAACAACAGCATCAATAACAACAAAAACAACAACAACAACAACTTTGGCAACAACAACTTTTGCCAAAAACAACAACAACTTTTGCCAAAAACAACAACAACTTTGCCAACAACAACAACAACTTTGCCAACAACAACAACAACTCTTTTATAATAGTTGAAATGTATTCGCGACCGCAACAGACGGGCCTAAAGCAGCTGAGGTAGTGATGGTAGCCGTACAGTGGTGGAAAACGATGACAACAATAACAACAGCAACAACAGTAGCGACAGCAACAACAACGACAAACGACAACAATAACGGGATCCACTGCCAAACAAAGTAAAAGGTAGTTGAGAGGAAACAGAGAAAATGAGAGAAGATAAAAAAGGAGAGCCAAGGGAGATAAAAAAAAAATATATATATATATATATACGCTCATAGAGAAGATATAAACAGAGCAAGAGAGATTAGGAAAAGATCAACGGGGAGCAGAGAGAGAGCGGGGGGGGGGGGAGAGAGAGAGGCAGGCGCCGAGATAAGACTGCTACATACAGAGATACATAAACAGGCGAATACATACATACATACATACACACATACGGTAGATGTCTAGCGAGAGCGTTGGATGGGCCGTTCGAGTGGGTCGTACTTACTTTGTTCTGCTGTGTGCGGCTGGGCGCGCCTACCGCCTGAAGCGTGCTGCGCACGCTTGACTGGCCGCGAAAGGCACCTGTGACCTTTGGCGGGGGAGCGTCGGAGGTATTCATATTATTTGTGGTAGTAGTAGTATTAGTAGTCGTCGTAGCAGGAAAAGAGCCAGTGAATCTAGCTAGGTTGGAGCGGACCTAAAGGCAATAGTCCTTTCATTCCTCCTCTCTCCGTTCCTCCACAGTCTCTGCCAGCGTGCCTGCCTGCCTGTCAGCTTGTCCTAGCGTCCTGTAGGCCGCCACCAGCGTCATCCTCCATCCTCTATACGGGCGGCAGCTACAGCAGTATTAGCAGTAATGGCGGCGGCGGCGGCAACAACCGTGCTCTGAGCGGGCGTCATGAGTGATCAGCCATCAAGCACCCCCCTACCTATACCTATGCTGCTCGTGTAGCACACGTGCATACACCCATATGTGCATACATATGTACAGACAGACATACATTCATCTAAATATCTATATATCTTTTTTTTTAGTTTTTCGGTAAGGCTAATGCCCGTGTACGGTGGTTTCATGGCATGGCTGATTTTGAATCCACTCCGGCATTCACCTTGGTTAAATTGGGAACCATGCAAACCAATTTAAGAGTGGCCGGTCTGGGTCTCGAGCCCAGACCTCCCGAATGCAAGGCAAAGGCTTTGTCACTAAGCCATCTTGCTCGGTGTCTATACAAAAATACATACATACATTCATCTATCTATCTAGCCAGCAGCCATTCGCTGTTGTTTGTTCGTCCATATACCTTTCTTTATGTGTGTGTGTGCATATATGGTACACGTCGTTGTCATCACCGCCGTCATCGTTGATGTTCTTATTGTGGTGTCGATCGTTGTCAGCATAGTATCCAGGCAAACCTCCGCGCGACCAGATGTAATCCACCGGCTCGGTGGCGGCCGCCCGTGTACCTTGCCGCAAGGGCCGGGCGGCAGGCAACGCAAGAACCAGAACAAGAACAACGACAACAGCACTAAACTGCTGCCATAAGGACAGCGCACTTCCGCACATATAATATATATATATATATATATATATATATATAGAGTGTGTAGGGATGCATCTATTTCCCGTTTAAGAGCCGTGTTTATCAATGCCTTTGTGATGGTGCTACTGAAGCGTGCCAAGTACGCGACGTGCGGATAGCTAGCTGGCTGTCGGGCGTAGATTCGGATTATCATTGATGGAGCCAGAGAGAAAGGTTAAGAGAAGCAAGAGAGCAAGAGAGAGAGAGAGGAGAGGGGCGATGGGGCAGGCGAGGGCGTGTGCTGATGTCGTCAGGCATCGTGCACGCACGTGCTTCGTTGACACTGGATGAAGGACGCCGCCTCGTGGTGCTCGTGGTGGTAATCTCTCCTCTGCCGCAAGGTGCCTAAGGTTGCTACTTGCTGCTAAAACACTACTATATACTGCCACACTGCTGGTGCTATACAAACTTAAACTCAGCCGCAGCTGCTGTCGCCGCCGCTGCGACTGGCCATTGGCAGCGGCAAATGACGAGAGAGCCGAGAGACCCGTCGAATCAGTCTCGTCGGCGTAGCCAAACAGGTACAGAAAACGATAGAGAGATACAGCGGCAGAACACCGGAGAGCGACAGAACAAACGAGAGGAAACAGAAATGGCTGTTATGAAGCATGCCTCCATACTGGCACAACGCGGCACCGCGCAGTGCCATCGTGGGGTACGCAGGCGGTGTCTGAGGTAACGGGCTAACGGGAAGGCGAGTACATAGACGTGCTCGAGCATCATATGGTTTGCCGCCATCCGGCGCCAGCGACCCGCCGATAGTCTGTAGTGCTCTGCCTCCTCCAGCTTTTGTGCGTTTCTTCCTCGTTTTTGTCCTCTTCAGTTACTACCTCTGTGTGACGCTGTTGTTACTAGTATGCTGTCCTTTCAATTGCTGTTAAGAAGTCAAGCTTGTTGTCAACACACCTTCACTTGCCCGTTTGCCCACTTGCCAACCAACAGCCCATTTATATGTATAAAAAGTTTTTTCGGTTTCTACCGTAAGGAATCATTAAAAAATCCGAATTTTTGTAGACCCAATATATATATATATAAACCTCGGTTTATATATATATATATAAACCTCGAGAGGTTCCGTGCGAGCGAGTCTAAAAATAATCGGACATCTGAAAGATTAAGTGAAAACACAACGTGGCGACCCGTTGTTGCACTACTACTTTAAATTGGCGGATATACTATTACTGTTACCACGGACGTCCCCAGCTAATTGAATCAGTAGAACTTAGAATAGAAGAACCGAGCAAGATGGCTTAGTGGCAAATAAATGCCTTTGCCTTGCATTCGGGATGCCTGGGTTCGAGACTCAGACCGGCCACTCTTAAAATTGGTTTGCATGGTTTCCAATTTAGACAAGGTAAATCTCGGAGTGGATTAAAGATCAGCCATGACATGAAAAAACCGTACACGGGCATTACCCTCATCGAAAAAAAAATTTAATTTGGTTAAATTATTAACACTCGCGTAAATCATCAGAGTATTTTACTACTAGTGATTAACTACTATTACGACTACTACTAGTGCTGCTAGCGATACTAAGGTATACGAAATTATAAGCGAAGCCCATGACCATGCCTTTGTTGTAACGAACTCTATTAGGAAAGAAATTTACCAATTCGAGGGAAGTTGCACATGAGTTGAGGTTAAGTAGCTTTCGCCGCGGGTTTGAGAAAATCAGAGGGGGGGTTCCGAGAGTAATCGATCTTATTTGCTCTTGACGTTGGCTGACTGCTAAGATATTACCATATGACATTGTTCCCCGTTAACTTAGCTATAGCGTTATCGTACTGTATTTATGTAGGTTTTCTCTAGCAGAGAAGAATTCAGCGGCAGGACAGTATCCGATCAGACTCAACAGGCCAACGATGAAAAACAAATCTAACCACCTACACTGGTCTACTGTTTGTGGTTGCCATGATAACAGAACTCTGCAGCTCTTCAGAACTATACCGCCACCGTCGCTACATACCATAGACCGTAATATCGATTAAAAAAATAAGGCCGAAAGTATTCAAGTGTATTGTTTGAGGTGATGACTTGTGTCTACTTTCAGGAACGCGGTGAAGTTTAGCACAAAAAAAAACAAAATCTGTGCATCAAAACTGATTCTCACGGTAAAAAAGCCGTTTAAAAAAGAAAAAGAGAAAGGAGTGGGCCTCATCGACTCTAACAGCCTTAGCTGTAGCTAGCCTATGATTTGATTATCTTTTTTTTTAAGTCAGCACGATATGAGTTAAGAACGTTTGTTATGCAGCACGACCTACAGATTGCTTCCTAGATTCTATGGTGAATGTCGCATAATTTGTTGCGCTGTTGAAGCTTTGCAACGATGGATTCAACCCATTTTGCACGAATTTTCGAATCGAATGACCGACTTGACGTACGCGCGTCAAAAAGAAAACAGGATTTTTAGCCGCGACTCAAACCTCTCAGTCCCGTTATGCGATATCACAGGGGACAGCAGCGGTAGCAGTTACTATATTGTTACCTCCGTTTGTCAGTGGGGCTGAAGGCATAATCAAACTTGCCTGTCCGTAGTGCCTTGCTAGTCGAGAACTTTTTAGCTTTCTCGCGCTAGATAACTTTTGGTAGGGTTTTCTTCAACGGAGTATTGCAGCGGCAGCAGAGCAATGCTCAACTAAATCGATCAGGACCAGCGTGGCAAAATCGGCGGCATGCTAACCCACAACATCTATCGTATTTTAAGCGCACTGACAGAGCTAACAACAGGCGTACCTTGCCGTCTTCTTGTTCGTCTAGCAAACCTTCTAGCCATTTCTTGTAAGCTCATTGGCGATAGCAAACTAACGTCGATATTTTACACTTGACAGTTTGACTCACTCAAACGTCGTAAGATAGTCGGCCCTATATGACAAGGTAGCGGGTCATTATGTTAAACCACGATCAGTTTTTGTTGACCAATATTGCTATTATGAATTTTTAAGCTGAAACTAATTAGTCATTGAGGGAAACGTTATTACATGAATCGGTTATTTGCTTCGAGCACCAGACCGTCTATATATATATATATATATATATATATATATATATATATATATATATATATATATATATATATATATATATTATATATATATATATTATATATATATATGTATATATATTCATGTATAGAATTTGTTCACGAGATACGTGAAATAGGTCCCCAGTGGCGTCCTTACCCCCCGATAGCATAGATTGTGTGCATGATTGTTGTTGACGCGGTGCGGGCTATCAAGAAGTATGCCGAACATTGCCAATCGGGCGATATTGACTGTTGCCAGGAGCAAGGCAGCTTACTCGAAAAACACTGGATTTCTCTAACCGCATATATATATATATATATATATATATATATATATATATATATATGAGTGAAATCCACAACGTGCATGTATTCGGCCAGGATATATATATATATATATATATATATATCGACAAACACGGGCGTCCCAATAGATACGCATTGTCTGACGCAGTATAGATGCGAAGAGGGCAGAACTGATTCGTCGTCTGTCTGTCTCTCAATATGTCGGCGAGACACTGAGGGCCGCTTGAGCAAGTAGGTAGACTGTCGACACCTGTTCGATTTTCTAATCACCACCCGCCACACTACTCGCTACACCTCTGCATTCAATGTTTTGGATTGGAAAAAGAACACACAAACCCTTATTGTAGTTGCTGCTGTTTTTACCGCTGCTGCTGCTGCTGCTGTTGATAATGCTGCAGCTCTTAGAGTTCGCCCCACACACACGAATGGAGCGTGCATGAACATGGAGAAATTCAACGAGCTGTGGCTCGGGGCCCTCTCTACACTCTGTAAAGGCTGTCGAGCACGTAACACTGAGGGCGGCGACAAATGCAACTCGGTCTTGTATGGCAGGGGCCCCGTATCAGCCAACGATCCCTGCGAATAGCAGAATAAGGAGAGTGGAGGGAAGAGAGTGGGGTTGCTGATACACAGGCAAGCCCATAGACCGACGCGAGCATGATAGGTGTGCTGTACTGTAATAGAAGGAAGAGGAGGAGGAAGGAGACCGCAGGCTGACAGCGACTCACTCACTGCTCGAATCCACAATTGAGATCCAATTCAGCAACTTTAACTTATTCGTTCAATCAGTCATTCTTCCAATTACTCATAATTTTGTACCGTTGCTATGCGCGAACCATGCTGCTACGCGCGCTATCCCCCATTTCGCGCGTTACGCCCATAACAACAGAGGAGAACCGAAAAGAAGAAGAAAAACTAGGTAAACTAATTAATTGATTTATTGATACGTGAAGGCAGACGTCTTGATAGGTCGATTGTAGACGCGACTGGATTCACTCAACGAATAACGCTGGTACATTTAGAGCGTCATACAAACATCTATATCGAGCAGCGACATACATACCCATCCATAGAGAGGTACATACAAACCCATCAATATAGAGGTACATACAAACTCATCAATATAGAGATACATACAAACCCATCAATATATAGATACACACAAACAAGTACATTCATACAAATAGATACAGACATACATCAGTGTATAACTAGATCCACACCTGGGCGCGCGATTCGGTGTATAGCGCTTCGCATAGAAACTGCACTGAAAGTTACTTTAATCTCAATCTCTACCTTTGGCCGTACATGCGATTGATGATAGGCGCGACTGCTGGTAGCAAAACATGACGGCAGTTTGGATCTCTGGCTTGGACGCGTGAATGAGCGATAAGACTCTCTAGTCTTTTCGTGGCCCTCATCAGTAGCGCCGGCGTGTCATTATTGTAAGAGTCGGCATTCATCATGGCTGTGGTCGTCACGTCATCATTATCATCATCACGATCGACTACAATCTTCGATATGGGCCAGCAAAGCCAGCCTCTGAACTATCGCCTAAGGGTGGAGCAGGCGCTCTTAGGGCCACTAGTAATTTGCTCTTCTGGTCGGGTCGTTCCCCGTTCCCCTCCACCTCTTCAACATCGTCACCTCACTCAATGGACGCCAAATCGTACCGCACTAACAGCCAGTCAAAACGACGATGCTGCCTGCGCCTACGGTGCCAGCGGTGTCTGCACTTCGAACACCGCGTAGCCCCGCGGCACAAAAAGGGGTGGTACGCAGTCTTCGGTCTTCAAACGAGAAACGACCACGGTGTTCGTTGTGTCAGTTGCGGGACCTCGTGATCTTTCCTGCAGCTTAAAATGAAGAAATAGCACGAACAAACAACAGACTAAACTGACAAGAGGCAGAAATACAAATCATATCAGGACGTCAATTCAATCGTCAAATCGTATGCGCCCTTATTCTTTTCTCTCTCTCTCTCTCTAATTTAATGTCCGACTTTTCGTTGGGCTTGTCTGATGCGGTTCGACACCGTTTTGCTATAGGTGCATTCTAAGGTTATCACAAACACTGTCCCAACAACGGTGCGGCTATAACTTGTCCAACCATGAGGACACTTATGCCAGTTCGAACTCATTAGAGCCGTTACGTTTGAAGTAACAAAACTTTAATCACGGTTGCGTAAATCCTCAATAATCCGCAGCAATCCGCGGTATAGCCTGCGTTTGGCGAAGGCAACACTTGCGGCTCATCCCGCGAATCTGGCTCAATCGTCTGACAAGTTACTGACGGTTGAGTGACTCATCATCAGTCCACTACCAACGACAGCAGTCTAATGTCTGATCTCCACTCCTTGTTTTGTTTTTGTTTTTTTTTGCCGCTAGAACAGCGGCGGCGCTTACCACGTGTCGCTGGGTCGCTCGAACGCGTTGTGAACCCCTGGACCCGCAGGGAATGCGGGTGCCTCTGTTCCTTTGGGTTATCGGCGAGCAGTGATGGTGGCGGCGATGACAGTGGTCGTGGTGGTGGTAAGAGCATCCGGCGTGGCGGAACAGGGTCGCTGAACTGAGGACTGCTGGGGACCTCGCCTTTGTCTTTGAAACAGGTGGACTATAATAGACTATAAAATACATATGTGTATATCAGGGTGTCGGCAGCGGCACAACGCCGCCGCCGCCGCCAACCAGCAGGTGCGCCTGTCATATCAGCGTATGTGTATGTGTGTTGTATGCTGTGTAATGTGTAATGTGTGTATGTATGTATGTATGAGCGGGCGGGCAGGCGCGAAGTGTCATTTCTATGCGACGCGGACGTGTCCTTCATGCCCCGCTTACGTGATTTTGCCACACGCTCGGTCCTCGGCTGTCGTTGTGTTAGCTAGGTAGGCAGCTCTGCAGCAATGGTCAAACTACTACTACTACTTCTACTACTCTAGTCGAGAAGCCCTATCCTCACACGTGCCCTAGCTCCCTTCGTTGTTGTTATTGTGGTTGTTGATGTTGTGCTCGTAGCCGTCGCATATGGTTAGCGAGACGAACGCGTATACATATATAGAGCGAGTGTACGCGAGGGCCGGCCAGAGCTTCGCGAGCAACATCATCAGCTGGTCGTGGGCTGTGTCAGTTCACAGGTGACTCAACACCAACTCGTTAGTCGGTCGAGCATTTGGGCTAAATCAACAAACGTTTCGACGACCGCGCACGCCCCATTCGGCAAGCCAGCTGTTACTGTGCACGATGCACTCTCTTTTTCCTATCTCTATCTCGTTCTCTCTCCCCCGACGGACTCTCTCTCTCTCTCTCTCTCTCTCTATATATATATATATATATATATATATATATACACTATCTGTCGTTGTCGCTCTTATTCGTACCTCTCTCCCGGTTTGCCATCTAAATGTTAACCTCTATAACCCACATGGGCAGGGACTCGACAAAATTTCACTTGTTTTCAATAGCATGTTGCATTAAGACCGACCCGACGGGTGCGTATCATTGATCGGCAAACATCGCTCATAGAAGATTGATGATTGTGGATAGAAGAATCTGGTTTAAGAAGTGAAGCGCACGTTTGCCCACGGTTGCTCGCCGTTCGTCGCCGTCCTGACGTAAGTAAGCAAGGGCTTGTCTGTAGGCAAACTTTTACGCTTAAGCACAAGGCAAAGGCAGCAAAAGGTAGAAGTGGCAACAATAGCAACAGCAACGACAACAGTAACAACAACATTAACAACAATAACGTTAATAGTAATAGGAGCCACATACGTTGTCCATACGCAATCGAGTCACTATGTATCCATCGAAAGAAAAGAGATTTATGGGTTTCATCCGTAACAGGGCACATTCTGTCTCGCATATGCTCGTGTCAGCGTAGTTTGTTGTAACGGCTAGTAGTTGGTAGTTGTTCATGTAAATACGATTACCGCTATCAGGTCTCAAACTGTTTATGGCCATCGAGAGGCTACAAAGTCTCGGTGCGGCTATCACGGCTACGACGGCCACCACCGTCATCCCCATGACCCCACCCCGCATTAGACCCCCACCTCCAGCTCCAGGGGCACCACCGTTTCACTGCACTCGCTGGTGGTGCCCCTGGAGAGTTCCGCAAGTGCAGTCAAGTGAAGTGGGCTCTCCGGCCGTCCCTGTCTGCCTGCCTGCCTTCGTACGTACGACGTAGCTCGCGCCCGCGCTCGTTCAACTCCGAAGTGTAGCGTAGCGTCCGACCTTCCCCGTATTATTTCATGAAGTGCGCGAGCGACAGCGTCTCGTCGTCGTCGTCGTCGTCGTTTTCGACGATGTCGCTGTCGTCGTAATCGCCTTTCTCCGTCTCCTCATCCTCTTGTTCCTTTGGACCCTCATCTTCTTCTAGTTGTTCTTCGTCGCTCTCTTTCGCTGCCGAGTTTGGGGAGTGATACGAGCATCACCAGAGGCAGGGGCGGATGCGTAGGCGCCTGCCGGCGCCGGAACCAGTAGCTGTAGTTATACGTAGCAGTAAGGGTAGTGTAGTGGCATGAGTCGTAGTAGTAGTAGTAGTAGTAGTAGTCGTCGGACTACTGTGGGGTAACAGAGTGTGTAAAAGCATTTTGGCAAATTTGTACTCTATTGTCTGCGGCGGCGGCGCCGTCGCCATGGGGGCTATGGGGCCTATAAGCCAGAGCCGAAAGCTGCCGGCCCACAACCGCCACCGCGTTCAAGAAGTCTGCAACCGCCAGTTTCTCTGTCTGGCTGTTTCCTGCCTGCCTGTCTGCCTGCTTGAAGAACGGGCGGGTTGACGAAGTAACTGGAGTAACTCGGCAGCAGCCCTGCTAGGAGCTCATAGCGTAGCGAGCGTCGGTGTTGCCGTCACTTTGTCGTAGTCTCTCGACGTAGACGCCGTCTTCGTAGTCTTGGTCGTAGGCTCTCGTAGTAGTAGCAGTTGTTGTTGTTGCCGCTGTTGCTGTTGTTGTTGCTACTATTGTTGTCATTCTTCGTAGTCGTCGCGTAACAACAGTAACAACAGCGGCAGCAGAAGCTGCGCCGGTAGCAGGAGCTGTGTATCTTTTTCGTTGAGCTCTGTTTCGTTGGGTCACAACGAAGCGGGACGCGGCCTGCCTGCCTGGTTGCGCTTTCTCCGGCGATTGCTGGCCTTTTTGTTCGTTAGACGTTGTAGGGGGGACGAGGGGGACGAACAGGACAGGGGGACGACGCTGCCGCTGCCGCCTGTCCTGTGGTCCTGCGGGCCGGCAGCGTCGTGCGTCTCTCTTCCCCTCCCGAGGAAGGGTGCATAGCAAAGTAGGGTCAATTGGCTGGTGGTGGTGGTGGTGGTGCTGCTGCTGGTGCTGCTGAAACGAATACACCGAAGACGATGACGTGGTAGCGCGGACACATTGTCTTGCCCTCATCCTTTTCCTAGCGCCTTGATCTTTGACTGGATAGGCTGAAGACTGACTGACTAAGTGAAAACTCCGGGCTAGACACTTCTTTCATCCTCATCATCATCAACAACAACAACAACAACACAGGCAGCAGCACTGGGAGCGCCTATAGGAGTAGCAGTGGTCGTCGTCACCGTAATGGTAGAAGTAGGCACATGCGTTCGAAATATAACTGCTGCCACCGGGTTGCCGGGGGTGGTCGCTTCCCCTCCCTCCGCCACAACGTAGATTGGCACACAATAGGAGCACATCCATCCAGTAGCCAGACAGCCCCGCGCAGTTTCCCGCCGGCCAGCCAGCCAGCCAGCAAGCCAAAGGGGTAGGTACCACCCACGTAGGCCACCGGTGCGGCACAACTAGTAAGTAGTACTACGACGAGAACGATTGGCCGCGAGTGCTGTATGGGCATGCGTGCTGTGGACGCTTTCCGATGCCAAACCACCCTATACCGCGTGTGACGCAGTGAGAAGAGTTTCGTCTCTCTGTCCTTCTCTCTCTCTCTCTCGCTCTCTTGTGGGATCAGACTGGCCGAATGTCAAATCTTCTCATGCTCATGTGGAAAGGCTGTGCATGAATATGTGTGTGTCTGTGTGTGTAAGTGGAGGGCGGAGGGGGCGAATATGTGTGTTTCTGTTTTGTTATTACTTATTACTAGCCGTGTGTTCCGGTACGAGTGGGAGAATCTCCTGGAGACTGTGAAGTAAAACGAGGACAGCAAGAGAGAGAGAGAGAGAGAGTGAGAGAAAGAGGGGGGGATGGAAAAGAGATTGAGAGAAAGGAATCGCGAAAAATGAAGTCGATGCGCATCGCCGTCCCGCAGTGGCTGCTTGTGGGGCATATTATATATATATATATATATATGTTTTTGTGAATGTGTGTGCCGGAGTGCGTATATATGGTGAGAGAGGTAAAGTAAGCTAGGAAGGGTCTCACATATATTTCCCTCGAGGCCAGCGCGCTGGGACCGGACGAGATGGAAAAGCGGGAGCCAACGGAAGAGGAGTACGTGGAAGACGAAGAAGAACAGCGAGGAAGAAAACGGCTGATGTGCTGACGACAGGTCGCGCTGTCTGCCGCAACCGCTGCAACCCAGGACAGCGTTGACGACTACTACGACGACGACAAAAATAGTACAAAAAGTGGCGCGTCACGTATTTTTCTCCGCCTTGATGCGCGCCCGTAATGCCAGCTGCAGCGCGCGCACGCTGAAGCCCGTGGCCCTGTGGCAGAGAGGCGAGCAGAGGGCTGCTGTAGATTTTATGCCTACCTTCCACCGAGGCGCCACTGTTGTGGCGATCGTCTTCATTGTGGCCATATTGTCACATATGATTTATATATTGCCATATTATTTATATGTTGTCACACGCTGTCAATAAAAACATGATATTCAGTCATTTTTGTGCCAATCGTCGAGGGTGCACGATGTTTGCCACACCAATCGGGTGAGTGAGAATCAGGTTAGTGATCAGGTAAGCTCTCGATCGGTGGAATGTCAGCAGACCATTTACCGGCGGCCGGGGTTGCTACTCTTTAACGTAATTTCAGCATGTTTATTGGCTGATAAGTTGCCCCGACGTACGTACCTGTGCGCCTGTCAGATATTGTGTTCGAAGTGTTGCCGCGTTTGCCGTCTGACTGGCTATAGTCGGGTCAGGCTAGCTTCATTCGGATTTTCCCAATACGATGCGATCTTCAGCTTTTGCAACCTGTCGAAGATTTAATTGTAGCACCCGAAGCAAATCGCTCTGGTAATCGTGGGAGAATGCACTTAGCGTTTTATTCTGCATTGCCTCGTATATATATCAGGCACACTGCCGTCCTTCAGCAGTGCCGTCTCTGGTCAAATGGTGCCGTCTCTGGTCAAATGCCTAGATCTATTTACATTCGACACAAACACAAGCGTTTTGAAAAACTGTTGATGCTACTATTGCTATGCTACGAAGAAAACATGCCACCACGAATGCACTTTAAGGTGCTATGGATCATTTAAAATTCGCCGTTCTCATATATTTATTTATATATATATATATATATATATATATATATATATAGTGAGAGAGTGAGATAGAGAGATCAAAGCAAATAGTGATTACTTGATACGGATTGGCGCTTTTTTGGTGTATGCAGGCACGTGCACGTATCATCTCTGCTTAGGCCGCTGCTTCAACAACCGCTGTCTTAGAATATTTTTTTTGCTTTGTTCCCACCTGTGGTAGTCAACAAGAACAACAGTCAATGTAGTCTCGGGGTGGAGTCAGGGTTTGTTTCGGTGGCGGTGTTGTGCGCTATCGCGGTTCAGATCCGCTTAGTAGAGAAATTCATTTGCAGGTTTCAGCAGGGTTTTCGCGTGCTGGTATCAGCACTTCGTGTTGCCACGACAACAGTAGTGACGACAACGACAACAACAACAACGACGACGACGACAACGACGACGACGACAATAACCAATCTCTATGCTACTAGGAGGGCTTTCTGGAGGACGTTCGCACTGTATCCGTTCACTCGTGAAGAAAACGCGGACGGTTGAGGCAGGGATCTTGCGCGCGCGCTTGCGAAAAGGACCGGCCCACTCTCGAAGCAATAGAGAGCAAGAATGATTGGCTGAAGGTTTGGGGTTCCGAATCATTTCTCTGTATTTCCCCTGAACTGCAGCGCTTGTTTGATCCGCTTTGGTCGCTTCGTTCGCTCGTTGGACAGAGTGGCCGTCGCACTCGACGATGGGGCGGGCCCCGTGAGGCGGATTCAAGGAGATTTCTCCGGCTGCCTTCACGCGCTCATCATTTCTGTGCTGCAAGCGAAAGCGGCGGCGAAAGCCCACAAAAGCTATATCAGCTCGTAGCGGCCGTCTACATGACCGCTGCTACCTTCTTCTGCTGCTGCTGCTGCCATTTCCACTGCCGCTGTTCTGCTACCCCGATGGTAATACATACGTTCAACTAAGTCTTTGCAAACAAAGATCGCTTCGCCGAGAGAAATGCTCGACAGACCTAGGAAAGCGGAGATAGGAGGCGGCCGAAGGTATGAATACGATGAAGAGTAGATGAAGAAAGGCAGCGCGAAACGCAGAAAAACCGACTTGCCAATTTGGCGAATTTTCACCTCTCATTTACAGCTGAATATGAATTACATGGATATGCGGTTATGCAGCGAGTGTGTGACGGGTACACCAACCGATCCACGTAGCGAGAATTCGATAGTCTAGGTACAGATGGATATATTTATATGTATATATGTATGTATATATATATATATATATATATATATATATATATATATATATATATATATATATATATATATATATATTTATGTATATGTATGTATATATATATATATATATATATATATATATATATATATATATATATATATTATATATTATATATATATTTATTTATGTATATGTATGTATATATATATATATAGAAAGAGAGATTTCTGACATATCCGCTCTTATGCAGGATGTGTATATACGAAAGGGGGGAGGGGCATGTGAGGCCAAGGGTAAACCTGAAGAACATTCGTTCATAATGGTGCTGGCCTGTCCCTGTTTGATGTGGCGCCCTGTTTGACGTTCTTCCGCGTGGCAGACGAAGCACGGAGCAGGAATTGCGAACAACCAATCTTTCTTTCCCATTCTCTACCCCCCGGCCTTCCATCCCCAATTCTTTCCTCGCTCCGTTCGCCGCTGCCTGCCAATCCCAAAGTAACTCATCAAATCCGTTTTCCATATTTTCGACGGTCGCCTCTTGCGGGCTGGGCCGGGGACCGGGGCCGGGAAGCACCGCCTCGACATTCATCCCTTCTGTCGAGATCTCGTCGTCGTCGTCATCATCATCATCATCATCAGCAGCAGCATCATGATCAGTGCCATCATTATCAGCATCACCACCATCATCAACTACCACTACGGTCATCGTGTGCCGAGGTCCCAATTAATTGGATGCCCGGGGCAACGGACCACACAGCCGGTCGATTCTCGGGTGCTCCTTTTGCCCTCGTGTGTCTGGCCCTCGGTTGTTCCTTGGTCTGGCCCTCGGTTGTTCCTCGGTCTGGCTTCCCAGGCGCGGCCGTTGCGGCTGCCGCGGCTCCCCTTCTCCCGTCTCTCGCCTGCCGACGCCGACAACGACGCCGACGACGACGACTCAGCCCCCGAAGCCCGACGACTCAGCCCCCGAAGCCCGACGACTCAGCCCCCGAAGCCCGACGGCGGTCTCGAGTTTGTGAGCGTACATGACTGAGTGTGCTGCCCTGTGTGAGCCGCAGGCATTGACCGTCCACTGCCGAGATGGATCCTAGCCAGCTCGTTCGCTGCTCAAATCATCATCATCATCAGCCGGCCCGTCACTGTCGTCACCGTCATCATCATCATCGTCACCATCAACCCCGCCACCTCCACGCTCGTTCCTGCCTGTGCCCCAGCAAGCCGTTCCCAATCTTCTTCGGTATCCAATTCCCACTACTCACTGCTGCTGCTGCTGCGGCTGCTATCTGCGCATGCCTGCTTGCCTAGCTTCCCGCCGCCTCGAGCCTTGAGCCGGTTCGTCGACGTCAGTTGGTAATACAACAACGGCCACTGGTTCAACTAGTGGCTGCACTGGTCAGCGACCTCGTTCTCGCCCTGTGACTCTCTCTCTCTATATATATTTCTCTCTCTCTCTCTTCCGCTCCCTTTTCCCATAATTCCTGCTTCACTTTCGCTCCGTTCCGGAGGCTAAGCAATCTGGAAACTGGTAACATTTCGCACTGATCAGCATCATCATCATTGTCATCATTGTCATTATCAACAAGCTTGTGGTGATCATAATGAAGGTACGAGACAACGGTTCTGACATTTATCCGAGAAAAAAAACACTTAAAAGTAAACCCTGGTGTCTAACTTCAATTCGAAGTGGGGCATAATTATATACTTCGGGTCTGTATGTTGTCATTGCAGAATCATATATATTGTATAAAATTGTAGAGTTATCGCAAGATATCTTTGGCCAGCTTAGCGCTCAATTATTGTCTTCCGATTGATCGTGCCTCATGTTCTCATAAGAGTGGCGTCGACAAGAGTGACTTGTCGTCGTGCTGTCAAGCCAGCGTTAACAAACGCACCGCTGCTCATCGTTTGTTCAGCTCCGCTCTTAAAAGGTCTGTGCTAAGTTAATTACGGATTATGCCGTGAGTGGCGTACCAGCTCTTTGCCATAGGCGCTGTCAAGCTACGGCTGTTAGGCAGAAGCACACCATCAGTCTGCTTATTTCAAAAAAAGAAAATTAGTTTGTGCCTCGTGGTGCTCAACGCTCGGGGGCTGGCCATTGTGTTCATATATGTTATTGGTATGTATATTTTTATGCACTGTAGCTCTATTTCAATGCGATGTATCGGTGTAACTGTGTATCGTGATGCCACTCATTTAGGGTGCGAAACGGAAATGAACCCCGTGAAGGAACGAGTGACTGAGGCAAAATGCCTTCTGTAAGATACCAAGTGTTTCTTTTGTACGATAGGCATTGCGGCAATTGCGCGCTGAGGCCTGCGTAAAGCTGAACAATGGGTTGTTAGGACCAGATTATATGTTCACTTTTTATTTTTTGGGGGAGGTTTCGGGAATGCACATGCGCCACTAGCAGCCTGCGTGACTAGTGTGAGACCCGCAAACCCACTAAACCCGGATTCCTCCCCACCCCCCCAGGCACGGTGTTACTTTGGCATTACATCGAAGTTTATATGTTCATCTTAGTCACTTTGAAAACCCCACGGTTCCTTCTGTTAAAGAGAACCTGCGTTACAGGTCTGTCGCTAATCAATACGTCATGATTCGGAAATGTATTTATGATTTTAGAAGCAATACGCTTGTGTGCAATGTGAACAATGATTCCTAGAAGGCTGTACGCATTTAAATTGCATTAGAGAGTTGGCGGAGCGTGATACAAGTTTGTATTTTTGCCGACTAGTTTGCAAAGGAAATTATGCTTGTAATCTTTATAACTATCGCCCTTCTGTCACTGCACCCAAGTGAGCTTTAATTATCACTTTTTACGCGTAGCTCGGTATAGTATATCGTCCTGTCGCGACGTACTATCTCCTAACTGTTCTGAAAAGGCAGGTCGTCACTGTTTTAAACAAAACATAATCAAATTGACCATACCCACCCACTCAGGGATATTTTTAGTCTGTTCCTCTTATCCTATCCCACCAGACAGATAAGCCGGAAGGTCTTCTTATCGTTCGTTGCAATACGCCTCGCCGGTTGCCTTTAACCCACTGCGACATCGCCGAGCATTACTAGTAGTTCTAGTAGTACTATTTCGTTATCCCCTTGCCGGCAGCAGAGCTACAGCCTCGTCTGCGTGTCCTTCGTGTCAAGCAAGCGGAGGGCCGCCCCAGATGGACGATTGGACAGATCGGTGTCCTTTAGTCCTTCGGCCTCCCCGGGGGCCTCTGGCTGCAGCCTCCAGCGGCTAGACATTGGTCCTGCCGCCGAGGGATGTTCTGCCAAGAAATGTCCTCCTACTGAGGGGTGTCATGCGTGCGGTTCGTCGCTCGTCGGGTTGCGGACACCGAGGACGACCGTGGTGATGGTAGTGGTTTTCGTCGTTGTTGCCTTCATTGCAACACGCAGCTGTCTATCGTCTCGAAGGCTTAGCTGGGCTAGGCTGCTGTCCCGGATAGCCACATCGACCAGCCAGCAATACGGCCGACGGCGACGAGAAGACGAAACAAATACGACACGCACTATGGCTAGCATCGTGATACCTACCCGGCCGCGTCGTTGTGGGGTGGTCGCAAACTCCCTCGTCCTTCGGCTTGTCTCATCGTCGTCTTGATCCCTGATACGACGACGACGACGACGGCGGCCACGATGGGGGCTTGTCTGGTTTCGTTTGGCTGCCCCTCTAGTGCAGTGTGCGTAAGTGAGTCGTTTAGCCTCTGACAACGGGTGGACGTCGGAGGACGCAGGAGCAGTACAGCATTGCTACGCAACGTTGCAAGGCTGACCACAAAAACCAACAATAACAGCAGCAGACACGGGCAGCAATACCACAACTACAACACCACCACTAATAGGATTCAGATGTCCTCCTCTGTCGAGGCTTGCCATCACCGCTTGTCGAGCCGGGCAGGCCGGATCAGATGGCCGGATCGGATCTTTCTCGCTGTTCGCTGGCCGTAGCCGATCCGTTGCTGTGGTCTTGTTGGTTGCCGTTGTTGTTGTTGTCCTTAAGATTGTTGCCGTTGTCTTGTCGCAATGGAGGTTCACGTTGTGTGTAGTGGTCTAGTCGCAAGTGTCGCGGAGAATCCGTGGATCTTCCAAGGCACCCTGCCCAATTCCTCCTCTGCCCCTCTGTAGGAGCAGACTATGCCTTCACTCCCCCACCCACCTCAGTTCTGGCCGGTCCCCTTAGCCGCTATGCTTCTATATATGTTGCCATATGTGCCCATGTGAGTGTGGGTGTGTACGCGCGCATTTTTGGCTATTTCCCCGCCTTCCTCGTCAAACTCTCTCTCTAACTGTCCGTCTATTTAGCTCTCTCTCTCTTTCTCTATTTATAATCCTCGCCATTTCTTCATCTTGTCCAGTAGAGGATACAAGTCACTCAAACTCAAGATAGGCGATGCTAACTCCAACCAAGCAACCGTATGGTCTAACCTTGTTTACTCGCGTGTACACTCGCTACACTATAATGGATGCCTCGACGCTAACCATGTTCGACGAGATGCGACTTCGCGTCGATTTCGTCAAATATGGTTACTGTTGTGAAGTTCGTTATTTCTTTGTGTTATTCGTGCCGTATTGTTACGGCCGGCTAGTGGAGTCTAGCCGTAGAGCTTGTCCTGTCTCGCGTCGGCTTATGCTTACATTATGAGGCCTTAAGGACGACACCAGTGGCGCATCGGCAAACAAGTTATTCCAAGTACGTAATCGATTCTAATGATGTATATCATAACGTACTGTAACGGAATTTAAGTTTTTTTAAACATTTTTAAAAATACTGCATATGTATATATTTTTATTGGGACCGTCCTATGGCCTGTGTCTGTATCCGTGGATCTTCCAGGCCAATTTACCGCCACCTTTCCATATGACCAAAATGTACCCTCACTTCCAGTTCTGTGTTGTTCTCTATGTTGCTATGTTTGCATATATATATATATATATATATATATACATCCGGATAGGCACGGTGATGTAGAAGACAGGACAGTACTGGGTGGGCACATTCTGCCCTTACAAAGTGAGTGAAGAAGATTTTTTTACCGCATAGTTGTTGTTGATGTTCCATGATATATGCAGAACCGAAGATGCCGAATGCGACGCTAAGCGTGGCCAGACCTGGTCAACTATTGCAACTAACCTGTTTGCCCAGGTCATTCAACAAAAACCATTACGACTATTCGCCAGAATGTGTCCGCTAATCAAGAAATGTCCACTCTCGATCGAGCTCAGAAATGCAGCATCTCAGGAAACACTATGCAGCGTATTCTCACTCAAGACTAGTGTCCTTCGTGCCTACAAGATTCAGCTGACTCAGCAGCTATTGTACCACTACCTATAAACCACGGACAGCGGAAGGACATACACTTAGCAGAAAAAACTATACTTCGGACAACAGGAGGCTATCCTCCTCACACACGCGGAACGAGCTCCATACAAGTGGTTTACACGCGGTGAGCAGACCTCCTGTCCTATTAGCTCCGTCACCCTCGTCGGACATTTCACCGAATTGTTTGCATCGAGCGACACGATTCCCCGCGAATTATTTGCTGCCATTGTTTGCTGCTGTTTGGGGCGAGGAAACGACAAGACATCAGAGCGAACTTGAGAAAGACTTCACGGTCATGGAAATTTTGCAGGCTCTTCAAGGGCTGTGCAACAACAAAGCATCAGGGCCGGACGGCGTTCGGAATGAGCACCTTAGAAGCTCGCTTGTACTCGCTCCGTGTTGGACAGCATTGTTCAATGAATGCCTCATGACGGGGCTTCTCCCAACACAATGGAGAAATGCGACCCTATTGGTGACCCCGAAAGGCAAAGGTGACCCTACCCACCCCTTGGCCTGGAGAAGCATTGCAAAGAAGAGCGTGTGCTATAAACTGCTGTCGTGCTTGATCACGAAAATACTAAGCGCCTTCTTGGAGGCCACGAACGTAATACCTGAAGAACAACGTGTATTACGGAAGAGGCGTTCCACGCAAACAGCGTGCAGAATTCTCCTGGATGACGTCAAAGAAACCCTCTTCCGACCAGGGCAGTCTCTTTACGCGGTATTTGTCGACTTGAAAGCCGCCATTGACTTCGCTCCACGTGATCGTGTGCTCAACATTCTGGCAGGAGTCGGCGTTCCCTCGAAGATGCTGAACCTCATAAGAGAGGTCCTACAGGAAAACCGGGTGACCATCGACGATGGAGTGTCGGAACTGCCGGCATTTTTGCAAACAACCGGGTTTGCCCAGAGGGATAATCTGAGTTCACTTCTCTTTTCTGCCCTCTTGAAGGACCTGCCAAAACGAATTCGGGAATGTAGAGATCTCGTTATATATTATACGCAGACAATTTAGCCATCTATGGTAGTAGCCGTTTCCAGGTCCAACAAGGAGCTGGCCAGGCTCAACACAGCCGTTACAGGTTGGGGTTAACAATTAATCTTCGTAAGACGGAGGCACTAAAGTTCCGTAGAGGGGGCAGGGTCGCACGTGACGACTCTCTTCATTTCGGTAGCTTTTTTCTCGCCTACGTCAATAAGTTCCCTTATCTGGGACTAAAACTGCCGTCGAATGGGGTAGGGTTCTCAGTGCATGTTATGGAGAGATGCAGGAAAGCCCTTAAAGCGGCATCTTCCATCAGGAGCCCGCACCGCCAGTCCCTCGCCACAGCCATTCGCCTCTTCGCCCTGAAGATTGCCCCCGTGGCTTCATATGGAGTGGAGTTAATATGGGCGCACCTGACTCCCGAAACCTCGACCAGCTGAATCAGATAAAAGCAGCTTTCCTGAAACGGACTCTGGGACTCCATACGTCAACGCGCAACCGCGTCTTCTTATTAGCAGACTGTCCACTTTTTATAAGAGACTTAAGGCGCCGTTATAACCTCCAGCAAACCGCAGCCTTTAACGACTGCATTAGAAAATGGGAGGCGAAATTTTCCGAACTCGACCCGGAATTCTTCAATACCGGATTGATGAGAAATGCGGAGTGGAAGGGGCCAGAGCGCAGCAACAGGCACGTGATAACACGATTTTCAGTACACGGCTTTCATCACATTTTATGTCAACGCGCTAAATTCCATGAACCATGCGAGACTTGTGTATGCCGCCGCTGCGGTGAACTCTGCCGAAAATACCATGCCGCAAAATGCAATCTTGTGCAATCTTTAAATGAATTAGCCCGTCATTGTGGGGCCTTGTAGCTTATATATATGTATAGGTGTATGTGTATGTATCCATACAAATGCAGATCACCCGGTGATAATCTTGACTCACTGTCCTTATAGTTGTTAAAGTAATGTATTTGTGGTTATAATCGCTACCCAACCTGAGTGAATAAATATGAAATGAGTAAATCATAAACAGCGAAGAAAATGTGTCAATTGAGTACTTTAACAAGAAAAAGTGAATGACAAGAATCCAGACAAAATTATTTTAGGCGAATGCGACTCATTTTATTCATTATGACGGCCCCGGTTAAAAGCAAACGTGTCATGGCATGAGTATCATGAGAAGCAATTGCATCCCAGACGTACCACTGTTTGGGGTGGAGGTTGGGCTGGAGGCAATGAACCAATTTTTTTTAAAACGCTGCCGCGAATGCTGACAGTCAATTATAAACTGTAATGAAGCGCCATAACCCAGCTATTTGACCTTTCGCGTGTATGGTATGGACTTTAAAGATATGTGGTTTCAACCTCAAAGTTATGTGATGCCACTTATCACAGAATCAATCGCCGTATTACTAAATGCTGCATCACTGAGATCCAACCACAATTATGTTAGACCGTAATTGAAAATTTTGTTCGCAAGCGTGCCAGCAAACCCAAGGAGGTCATATTTTCAATGTTATATCTAGTTCATGCGTCAATCAAAATTTCGATTACAAGTAAAAAACGTATTTTATTTACAATGTAAATATTTTGCTTGTCAAAAGACGCTCTCTCTTTATATATATATATATATATATATATATATACACATTGTGATAACAGACAACACGGACAAATAAATTTGCCGGCGGGCTATGTCGGTCCAATATATATATATATATATATATATATATATATATATATATATATATATATATGTATATATATATATATATATATATAAAGATAGAGGGGTAGAGTACATATATCACGTATGCTATATATTTTGTCAATAAAAAGTATTTACGCACATTTAAAACATACAATTGTGAGTTTTGATTGATATTGCATCGGCTGAACCAGGACTTAAGTTGTAGTAATAATTAAAATAATTATATTTTAGAGCAAACATTTGTCTCCTGGTGAATGTGTAATTGCGTCCACTCAATTATATCCCCGAACAGCCGCACTACTTCGTTGTATGAAAAATGATAGCCTCTGACGAAAGAACTTTCATGTTTAAATTAGAACTATAGAAATAGAACTCTAATGTTTGAATTAAACCTTCCTACTAATAATGAAGACGTGTCTGAACGCTAAATCAACTTATGTCTACGAGGACCGGGTGCTTCCATTATATTAAACATAAACGGACACAACTTATGCAGATAAGTTATTTCTAAGTTGAGAGTTGCATCCCAAACGAGCCTACGGCCGCGCTCAAGGGAAGTCAGAGCATGACTATCAAATCGTCTGCCATCGTCTCTGGTCATTCATCTTGTTATGTACTTATTTTGAGGTTTGGTAGAACTCGGCAAAAAAATAATTTTTCCCTATGGAGGGAGGACGCGGAAACGTCTTGTTTAGGAGAGAGAGTTAAGTTTATAAAAGTAGTTATTCAGCTTTTTCTCTCCTACATAGTTGTGCGAAATCTACGTTTGCGGGAGAACCAGTCAACGCATGAAGGAACCGATTACAATACACCGGCGTGTTCGGAGGAAAATTCTGCACAACGGAAGGCACTTCACTAGCTTGCGTAGCAAATAGCGAATACCCTAATTAAGGAAAGTCATGAAAAGTCGATATTTTACGTTAACGCTTTTTCATGAAAAATCGTAAAATTTTTCCTTTGCGACCAAAAATGTACGTCCTAAAGACCACTTTCACGCAATAGCAAATTTAATGCCCATCAATTTCGTACCAAGATGATGGTGCTGCGTTACGTAGTTGTCAAGTCGTAACGCAAGCGTTAACGTAAGACATAACAACATATCGACTTGTTAGGACTTTTCTCAACCTGTGTATTCGCTTTTTGCTACGCAAGCTAGTGAAGTGCTTTCCGTTGTGCAGAATTTTCCTTCGAACACGCCGGTGTAATCGGTTCCTTCATGCGTTGTTTTGCGGGTTGGCTCTCCCGCAAACGTAGATTTCGCACAACTATGTAGGAGAAAAAAGGCAGAATAACGTCTTTTATAAATTTCATCCTTACTCCTAAACAAGACGTTTCCGCGTCCTCCCTCCATAGGGAAAATTATTTTCTTGCCGAGTTCTACCAAACCTCGAAATAAGTACATAACAAGATGAATGACCGTATATATATATAAATCACTTATTTCAGCTGCATCTGGGAAGCCGACAATGAAGCGGTTTTATACGGCTTGACTTTTCTTTGTGTGCGTATATTTGCATATAAATATGTCATCTGGGAGGTTTCTCAGTGTATCTGTATTCGCATGTATATGTGCGTAGGTTTCGTACTTCTGCACCTTGTGGAAGAAGTAACAGTACATGAGCAGGTCCCCGCTGATAAAACGCGAGCCTTGACGTTATTGATACTAGTGCCGACCCACTTACTACTAGCGGACAATATTTGCCGTACTAACGGTAAACGTTCTACGATGTAGAGAGGAAATGTTATGATTTGTGTCGTGTTGACTCAAGTTCGGCTAGAGGTCAAAGGTAAAAACAACGTTCTGCGATAGGGCGATCGTTGACGCTCGTGGTTGATGCTGAAAGGAAAAACAATCGCCAAAAAATCAGTTGTCATCATATCTTCACATCATTGACCGACACTGAACCAAACCGCATGTGGCATCTAAAAATGCTCCGTCCCGTTCCGCGCACGCCATACGCAGCGCTGCCTGATGCTCCCCATTCTTCCCAGGTGTATCGTGGCGAGCCGTCACTTTTGCGGGTTAGGCGGCCTAACTAGGTTCTCATCATAAATCACATCGCGAAAACTGCTGTCGCCGTACACATGACTGGCTAGTGACTGATTATTGTTATTGCTGTTGTAGTTGTTGATGCGTTTGTTGTTGTTGTTGTAGTTGTTGATGCGTTTGTTGTTGTTGTTGTTGTTGTTGTTTCGTTTGTTGTTGCTGTTGGTGCTCTTGCTGTTGTTGCGGTTCTTGTTGTGTTGTTGGTGCTGCAGCAGCAGCCCATGGCGCCTATAATAGAAGCCGCGTTCCCCGCTACATATAAACAGCTGCTAATGACATCACCGGCCTAAAAACCTCGCTGTGCGTGGGTTAGTTAATATCATCCGTACGTTTTGCGATATCTCTCTTAAAAACTGGACCGTACCGACACTCATAGGAGGTAGTGTCACTAAATACGATGTGATAGCTCCTTGACAGCTCTAGGGACTTTGCGCGTTTCCGAATCTGCGTGTTCTGCGACCAATGCGCGCACTCAATCGAGCTGTGATGAAGGCACGATAGTGCCGCCGTGCATAAGAGAGTTACATCTCAAACACGGCTTTTTCCATTTAACTATCGAGGGATGGTAAGCCTTCAGGTCCTAACTAATTGCTTCTACTCAGACGTTTGAGCTCGAGTATGGATGGTATTCGTATTCTTCTTAGTGCTCTTCTCACTAATTCGTTGAACGCCGTTTGTATTACTATTATTATTACTAATTTTTGGCATAACTCTTCACCTTAAATGTCCACTTAAAAGTTGACGTGCCCACTAGCCATGGCGTGGGCATTGAGTTCGGCGAAGTGCAATTCTTTTTAGTGTAAAGCATAGGCGACAGTCAGTTAGATATCGACGTATCTACCTACCTGGCGAGACGCATGCAAAAGAGCAGAAATCTGATACACTACAAGTGGTAGTTTGGTGGATTCGTGGCCAACAATCACACACATATATATATATATATATATATATATATATATATATACATATAGCACGGCAAGACAAGATCGCCAAATATGACGTCGAGTTCCTAAGAGCGGCGCTCCCCTACCCGCAAAAACCTCGCAGATTCGGATCCATCACTATCTCTATGAGTGGTGTATGGGACTCCGAATCTGCGAGGACGCTCTTGGGGCTCGGCGTCACGAAGAGGAATCTTATGGATCTCACCGTTTTAACTTTGCAAGGAACCTTGAGGATATATCGCTCGCACCGGGTCCATAAGAGCGAGGGCTACCACCAAGCAAGTGGATATTGGCTTGCACGGACAACTGACTCTTAACTTCACGTGACACCATTTTACTACCATTTTTATTAAGGCGAGCACTGCCGAGTGTGCAAACGTATTGTAAATGATTAATAAATCATCACAATATTTTCTATATAACATTTTCACGTAACATTCTTAGAGCCTTGCAGACAATGCCCAGCGATGTGAAAACTAAACACCTTTATTGCCGAATGAGCCACGTTTATATATATATATATATATATATACATCGAGCAAGCGAGACAGGGAAAGCAAATTGTGTCACCGGGGCTTATGATCGTGATGCCGGTTATGTGGCTGGTTGAGGAGGTGTCGAGGCCACCCGATTTACGATATGATCCTAACGACAGTAGTAAGCACAGTAGCGGCGTTTAGTCCTATACAATGAGTTTCCGCCGCCTCCGCCGCCGAGGTTAGGGATGGGCAAACGGCAGATCGGCCGGTGGCCTTTGGGGATCGATGCGACGTGCACAAGCGGCGGGCGCTTGCTCTCCAAATAGGGCCGTAACGTAATAATCATGTTAGTCTAACAAAAACGACACCACCCGTTGAACGTGAACACGAGGCGTGAACACAACAGAGCTACATTTACAATCAAATACTAACCACGCACGCCCATGTCCAACGATACACAGTCGTGGTGGAGCCGTAGTCGAGACCCCCTCTGGTTTTCTCTCTGTGTTGCCTCCCCCCTGCTCCCGTGGCTGGTTGTGTCGCTACGGCGACATACTGTATGATATGAGGTTATGTATGATCGCTTTGCCTCGCAACTTATCGTGGCGACAATAAACAATCTTTGTAATATTAGCATTGGACTTTCTAGTTATCGATGATTTGAACTAATCCTCCTGCTACTACTACTACTACTACTAATAAAAAATAGAAAACCTTGAGCTTGAATGCCAAGTCGCTCTAAAGAATCCTGCACTACTTCTTTGGACCTTACCACGACTTACCACCTGCTAGATGGGTGCGTCGTGATTTTATCGTCCCGACGATAAGGAATCTTTCTAGCTTAAGCATTTCTCGTAAAATTCAAAGAGAGCCGGTCCTTTTTTTATTCTTAAGACTTGTCACAGCTGAATGTACTAGAGTACATTTGTATGGCACAGCACTTAAGACCCAGAATTTGCAGTGGTCAGCCGTTGGCCATTTACTCACAAAGTGAAGCGCCAACGATCGGCTGGGAAGCGATGGGCTTGATCTTTTTCTTCGGGAGTGAACTTGAGGGCATCGCCGAATTAGAGGAAGGTGGTACAGTAGCGAATAATTGGTATACTGCAGAATGACTATCAAAAGTTTTTCACTGCGCATATTAGGAAAAGCTCTAGAGCGTCTCTCAAGCGATAGTTTCTTCTCGACGGTAACGCGCCAGCCCACAGGGCTAAAAACACTAAGATTTTTACGGCGCATCTCAAGTTATAATAATGAAGCATCCACCTTATCCATCCGATTTGGCACTGCGGAAAGACAAACCAATTCATGCACGAATAATTACAGCAGCCAGTAGTAACAACGGCAGCACCAGGAATAACGGAAAAGAAACGGAAATACAACAACAACAGCACCCCTGATTAAAAAGACAGGAATAATACCAATAACAATAAAGTTATACAGCTGAACTATGTTGCCTGCCGAATATGTTTGAAAAAGCACATAATTGTTTTGTTTATTATACACGTGTTTGCGTGCACAGAAACAGTCGGAAAAGTGAAGTTCTTCTACGCATTCTACGACTTGCCGGCGGATTCATTAATCGACGAATCACTTGAAGTGATTTATGCGGACGCATTGCATATATATATATATATATATATATATATATATATATATATATATATATATATATATATATATATATGCTTACTACAAAGTACCCTACCTGCAGATGATTGAATTGATGGCGGTAGAAAGAGAAGAGTAAGATAAAGCGAGAGAAATAGGAAAACAGGAAAGAGAGAACCCTCGGAGAGACAGATGATGGCGTTTAGTGTGTGTCCGCGACCAAATGGTGCATAATTGAGCCATATTATAGGGAGCACCCGCCGCATCCCGGCCGCCACCGAATGAAAACGAATGGAGTGGTGGTGGTGGTGATGGTGTAGTTGAAGACACTGACCGTGAGCGGTGTCCGTCTTTATCGCGGTAATAACAGATCGGTGATAGTAGCTGGCGAGGGAAAAACGACTCAATGGAGGACAGCAGCAATGGGAATCGGACAGAACGACAGTGTTTGTTCGAAGACTGACTCAGATCAGCAGATCGTAGGCAGTCAGATCGTAGGCAAATAGTAACTACACAACCTCCTCTCCTCGAACAGCCAGCTACGATCATCTGCAGCAGCAGCAGTAGCAGCGGCACTGCGAGACTGGCCCCTTATATGTCTGTGGTTTGCGACAGTCCCTTAGGGGAGTCGAGAGAAGAAACCTTTTCTCCGCCTCGACCAGAATGCGTCTTGTAGTTCTGGCCTCGGCGGTGGTCACCGTCCAAATCGATGATGATAAGACAACAACAACAAAGTCGACAAGTCCAATGTGTCCAAAGCAACCGCTGGCAAGAACGCCCAACGAGGCCGTGTCGGGGGAGAAAAACGATGTTGTTAAGAGCGGCCGATGTTGTTCATCGTCGTCGTCGTTGTCGTCGTCGTCATCACTGGTCGTGTTGTATCGAAAGGCCCCAATAAAGAGGGAAAGATGAAGGAAGAAATTCACCGCCGCTGCTGCTGCTGCCGCTGCCAATTGGCGTTAACTCGGCCGCCATGACATCGATCAACTCGCCAACGATAGAGACGACAAGACAAGCCTAAGCACGATCACCATCATCAACACGAGCGTTATCAACAGCAGCAAGAGCATCATAAACAATAGCAGAACAAGTCGCATCAGCGAAAACAACAAACAACAACAACAAAAACAGCAGCAACAACGACAACAACAACAACAAAAACAACAACGGCATCGGCTGTAATAGTATGCAGGCAGTATAACTAGACAAGCACTAGCGCTAACTACTAAGGCTAGAGGAAAAGTTCAAGACGTTAATGAAAATACAAGCGTTTTCGTAGCAATTCCAAGGCAACAATAAAAGCTCGAACAACCTCACGAACGCCAGCAGGCAGCAGCATTTAAGAACAACCACAACAACGAACGGACAACAGTGAAAGCTGTATCAATAATCACAAATTGCGGTAGCCACAATTAACAACGAACCCGGCAACAACACAACAAGCGACAACAAGCTTAATCATACGTTAAATGAGCGACTAGAAGTTACTAAGTTACTAGCGTTACGTACGTCTTTTAAACTAGTGAAATAAGCATATATATAAATATATATATATATATATATATATATATATATATTATTTTGTGTACCTTACCAGCCAGGGACGTTGTATATAGTTCGTTGTTGTCTACAAAGTTGATTACACAAATCCTGTCAACAGTCTGTGTTGGATTGGGTACGTTCGTCGTCAGATTGAGCCCACTGACGGCCCTGTTGCAATAACAGAAGTCGTTAAACAGCATTGGATTGAACGCACTTAGTAGTTGCTGCGATTACCGGACGCGGGATCTCTCTGGCAACGCCCACCTATAGAGACTCGGAGAGGGAGCGCTCTCGCAGAAATGGCCTGGCATCACTGACAATCGGGCATGGGTCTATTCCGTTCCTTGAGACGGCTCAAGCTATGAAGGGAGACTGTTAAACCACCGATAGCGCGCATACTCCGCGTGACGCTCCGGGATACGTCGCGCTCATAGCATACATTGAACCCAGCTTTAGCTTGTGTAAGATAAATTAATGCACGTATCGTAAATAAAACGTAAACGCCATTTTTAACGATATCCGCTTAACTAGGCTAAGAGCCGAGGGCCAACAGAACTATGCTTTATCCACTGGAGTTTCGTCCAGTCTATATGAATGAGTCAATGCTTAAGCACCAGTAATAACGCGTTACGTTACTATATTGTATGGACGCAGCGTAATTTTTAGGTGCATTGTAGTACTGTTGCATTGATGTGAAGCTAATAAAAAAAAATATATATATATATATATGTACAATACTCTGACGCAATACTCTGACGCAACGGCTGAGCATACCTTTCTACCCCGTAATTCTATCTAAAGCTGCAATATGCCTCAATGTTTCCATATTGAAAGCAGAAAACGTACCACAAAACGCCGCGGGCACTTAAGTTAGACAGGGTCATCAGAGCAGTCAAACAACGACCGGAAGAAAGGGCACCGAGTTTTACCTTACCAATCAAATAAATAGACTTGGTTAAACTATCGATAAAGGCATACCCGGAGGCGGTACAGGACGTTGGCAAAATAGTACTCAAAAGGGGTACCTAGCGTTCGCTGAAAGTCCCGCACGGCAGAGCACCTGCCGAAACTAGCGAAAGACAATGCCAGTAGCATGTGTATGCAAATAAACTGAGGGCGGGAGCAGAACTTGTCTTGCTTAGGGGTGAGAGTGAAAGTACTAACATTTGTTATACTGTCGTGGATAGTCAGTCAAACATCACTTCACAACAGGCTCCACTGCAGGTGCTTTGAAAGATGCGCTTGCTGCGTACAAGTAGACGACAAGCTACAGTTCGAAGAGAATTGGAATCCTGCGATAGCAAGTTTTTCTGGCAACTCTTACGTTCAGTAACCTGAGAATACTGATGCACTCTTTACTGACTTTGGTAATGTACTCTTCACTGACTTTGGTAATGTACTCTTTACTGACTTTAAAGCACTAATGCACTCTTTACTGACTTTAAAGCACTAATGCACTCTTTACTGACTTTGATACCACGGTATCGATGGCAATTCGTGATATGATTACCGTAATCTGCCGTATTGTCCGCGCCTCCTCGACACGTCGGGCTCCCATAGGGTCCCGTGCTAACCGAGGAGGGGGGACGTTAGCGTACCTGTCTGTGTACGTACGGTCTGTACCTGGCGGCTATTACAGCCATTGTGGATTATTTAGTTTGCGACGCTATTCAAGTTGCAATGGGTGACAGGCTGGTGGTTCTACGAGAGTCTCACTAGGCCTGATTTAGCCGTGTTTACTATCAGCAACAGCTACCGGACCGGCGGCGACACTATACAACTGCACGAGCAGCAGCAGCCCTAGCATTACATGCAGCTATTAAAATGGCCCTGAGACTAGTACGAATCTTGCTTCCTGTAATCGAGTTAGTAGACACTACCCGCCGAGAAGAGGCGCTGAGGCTAGCCGATCTCACTTTTGATACACCTCACCCATGCCAACCCTAACAAACTAACGCTAGACACGTGTAACAATATATATATATATATATATATATAGAGCAAGAGAGAGAGATACTTACATTTTCGCCGCCAACGGAGGAGTGTAAGTATCTCCTTCTTTATATATATATATATATATACATACTTTCACACTTATACACACAATATGTACATGCAAAGTTGAACTCGAAGACGGTCTCCCCTTGACGCGGACAATACATGTGTCAATGACACTGCTCGAAACTATAGTACAACGACAGCGAAAGCGGCGGAACCATGTGTCAATATACAGCACAACAAAGGAGGTTAGGCTATTTACTGGCCCTGCTTGGTGCTCCGTACCTCGGCCTGCCTGTTTATTGTTCTCTTGCGGCAGGCGAAGAAACAAGCGAGCGGACGGACGGGCGGGCGGCGCGCGCGCGCGTATACCAGGACACAGGATCAGAGCCTACCCGGGACAGGATCGTCATGCCAAGAAACACCAGTCAGACGACAGTCTGGCCTAGTTATCATTGCCTATGTCAATACCGAGCCACTAGTGTCCGCGCCGCCTATTCGGATGGTCGCCTGCGTAGCTCGCTTATATAGTTGTTCTACGAGCCTGTGTGTGAAAAGGGCCAATGAAGTCCGTCCGTGTACATGTACGTAGGGACGTGCTCAAGTTTTTAAGTTTTTAATAAAGACATTTGCCTTCTGAAGCTAGAATCTGAATTTAGATTAATTTAAATCACAAATATATAATAACTTCGACGTTATGTTCACCAATTTCTACACATGTTTCGAAGAAATGGCCGCATGCATCGAGGCACACCCCCAAAACGCGTTGATTAATGTTTTCTTGTTCTCTCATCTCATTGGCTCCAAGCACCGATTCGCGCAGAACGAAGCATCTTTCGCTCAATTTATATATAATTGTCGGAAAGAAAAACTAATCACACGGTGCCAAGTCGGATAAATAAGCTAAGTTTCATCAACATGACTTCAGATGCGACGAGAAATTTGAATTTTTTTTTCTTTGAATTTTCTTAAAACAAATCTTAGGTTAGAAAGACTCTTTTTTGTCGAGTAACAAATCACGACGTGTCTATCGAGCAGATTTTGTGGTAACTTCAAGGAAGTAGAGGTTTTTAAAGAGCGACTTGGCATTCGAGCTCAAAGTCTCCTCTAGCGATGCATATGTTTTCGCCAATCGCAGTCGTCCAACAAGTCAGATTTGCTTTATACGACACATGCTGTATTTAGACGTCCATCGTAAAGTTTGTCGTGCAGATTTAAACGTCTAGTTAAAAAAGATGTACTATCCATACACACTCCCCAGAGATGGGGCTCCATCACTGATGGTCGATTGAAGCTCCTCAATCTTTCGTTTTTCCCATGAATTGCTTGAATCATAAAATATGTCCAGGTCAAAATCAACGCCTTATATTTAAGCCATGTCGCTAGTAGCTAGCATGGTGTTGTTATTGCTGTCGTAGTGGTTATCATTGTAATGTGTACTGCTCTAACTGTTGTTGACGTGTAAGTTGTTGTTGTTGCTGCCGTTCCTGTCATTCTCATTCATGTTGTTCCTCCTGTTGCCTTATTGTCGTATTTTAACATAACATAGAAGCACCATCATGATTATTAGTATTATAAAGGCGAGTCAGGGTTATCTAAAATGAAACAACGAAAACTAGTATTAACAACACGCAACGACCACAACCTTGGTCATGTGTCACCAATATCAAATGCAGGCGTAATGTATATGCCTGTATACGTGAGCGTCGGTCAGAAGTCGTTAATTTTATAGCCGAAGTCAAGTCATGTCTAAGCGTGTTCGATGATGTTGGCATTGTGCTGCTCACGAAGACATTTCTTCGGGTTGAATTACATCTCGATGAGAGACGAGGACTCCACCTGTCGGCATGTCGTCAGGGCTGTCGCGGTAGACCAGTAGGATACAATCGACACGCAGTGTGCATGTTGAGAAGAATGTTGCCTAACGCTCACCTCTGGTAATTGTAACCTCTCATTGTTTTACCTGCCACCTTAATATGATGATGTTAACGTTGCCGGTGCAGTCTACGCGAGAATAGCGGATCTGCAGTTACCCAGAATTCTGGCCGTTGACTCTATTGACTCTAGCAGTACTGACGGAAAGGTAGAGGGACTGATAGAGTTTCTGTTATACAGAAGCCTCCACTGCGCAAAGAACCGTGATCAATTCACGTACGGGTGCCACAGCGGAAGAAGAACCATTAAATTCCTGTCCTATAATGTTGTCTCCTGAGTTTTCTGCACGAAAACACTTGCCAGTGGTAGCGTATCTGCGCGTTTCCGTCCACAGACCCATTACGCATGATGTTTCAAACAATATACCTCTAGAAAGCTAAGCTTATATTTACTTAAACGCGAGTCCATGCACACGAGGCAGCCGATTGACGTAGATTAGAGAAATGACACCCGCGTAGCTACCGTAGTGGCAGCGATACTCAAACGGAAGTCTAGGCAAGAACGGGCGAGACCGTGGTTTGCTCGGATCTTTAACTTAAAGCGTTGCGAGGCTTTAAAACTCTTGCGCTTAGCAAGGGCCTCTCACCCCAGAGAACCCCAGAGAACTGCAGAACGCTGACAGCTTTATGGCTGAGAGCTCTATGGGCAACATAGGGTAAAATATAAGCAGCTGCAGACAGAGCACGAGCGCCGGGTTGATGATGAGAACGAGGCTTGATATCTTAGAGGACCGCAAAAGGCCTCGTATCTACACTATTCGTCGGCAAAAGAAGAACATGCACAACATGTACCAGGGACTAATAGGTAAGTAAGCACCTGACTTCGCTTCTGTTTGATCTAATTGCACCCATGTATAAATCAGCGGCTGCATATCCACTTACCCTGGACCAGCACCTTATTAATGCTCTTTTTGGGGAGGAAGAGATCACAAAAATTCTGCGTGGCCTTCCAAAGCAAAAGAGCGCTGGGCAGAATCTTTAATTGACCTTGTCGGTAAGTTGGCTACGCTGTTCAATGAGATAGTCGACGAGGGGCAGATACGCTAGGCCTGACACCGCGCTAGAGTATCCCTGCTTTTCAAGGAGAGAGCGCGAAGATAATGTGGATGATCTAAATCTCTCTTGGGGCATCGCATTGAAACGCACACTTAAGAAGGCTTTCACAAACTCGATCATCGCAAGCGTGTTTCTAACTGTCCTACCGCCGGAGCAATTCGGATTCAGAAAGGGCCGAGGATCACAGGATGCGATCCATGTACTTCAAGTAGAAGTCGAGCGGACGTTGGCAAGACCCGGAGTTCCTCTGTACGCGTGTGCTTTCTGTCTTCCTGGGGCGGGAAGAAGCTGCTTTATACACTTGCTCGCCGGCCCACGCTCGTGGGCCGGCAGTGGAAACGCTGAGAGTCTGGTCTTATTGTTGCTACACTTGTTATTTTCTCGTGTGTTTTGTTTTTCATTTGATTTTGGGCATTGATATTGTTGTGCTCTAATTTAGACCCAAGAATCCAGAATATGCTATATATATAACGTTTTTTTAACTTTTTTTAGCAGATTGTGTATATATATATATATATGTTTTATGTGTTCGCGCGTCAATGTCGTTCACTTTCAGAAGCACCGTCACCGTCGCCCGTGACCGTGACCGACGCCAGCCCTTCAAACGGTCTATCCGCATCGCTGTCCTCGTTGTCGGCGGGGTCGACCTTACTGTATCCGATGTCTTCGTCGTCGTCGTCGTCGTCGCCGTTGTTTCGCGCGAGCTGGCCCGGCGGCCAGCTTCTACCACCTCCGCACTCTCCGTTCTGGTCAGCGTTGTCGGCGCTTAACGGCGTCGATTGCGGTGCAACCGCAGCTGCAGAATCCGCAGCGCCCCCGCCGCTGCCAAGATCAATATCACTACAGTCGTCAGTGCAGCCATCCTCACCGTCGTCGTCGTCGTCGTCAGCAGCGGCAGCGTCGTCCGTCTTGTGGCCTCTGCTCGGCCACCTTTACGGAGCCGCACCGCAGGGTAGCAACGGCGCGCGTCCACCTACTGGACGAAACGGACGCGGCGGCGACTCTGGCGCTGCTGCTGCTGCCGCCGCAGCTGCCGTCGCCACTGCAGCTGTCACTGTTGCGGCCAGCTGCCAGATTGCCACTATCGATGGCCTCGTCCATCAGCTGAACCAAGGTACGCAACAACACAACAACACAACAACAAACAACAACAACAACAACAACAACAACAACACAACAACAACAACAACAACAACAACACCAACAACAAACAACACACAACGAGACAACAACAACAACAACAACACACCAACAACAACAACAACAACAACATACAACAACAACAACAACAACAACAACAACAACAACAACAACAACAACAACAACATCAACACAACAACATTTAAATCAAACGACCGCTAGTTTGCAATGTGTTCATTGTTGTGGTTGTTTTGTCTATTTATTGAAAATGTACTGCAAAACTTTTACTTGCAGTAAACATGCCAATAGTCCTTTTTTCACCAGTGGTCGTTGGAATTAGTTTTTCTTTTTTCAATAGACTCCCTAGGCTAGCTCTCCACATCGTAACACTGGTACGAAATGCAGGTTTTATGCTAGCTCAGAATACTTGCGGCATTTCACCAACTTCGGCTTTGACTATTTTGCTGCGCGGGGCTCCGGCGGATCCGGCCTCTACTGCAGAGGAGGCGTCTGTGTGTGACAAGTGAGGGCCTCTCTAAAACGATATTAACGGGAGCTTGTTTGGTCCCTTCTTGTCTCTTCTGGGCAATTGAGGGTGTTGCTTTGCGAATTTCTGCGTATTTGAAGGCTCTGGCAAACATGTCGTTCGGCTCAAAAGGTCGACTTTGGCAGTCTTTGCTCCAGGCACACGAGCGTTTGTGGCTTACCATGCACGTTAGTTTTACCTCATTTTGGATAGAGACTTTGTGTAGAGAAATATTTGTTGTTCCCGAGAGGTCCAAGGTTTGCGTAAGAGCGTTTGTTGCCTATTTGCTAATGCAGAGCTTTATTAATTATGATTAAGTTTGCAGTATGTTCTGTTAGTTGCGTTTTTCAAAATCGTGAACGCTCCATCGCTAGGTAGCCTTCTAGTGGAGGGCCACACTGATGCCTGAAATCTGGTCCAGTTGATCCCTAAATATGTTATCCATATTAGTTATTTATGATGCTCTTAAACCTGTTATCGAGATCCAGTCGTTGCAGTTTTTATATTTGTGCTTATACGGAAGACTTATAAGAAAGTGGCATTTATTGTTGACTTTGGTAGGCTAGGATCTCTAAACAGTCTTGGTTTCTTTTTGCTTTCTCTTCTATGTAAGTTGTGTGAGAGTGGGCAGAATGATACTTGTGTAAGCAGATATTCTCTGTTTTGTTAACGATCTTGCGCTTACCGGTTTTCTACTATTGGGTCTTCTAAAGCACACTTGGTTTATTGCGCGTACTTTCCTGAGTTTGCAGTTGATTCCAGCTTCTCGAGATTATGTAGGTGTTTTTCTTTAAGTTTACCGAGTTGTCTCGTTTATGAACGGTGAGTTTGTTGGCAAGAAGAGCATAAGCGGCGGTGGTCTTTGTCCAACTATTGCTTGTATTCCATATATATATATTAGGTTTAAAGTGGCCCCTATGTTCCAAGTGCGCCTGCAAGCGTGCTTAACTAAACACACAAGTAGACTTTGCGCTTTGTATCTATCTTGCGTTGGCTGAAAAGCAACGCCAGAGGGGGCCGAACGATGGGAGATAAACATCGGCGAGACACAGACCGAAACGAAGAAGTCTTGTAGTACCGAAGCCGCCCCCCCCCCCCGTCTCTCGCCACATCGGCGGCGGTGGCGGCAATGACCACGACGACGACGACCACCAAACGCTACCTCGACAGGACGTTCGGCTTCACCGCTGCCGCCTCTGTCAGCTCGGCCCCAGGAGTGTGAGAGTTAGATGAGGTAGTTTTGTCTGCGTCTATCCGTGTCTACAGTATGTCTGTCTCCTTCCTTCCTGCCTGCCTGTCTGTCTTTCTGTCTGCAGGACGCCCGCCCTAGCGGAGCCAGCTACAGGAGGCACAATCAGCTGGAATCAGGTTATCCTTGATTACCTCCTGGCCAAATCCTGCCACGATGCTGCTAGCGGGCATCAGCGTCTTTAGCCCGCCCGCCTGCTTACACGCCCGTCCGTTCGCCCGTTCGCCCGCAGGCCTCGCTTGTCTGACCACCACCAAGAACGGCTGCTACACTAACTACTACTACTACTACTATTACAACGGCTACGGCTATTTCTACTGGTGCAAGAGCCTTCGGCAGCACAGCCTCCATATAGTTTGCCCTGGGCGCATCCATGGCCCACTGCGCCCTCTCTCTCTTGCTCTCTATCTATCTCTCTCTCTCTCTCTCTCTCTATATATATATATATATATATCTCCGCCCCCTCTCTCTCTATCTATCTATCTATCTCTCCCTCTCTCACTCTCTCTCTCTTGCTCGTTCTTCCGTTTCTTTTCTTGTTCTGCTTTTTCCTTGCGTTGTCTCCTCCTTTCCCTCTCTTGGCTTAGTACCGTACTTTCCCGTTTCGTGCCGCGGCCTTATTTGCGGTGGATACAATCAATCTTCGATGGTATACTGCTACCGCTACTGCCGCTGCTGCTGCAGGTGCTGGTCAGAGCGCGGTCGTCATAGGATTCCCTGGAAGCTAGTTCCCCGTTTTAAGCCAACCGAACCGGACTAGAGCTTGACTGCCGCTCTATGAAGGACAAGTGGTAGGCCAATAGCCGTAACGTGCCGACGTATTGGGCAGGCCAAAAACAAGACGCTTCGAGTGAAGAGTGAACCCTTTGCCCCGCCAGTCTCCTCTCCGCCGTCAACCTTCTTTCCTCCTTTTCCCCAGCTCTGCTCCAGCCCGCCAATTGTCAAGGGACCGACATACCACAATAGTGGCTGGCGCAACCAACTCGCAACGGCAAGCAGGTGGCCCACACAGCAAGTGCGTGTCAGGAATAGCAAAAAAGCGCTGGATGCTCTTGCTGCTTCTCACTTGCGAGCCATCTGCAAGTGGTGCTTTCCTGTAGCACTAAGCAGAATCAATCGACACTGGCCGTGGCAATGACATACCACTTGGTCGACAAAGTTGAAAGTGAAATCGTTTAAAGCCGTCGTATCATCGTTCACTTTTTTCACAGGCAATTTTTCGGGTTAGGGGTAAACCACTTGCTATATACTGATTTATTTAAGTCAATTTGACGACAATTACACACTGCAGCACGCAATAAGTAATCACTCTGAGAACTATAGTGATCAGTGCTTATATGCAATAATTTGTGGACCGGTTCTACTAAAGTGGAAATTAATTAGATGCTTGTCAGACATTACTTGATACCCTCCAATAGGAAGAATAATTCCGAACATTGCCGGAAACGTTACACGTAGAACAAGTAGCGGAGCATAAATCCTATACGTAGAACGCATATGCAAAGTCCGGAAACAATATTTTATCTGACTCCTGAAGTAGTTACTTACGACGTAATCTCGGGGGCTTACACGCACACTGTGGATAGTCCTACCGTGGTTAGTTAGAAATGATTTAGTATAGATATAAAACGGCTATCTGTCAAACTGCCAAATTTGTCGAAGGCCGAATGTGGCAAGTTGTGACATTGAAAGCAAAGACAGCAAACTCACCCTAGAGCTGGGATAACGAGCATTAAGCGATAACGAGTACAATACTTCTTAATGGTCAATTGCTACGCCGTGACTATTTTCGGACGAGCCGACGGTTAGGCCAGGAGACAATCATGATAGGCGGGCGCAGATACCCCCGCATGAGAAAAGTGGTGTATAGCTTAGTTGTTCCACACCCCTTTAGCTTGAGTAGGGAACGACGGCATCTGCGGCGGTAGCAACTGAACCGCCGATTGGACTGAACCGTTAGTTTAGTGGGTTTAGTTTTAGCAGTCCTGATCGATCATTTGCGCAGGGTTCCTCTAAACGAGGGGCTGCCCCGCCTATCGCAGTGCTCCTTACTGTTATTGTCCAGTTCCAGTGCATTATATATATATATATATATATATATATATATATATATATATGTGTGCACCTTAACAGACGTATTTAGACGGCTAGAATGCGAACATGAGCGGAAAGAAGCCGACTTATGATGGTGTGTGGGTGAGTCTGGGAGTGTATGCCACCAAACGAGAGATTGAGGAACAAACTCGATTGCTTTATTTCAATCCTCTTGAGGGTTGGGATGATACTTTCTTCTTCTCGTGCTGCTGCTAGGATGACGACACCTCTAGTCTACTCTGCTTGTTGTGTCTTATCGTCTTTCTCTGTCTCTATCGCTCTCCTTCCTTCTCCTTGTAGCTCCCCTCTGTGTCGGGGTTTTGCCTCCCAATTTTGACTGTAGTATCTATCGTACGCCGTCGTCGATGGTCGTCGCTTACACACTAAGAGAGTTAGATAGATTCCTCTCTTTCTTCGTCCTCCTGCGTCTTCTTTCTAGCTCCACTTGTCTTTTCTCTATCGGGCGGGGCTTGTTCCTTTCTCCGTTGCACCTTTGCCCTGGTCGCTCCCCATCAGTCCCGATGAGCCGAGAAGATCGGGAGAAACGTGGAAAATCGGAAAAAGAGAAAGAAAGATAAAGGGAAAAGAGATAGAGAGAACAAGAAAACGTAATAGGGCGAAAGGAAAGCAAGGAGAGACCGAGAAAAAAGCTGCGCTCTATGAGCGCGCCCCTACAATTGGTACGCCTACTACAACTATAGGAGCTATATAAGGTAGTCAAGTTGGCCTGATAGCGGCGCAGACTATAGGCGGTGCAGTGCAACGGACTGACGTACTACGAGCAGCGGTAACAGTGATAGTAGTAAGCCAGTCCGCAACGAGCCCTGTTAGTAGCGTACGGTTCTCCTGGCTGCATAGGTCTCAAGTGAGCTGCTCCTGCCGCCGCCTCCACTGCCCCTACAACTGGCGGCGACGTTCTCATTCCGCCTACTCTCTTGTTTTTTCTTCATCTTTTTCTTCTCCCCCCCCCGGCTCTTTTCCTGCTCCCTTATTTGGCATATTCTCTCTTTTTCTGCTCCCTTGTTTGCTCTGTCTCCCTCTCTTCACATTGCTCTTTCTCTCCTCCTTTCGCCCGATCTCTTATTTGTTCTTCCCTCACTGCCTGTCTCTTCCACTTCTCTTGTTTCCTCTTCTCTCGTCCCTTCCTCCTTCCTTTTCTCCCCTCCTCCCTGTGCTCTCTTTTTCATCCAAGCTTCCTCTGCTATCTCCCGCAGACCAGCTAAGAGCGAGCGGTCAGCCGGCTGGCGTGCATTTCTGCCGAATAGCTACAGAAGGTCGTTTGCTCGTTTGCTGTTGTCGTTCGTACACTGAACTAGTAACGGCCGACCAGCTTTAGCAGTAGCAGCAACGGCAGCGATACCAGGCGGCGTAGCCCTGGTATAGTCTAGTAACAACATTGGATAGGTGAGGAGAAGGTAATTCTATTTGGTAGCTGGTGCTGCAGCTGTCCGCGTCGCCAACGTTGCTGCTGCTGCTGCCGAAGGCGGTTGGCCAGTGGGGGCGGCTGAACGACGAGGCTGAGCGCCTAGAGAGAGTTCGAGGTACCCCGATCGAGGTCTAGGTACGGGCTTGTAATGGCATCAGCAGCAGCAGCAGCTTCGTAGTAGTAATAGTAGTAGTCGTCTGCATAGTGTTGGCTGCGAGAGAGAAGTTGTGGATGCAGTTGCTTGCTTGCCTGTTGCCTGCCTGCTAGCTCCGGCTTGCTTGCCCGCTTGCTCCGTTGCTGTTGGCGTCGTGTGCGAAGGCGCGCTCGGGAATACGAGGAAAGAAGGGAAAAGGGAACGGGAAGCAGATGCGGCGATGGGTGGCTAAAAATTAGGGAGATGGTGCTCGCTCGCAGGTTTACAGGTTATCGTTCTGGTCGCGTCCGCAAGCGATCGGGCGGCGGGGGCGCGCCGAGTGACACGACGCGACACAGCCTTGGTGATTATTGTTTTGGCGGCGATGTGGGACTCCTCTCATTCGAGGTGATGCCTCCTCGGCATCACCATCTCGAGACATCGCTCACTTGTTGAATCCGCGTCGGCGCTCGTCATATTGGGGTGTGGCGGCGGCAGCAAGAAAAGACAGATTGAGCCGACAGCAGAGCAGAGTGAAGCCGAGCCGAGTGGAGAAAGAAAGCAAGCCCAAGGAACTAGCTACCGCATCACCCCAATTCAGCTCACCTAACCACCGAAGCCCTCTAGCGGTCTTGATACTTGCCACTTCGATGATTTCACCCCACAACAGCCGGCTATTTTTGCTGTTGCTGCTGCTGCTGCAGCTGCTGCTAATGCAGACTTCTAGTGTCGTTAATACCTCAGTTAGTGAGGAAACGTTAGCGATGCCCAGATACGCTCGCTTAAGGAGCCCGCTTACCTCTGTGGAGGAGGCGTGTTGGGTCCCAGATAACCGATTGACCAGCCGTGGCGTGACATCGGTGCTTTGTCAAGAACCAGAACGAGATCAAGGACGATAGTAGCGCTAACAATGAAATCAACGACCAGAACAGATAGAAGCCGTCTCACATTTCCTTTGTGTTGCTGCACAAGTAAAGTGCAGTGCGCCGAATCAAATATTTATTTTTCTGGATCATTTTAGATGGAGCGAGCGCATTGCGTCTAGTGGTCGTTCTTAACGTTGTCATGCAGCTGTTGACCGCACACGAAATAGAGAAAGAGAGAGGGGGATTAAAAAAGAATGACTGAATTCGGTGTTCTACTTCTGGACAAAATCGTGCTTAACCGTAACAGTCTAATGCCTTTATTCTAGCGCTTAACCGGTCGTCCTTTTAAGATTGCTGCCAAGATTTGGCTACACCTCTATTGAAGGGCATTGCCGACAACGGACAGTGAACAGCGTCTCTTTACTGTTACGCTACCACTATTGCTTGTGCCGCCCCCGCATTCATCTCGACTCTCAACAGCTCTCGACGGCGGCCGCCCAAAACCGCCGCCGGCCTGAACAACGAATAGACGGCTAGTATAGAAAAAGGTCCGACCGACACGCAACCCTCGAGGGCAATCTATCTCTGGCAGAAGAAACAAGGCCGCCGCGATTCTCTACTTCGATTTCCTCGTTTGCAGTCTTATCTCGTCTATCTGTGAAGCATTTCTCGCTTGCGGCTTGCTTGGCCTTTTGCGCTGCTTTTCTCTGATTCCGTCTCTCTCTCTCTCTCTCTCGTTTTCCCTATCTCCCTCCTTAGAAGGATAGTCGTAGATGGTCTTTTCTAAAAGCACTGCCTACATACCACGGTTTGCTTGGTCAACTTTTCCCGCTTTGCCCAACCAATAACCCCAACTCGCTTGTAAGCAAAGGCGTCTGCCGGCTCAAAGGCTGGCCGATAACCCCGAGGTAAGGTGGGGCTCTTCGCGCTGCAGGATAGCCGTGGCATTGGTCCCGGGGGCGACCGAACAATCCATGAACGCAGGCGAACCAACCGAATCGACTTGGCCGACCAAACCAAACGGGCAGTGGTTGCAGAAAGTGAACACAAGCCCGGAGCTCGAAGTCCGAGCGAAGAACAAGCAGGAACGCCAAAGAGGCGAAAATCAGCAGAAATCATCGAGCGGTCTCCTTGGAATTGATGTTTACGCTGGCAGCTCTCGACGTTGCCGCTTGTGCTTGCCATGCCGTTCGCTTGTTCCTGCTGCTGGTGGTAGAAGCAGCTCTGGATACCAATCGGACCACAAGTTAGGAACAGGGTTTGTTGGCGTAACATCGGTTGCAGGCTTGCTATTCCCTTGACCGTTGGCGGGCCGACGAGCGGCGCCGTTCTATCACTGCCGACTAGTAATGTCCTCCTGGGATCGCGGATTTAGTGGCAAACTCTCTACCACAAACGATGACGGCGCCCGAGCTGCTGGCAACCAAGCATTTCCGTACACTCTCCACGCCGAGCACGACGCTGACTGATGTCTATGAGCCATACGCTAGGCGAATACTGGCTGACGGGCCTGACAGCGTGCGACGCTTAAGGTCTTGAGGTAGAGATTCGAATCTCGCCTGTGTTAGGTGTCTGTCTCGACGCTGTTGGTTGTCTCTAGGCTGCCGTCTGACTTGCTCTAGTCTTTATACTATCTACTAAGGTATCATTGGTCACATGCAAAGTAGGACCGCACCAACCCAACAATATCCTAGGCACTTAGATTCTACCTCAGGAACATATTCAACAAATTTTCAGCAAAATCCGTTCTATTTCCGAATTGGGTTCAGTCGATTTAATTGCTGTTCTAAAAACAGGCTCTGTCTCAAGGTATTATTGAACCGTATATCTTATGAACAAAACTGTGCGTCAAATGCTTATTGAGCCTAGTTTTGGTAGACTATATGTTTGCATGGTATGCACACATTTAAAAGTAGACACGTATGACAGAGTTAAATAGTGCGCAAAACACAGATGAGCTTACATTCTTTCTATTCATTTCTATTCATCTCAAGTTGTTCGAACACTCACTGTAATCACATTTTTGAACTACTTGAAAGCTTTCTAGGAAAAGGGTTTTCATCCAGTTAACGATGTAAAGGAAGCAGTGCAGGACTTCAGCTCCATCGGTTCTACACCATGGGCATTGACGTGCTGCTGAAACAATGGCCAAACCAATGTTTGAACAATCGTGTCGATATTCATTAAATTTATAATAGGGGTATGTTTTGTTCTCACTTTGTTCACTTTTCATTCGGAAAACCCCTTATATATATATATATATATATATATATATATATATATATATATATATATATATATATATATATATATATATTACATACCCGCTAGGCATATTGGCTTAACTAATCTTTTGTAATGTGTCCCACTTGGCTTGCATTATAATATTCGTCCGCCTTCAACGTTATCACGCGCCACTTAGGAAATTTATATCTGAAAGCGAAATAGTTAGCTTTATCTGAAAATGCACTGGGGGAAGGGACGCAAGATTGACGTATACTCTTTCACTATAACTAATACAATTAGCTTACATATTTGCCTACTTTCATTTGATTGATAGCCGATTTTAATTGTATAATAATTTTAGTAGGTAGTTCGGTGGCATAGCCTTACATTCGGGAGGTTATGGGCTCGGCGCCTAGACCGGCCACTTTTAAATTGGTTTTCAAGTTTTTCAATTTAGACAAGGTGACTGCCGAAGTAGACCGGCATAAACGGCCGTAATCAGACAACACAAAACGGGAAGCACAGATGTTTCAGTAAAATATATGACGCACTGCCATTCACCCTCTCTGAAAAAGCTCCCTGAGCAATGCGAAAGGGTGAGTGTGTATGCATCGCTGGAAATAGCTGTAGCAGCAGTTCAACTACTATGCTTTCTAGACGCGCACAGGACAGTCAGCCAGCCAGCCACGTTGACAGCGGCAGCAGTAGCAATGCGTGCGACGACGACATTTGATTGCTGTATGAGGGCTCGGCCCCTATTCCTGGCTCCTATTGCTGGCCCCAATCCTCGACCAATTGCGGCGCAGTCGGCAGCGGCGCTTCTTTTTGACCCTTCCGGCTATTGACAGTGTGGCCCTGTAAGCCATCAGCGGGAATAGGGAAGAAGGGCGGAGGGGATGAACATGGGGGTATTCGTTACGGGACTTTAGTTTTAGTAGGGGAGAAGGGCAATTCAATAGGTCAGGGGCTAGTAGTGACTGGTGATTTAGGGTCGCCATGTGCAATGTCGTCGTGTATGTCGTGTCATACCTCGTGCAGAGGATAACGGGAAGACAAGCAGGGCAGTACCGCATATGCTTCGAGGTCTAGGGAAAGAATAGGTAGACTTCACCCATGTCGCGGCGGCCACCGCCCCCAGCAATCACCCCTCGGAGAGGAACTCACGTCTCCGGCTTCCGACTAGCGTCGCTGGAACGAGCAGATAGCGCTTGCTACCCTTTGCTCTCTCAAAACGTCTCCTTGCCCGCCGTATGGATATGCGTTACTGACTGCCGCTTCTGCTGCTTGCTGCGCACACTTATGCTACGACTGGCGTTGTCGTCGTCGTCGTCGTCGCCACCGCCGCCGCCATTGCTCCATCCATCGTTTGCCCCGCCATTTTGCTCGGGACTCCATCAGTTCCACCGCTTTATCTGCTTACCCGTCGTCGCACTACCCGTCGTTGCGCTCATAGCCTCAGGCGGTCTGGTGATTAAAATCATGAATGTTTCCTACCTACTTCATCAACCTCCGCCTACGACGACCACGGCGACTGCTACAGCGGCTACCTCGCCTTCGGCCGTGACCCCAACGTAGCCGTAGCGGCCACAACCGTTGCTGTTGTTAAAGCAGTGGCTGCAACACTGAAGGCCACCGAAACTGCTTGCTTCTTCTTTACCTCTGCTCAACTCTGCCTTTTTTTCTACCTCTTTCTTTTCTGCCCTTGTTTCTATTTTCCCCTTCTGCTTTCTCCGCTCCCTGGTTTTCTTTCTCTCTCGTGCGCGCTCTCTCCCCCTCCTACATCTCTCTTTCGATTCCTTTCCAATAGATACAATCAGCCCAGTTAGGCGCACGGCAAGCATAGAGATGAACGGTCAAATGGCTGGCGTCTACTTCTGCTGTTGCTACGTTTGTTGTTGCTGCTGCTGCTGCCTACCGCGCTACCAGTAGAAACAGCAACAACAACAACAACAACAATAACAATGACGACGTCGACGACGACGACGAATACTACAACTGCTGCTGCTACTACTATTATTCGGACGGCTACTACTCGAAAAGGACACTCAGCCAACCGACCGCATACTACTGGCTTGGCAGCTCATACACCGCTTGTTGGCGAAGCACCGCGAGGCAGGCAAATATTGACTCAAAATATTTCGTCCTTTTTGTCGTCCCTCGTTGTGCGCTTGCTATCGCCGCACCCGTGCGACGACAACAGCAGCCAGTAAGCCCAGACCGCACGCCTGCCTGCCCGCCCACCCAACCCAGACCGCGCTCGTTGCTTGATCTTGTATCCTTATGCTCGTCCGGTATGGGCTAAAGCAGACATGAGTTTCACCGCAAGGGGCGTCATGCCAGACCATGCGATGCTCGATGAGGCAAGCCAGCTAGCCAGTCAACCAACTAGCCCGAGAAGCGTATGATGTACTACTCCTTTACCTTCGCGTCGTCGCCGCCGCCGCCGCCTTTGTCTTCTTTGTCGTCTTCTCCTCCTCCTCGGCCTCTTCCATAGTTTTCATTTGCTGATTGTTGTCTCATTGTGCGGCTGACTGACCATTAGTGTGTGGTGTCCTTGTACTCGTCCACTTGTAGATGGGTAGGTATGTAGGTAGGCACGTAGGCAGGCAGGTAGATAGATAGATAGGGTAACAGGATTGGGCTGGCTGCCTGGTTGCCCATTTGTTCGTTTGACGATCTGCTGCTAGCCGGCTAAGAAAGGGCATCATACTGATTCGACTAAAGGGTGGGTAAAGTTTACCGACGCACCCAACCCTAGTGCGGATAGAGCCAACGTAACAAACAGGAGCAGTACCAAGCATTTGTAGGCGGGCCATCAAGCGGTGCTGACATTGACACAGAACAGCAGCAAATCTTTCGCTGCTCGGATTAACGAGGAAGCTCCACGAGTGGAAGATGGCCACTTGGATGCATTTTGGATGCACCGCAACGCAGCGCAGCACACTAGAAGCGAAACAACCCTGGCCAAGGTCATTGATATCACACTGCGGCACCCTGGTCTTCGTTTGCTCGTTGGCTTTACTAGAGTTGCCGCACAATCAGATCCAGCTTCTTCCTGTTACTGGCTGGTCGCCTCGCCAAGGAATGCCGCGCGCGGCAACGCGCAGGCCGTCGTCCCGCCCTTCGCGCTACCCTCTAGCTGAAACGGCCTATTTATCGGCATATCGGATAGGAAGAGGAATAGGATTCGAGAGCAGAAGCGGCAGTACTCGTGCTAGCTAGCACACCTTTCGACATTGCTCGATGCTACGTCGACCAACTCTTAGTCAGGCGGGTAGGTAAAAGGAAGAAGAGCTAACTGTCCATTGCCTTCTGCTCCGCTTCCTCCCTTCTCTTCCTAAACAATCCGCGCTGCGTCTCTCAGGAATTCCTACCCATAAATAGAGATCGTCGTCTCTGCTAAGTCGTTTACTACTCTAGCCTTCATGGGTATGCGGGAGGTTTGCCGTCTACCACCTAATATGAAAGGGGCTTGGGCTAGGTTGAGTCGAGTTAAAGGAAGAGGGGTGATCGGAGAAAGTTGGGCCGCTAGCCGCTTCTTCGAGTAGATTGGAGGCATTGTTTCTGCGTTTATCACCAGAAGCCCAATTTTCCCTCGTTGACGATATCCTTGCCAGGTTGCGATTGGCTCGTTTTTGCTGTCTATCTCTCTCTCTCTCTTCCTCGCTCTTGCACCTTCATTCTCGTTGTCTTTCTGCCCAGTCTTTCTCCGGCCCAAACAAGCCAGATAGGCTGAAAACTCGTTGGAGTTTACGGAGAGCAGGACACCAGTCGTCCGACCGTCTGAGGCCGGCCGCACGCCCGTGAAGGCACGCGAAAGGCGCGCGAAGAGGGGAGCGTAACGCAGGGGGAACTAAGAAGCAGAGCCTACCATATTACTTTTACTACAACTACCGCCGACACTATACGGCAGCTCTATATGGCTCATGATAGCGCTGTCCCAAACCAGTTGCAGTCCAGCAACCACCGGACAGGCCTACTGTCGTCTGTACGGTGTCAACAGGCAGTGTTCAACTATTCAGCTCAGCTCAGCTGAAAGACAATAAGGCAGCGTATCGCACAGAACGAGATCGATAGAGAGAGAAAGAGAGATAAAGAAGGCATCAACGCGAGAGAAAAGCAGAGCTAAGGAGACAAAATCCGACATCGATTTGCGTTCTTCGAGTATCTGGCTCGAGCGGGATCAGTCCGACCGGCCGCGAGATGATCAACCCAACCCGCCCTGAGTGCCGCCCACCGTCAGCATACAGCAGGGCAGGGAGGCAGACAGACAGACAGACAGGCGATATCGTCGTCATCGTGGTTGTTGTTGCTGTTGCTGCTGTTTTTATTGCTGGTATTGTTGTTCAACGCCAAGACGCGCGGCGAGGCAACCGCCGCCGCCGCCGTCGAACGGCGCTGGTTGCCCGTTCGTTGTACCTCACTGACCCCTCCGGCCCCTCGTTTTTCCTCCCACTGATATGACAGGTTCCTGCGGGGTAGCGCGCGCCTGCGGGCCGATTCGTGAGCCGTTCAGTCAATCAACCACCCGCCCGCCCTCTAGGTCGGTTGGTCGATATGTCACGAGGTTGGCTAGCGCACGATAAAATCAAATTCAATGTCACCACAACAACCAGCAAGCAATACCCCTTCCTTCTCCCCCTCCTCGCACGAAGTGCGCGAGGCATTGTATCCTAGGCTCAGTTCTGGCCCTCCTAGGCGCAGGTGATGGTGCACACCCACAGACTCTTGCTGTATGCCGCTGCCGTTTGTCGACCCGTACCAACCCCCGCTTCAACTCGGGTGTGACGTTGCCGCGGCTCACGGTGTTACTGCTGATACAACCAGCTTGCCCTTTGCGACCTCTTAAACAACGCCGTAGAATTGTTGTATATATATATATACATATAAATATATATACATATATATATATATATATATATATATATATATATATATATATATATATATATATATATATTTATATATATATATATATATATATATATATATATATATATGCACGTATATATTCGTACGCTATTATTACGAATATGATATACAATCAGGATTTGCCTAATACACTTCCTCTCTGTACAAAGCATTTGTGGCGTCTAGTATGCTGCCACCCACTGCTCCTTTTAGCACAGGTCTATTTTGCAAAATTAAATATGACAAAAATACACCACGTTGTTGTCTTTTGTTCTCTGTATATCAGGCATACTATATTATAGATGCCACAAACGGAATATACGTTTAGACACAAGCGTATCTGTATTAGTTGTAATAACAGGATTGAAGTTGTCATTTTTTAGTGGCACAATTAAAATGTTCCCTTTAGCCTTTGGTTGACTCACAGGAACCAGAAATAGAGAAAGCATAACTAAAATGTAAATACAAACTTAACAGCTCACGCATAGAATTGAGCTTGTTTTACGCTATGAAGGTTATGGCAAACGCATACTTTTAAGTATCGTCAGTAGCAATCAAATCAGTATATAATACATCATCAATCGGAGGGTGTACGAAAAGATCATGTCGACAACCCGATTACAAGTATCCCAGAGCCACATCTGGTGACTTAGCCCATAGCAAATGTTTTGAGGGATTTCAAAACGCTTTACTGGAGTTCCTGTAGGTTTATATAAATACAAACAAATGATAAAATAATAGGATTCTTATCTCGTACTTCTACTCTGTTTTTTAACTTATAAAAGTTAATAGCGATTACACATATTTCTGACACACCGGTATATAGGTTCACACAAGCTCAATTATGCGGCCTTTTGTTGCCACTTTGTCAAGTAATTCATCAATTTTGACAATACTTCTTTGCGTTTTATGGCATAGCTTAAAGCACGGATTTGTAAAACTCCACTCTAGTAAACGAGAGGATCTGCAAAAATACTTTGTTCTAGTGAATTGAACACGTTTAAACCTTAAACAATACTGACTAACATGTTCGTACCTATCGCAATAAAGACCCTGGACCTTATCGGTAAAGACACTGACTAGCGGGGTCTTACAAGACTTATTATTTCTAAAAATAGTTGTTTCAATCGCATGCACAACACGTTTTTTGAATAAATAAGGAAGGTGATTTCCTGAGACTAAAATGCAGTTACTGGCTTACACGAGTATAATTTACAGGAGCAACAGAAGAAACTATGCATCCATGGAGTGAGAACGTATAAACCCATATTATGAAGTTTTTTAAACAAGTATTGACAAACTTTTGGGGGGGGGCTGATTTATCGTCCACGGGACTGTTTTTCGCATTGCTTCATAGACAGACCCCCATAAATACAAATATGCAACGGTGGGGTTCGAACCTGCGCACCTATGTGTCTCCTCCGGTCGCGAGGCGCAGGCGATGCACCATGCCACCGGGCTCGACAACAAACATTGATTAAAGTTGTAAAAAAAGTTGAGCAATTACTACTACTAAAGTTGAGCAATTACTTCTATAATACTATAGGAATAATAATAACAAAATCAGTCCCAAAATGTACGGTTATGCGATTGTACCTATGCCACGTTAGTTAAACCTGAAGAACTCGCAAAGCATCTGAGGTGGATGCTATCTATATTAGTTTATAGGAAAATCGCGGCTTCTATTGAAATATGACGGGCTAAGACGTAAAAGCCAGAAGATTTTGCAACCGTTACAAACTTTCACAGCGCACGCTTATTTACAAAAAGAATCATAAAAACGATTATTCATTTATCCTAATAGTAGAATTTCTGTTACAGAGGAAAGCATGGTTTAGCAGATAGATTCTTTGAACAGTGCTCCGAGGGCCTCTTGGCCCGGTGGAAGTGTGCACGCTGGTCTTCTGTGAAAAAACTGTCGTTGCAATACAAGATGGAATGTGTCAAACGCACATTCAAGCGGGGTCTATTTTCGGCTCGGAACATATGGTTTCTTGTACGTGGCATACCTTCTAGGCAAAGTGCAGAACCTCGGGTATTGTCGTATAGGTACTCCTGTAACCCACGCTCTGTCTCGTGCCTCCGGTATTGGGTGAGGCTAGACGTCACCCGATGCCATCAAAGTCAGCCAGTTCCGTTTCCGCATGTTGCGCTACTTGCTTCACGATTGCGGAGCTAGAGATACGTTATTTCGGCTCCCTTGGGCTGAGATGTCAGTGCTATGATGTCCCAAGCACACTCTGTCACTTATTTCGTTGCCTATACAAATGTACGCAACCTTAATTCTGTTATGTCCATCATTTCAAGAATGCTCTTCGGCCATCGATACTCGGCCCTCGACTTGACTTCAGTAAAATAACGCATCTTGCATTGAGCCTCTCGGGCGCCTTTTGAGCTGTCGTTAGTTTCTTTTCTAGAGCCTCCATCATTACGATAACTGCATTTGCATAGGTAAGCTCTGGAACCGGCACTTTTTTCGGAACACCTATACACTTTCAGATCAAGTGGAACGTCATGCATGCAATTAATCGTTAAGTGCGTTGGTTCTTTGCCTCCGTACTTGTTAAATCTTGTATAAATTTCCTTCGTAAACTGAACTGTTATGTGCAACAGATTCATCAGTTTGCGGTAGCGTCGCATAAAAGCTCGCCATCTACGAACAACAACGCCGTTTGTGCATCTCCTTTTGGTGAATGATGTAGCCGACATCCGCGCTGGCTAGCCCACGATAAAGTGATGGCGTACGTGTTGGACACATTAATGTCCTACGCGGTCAATTTTAGTCCCGGTCCCGGCTGGTAAGAACATCTGGTCGATGCCTGTCGGCCCTCTGCGGTTGACCAGGCTTGGGGCATCCCCTCAGGTCCGTGACCTGAGGTTACGACAGGATCAAGCAGCTCACACCGGTTTACTAGGGTTCCTAAGAACTTGCTGGGGAAATTCAGCGATTACCTGCTGTCTCTCTCTGGCTTCGAAACCTTATACGAATAGCTAGCATAGAAGAAGCATCTAGAAGGGTTGGGCTGCATCCCGTTCCATTGCTTAAACGCTTTAAGACTTTTAATGTCTTTAAGCAATAACAAAGGATTGTTGTAAGTGTCTCATCGTTGAGGTAGAACTCTTGCAACGCTAGGGTAGTTCTGCTAATCAGTTATCAGTGCAAGAGATCCCTCTCTAATTTAACGAGTCTGATAAGCACCCAGATAATGATTATAATGAATAAGAAATAAGCATTTTTTTAACAAGTGTTTACTATTGTCATTATGTACATGTATTACAATTACTAATAATAATAATAATATAATAATAATAATAATAATAATAATAACAATAATAATAATTTTATTATAACTCTAATCAAATGGTAAGCATCATAAGAATGATCACCCAATCATAATATATTTTCTTCTACGAGTCTGAAGAGCACCTTGACGCTGAATACACGTTCCGAGCTCGCAGGTGAAACAATATCAATTGTAATTTTGCTATAGCTCGAACCCAATCGTGCAAATCATAGGAACGCCCTTTTTGCTGTGATCGTATTGGCTCGATTTCAGGCGATACGACGACGTCTCTAATTCACGAAGACGACAACGACAACAACAACAACAACAGCAGCAGCAACAGCGGCAGCAGCAGCAGCCCCCGGAGGTCTGAATCCGTACACAGCATCTCACCGGCACCCCCGCCGCCGGTCCTGCGGCGGACGCCGTCGTCTTCGCTGGACGCGTCGCTCGTTGACGGCTGCTGCAGCGAGTCGGAACGATGTTGGCAGCAGCCCGCAGACAGCAGCATGGCGCGTTCCGGACAGCACCGTGGCGATGATCAACCGACGAGCCTCAAACCGCTTAACCTGTCGATGTCGCCCAGTGAGCTCAGACATATCGTTCGGCCATGGCTGCATGCGGCAAACGTGACAGTTGACGACACGACATCTGAAGCAAACATACCAAATGGGACCGCAGACGGTCGAGGATCTAGCGGAGGCGGGGGCGGCAGGGGAGGCGGTGGTAGCCGGGCAGCCGCAAATCGACGGCGCTCCTCCGCCTCGGTGCTGGGGGTATCGGCGATTGCCACGTTAGGTCCGCAACATCTGTGCCTCTTCAGCAACAACAACAACCAGACAACAACCACGGCAGTAGTGATAGAAATAACGGTGGCGATAGCAACAATAGGAATGAAAACCACAGCAAGACCAACAAAAGCGGCGGCAGCAGCAACAACTGCAGCAGCGGCAGCGGCAGCAAGTACAATAACATTGGCAACAACAACAACAAGAACAACAACAACGGTACCAGTACTACCAGTAGTAGTAGTAGTGTTAGTACCAGCGACAACAGCAGCAAAGACTCCAGCAATAGTCCGATGTCGAGTACTGTTGGTGGACCCTTTTTGGCGGCGTTCGACTACGGCGAAATGCTACGACGTGGCGGCGCCTGCCTCGGGCCGTCGCTATCGAGCCTTACGAGAATGGGCTCACTGTCGACCTTCCCCGCGGCCCTATCCGGATCAGCGCTATTCCTCGAGGAGCTCGGCCTGACAACAACACGTCATGACCACCCGGGCCTCTACCCGCACCCCCATCATGCAGGTTATGATGGAAGACTGCATCAAGACCAGGTCGGTGAGCATCGGCCATTAGAGGCTCGGCAGCAACAACAACAACAACAGCAGCAGCAGCAACTTCAACAACAGCAGCAGCAACTTCAACAACAACACCACCTTGCGGCTCTATCCGATCTCTACCTGTTGTCGTACTGCGTAAAATGCGACAAAGCGTTCAGTTCACCGCAAGGGCTAGAGTTGCATGCGCACAGGGCACACCTCGGCGACCGCGACGATTTTGGACTCAGTCCGAGTTCGGCCGATTCGATCATTCCGCCGACGGAAGCCGTCGCAACCACCACTGCCGCCGTGGTTGCAGCAGCTGCCGCGGCCGCTGTTGTTGCTGCTGCTGCAGGAGCTGTTCCGACACCTGGAGGAGCTGTTACGACAGGTGGAGGAAGCCAGACGATGACGACGACGACGACCACAGATATAGCCCCCGCCAGAATGGCCGCTTTTCTAACGGGCAATCCCGCAGGTCTCGCAGGCATCCCGGCATTCGCGTGCGATCTCTGCGAGAAGACGTTCGGCCACGAGCTCGGGCTCGCGCAGCATCGCGCAGTCCATTCAGCCGAACGCTCGTTCGAGTGCAAACAGTGTGGCAAGTGCTTCAAGCGGTCGTCGACTCTCTCGACGCACCTGCTCATCCACTCCGACACGCGGCCCTATCCCTGCGAGTACTGCGGCAAGCGGTTCCATCAGAAGTCCGACATGAAAAAACACACCTACATTCATACCGGTGAGTTATTGCATGTATACGTGAGCATGCGTGTACGTGAGATGAGAACTGCACAAAAAGCACCTATACCTGCCCATTGCAGGGCGTTCGTTGCATTTTCTGTTCTATCGATCAACTTAACGGTAACCCGCCAACTCCAAGGAAACTTGTTGTTAACAGACTAAACATATCCCTAAATAAAGTGTATTAATATTAATTATCTCAAAAAACAATTAACGGTTAGCAACTTTGCTTATACTTGTGGCGATCATCCGTATCTCCGTTGTCCTGCTATTGAGCATACCGTTAGAATACCAAAGTCGGGCGCACTCATCTGTCCCGGTTCGCCGGCCTATCGAGCTTGATTTGATGCATGACGGGTTCAGATGATATGTGCATAGATTACCCTTTTCCATTCAGACAGACAAGACTCTCTATTACAACTGTGCTGCAGGTCGGTCTTCGCCATAGGAGAGTGGGGATAAATTGGTTTGGTGGGTAGTCAGTCAGTAAAGCAAGTCGAATGGGGAAAAATTCTTCATGATGAGCCAAGAGAACGTAGGCTTGGCTTCAGCAGAAGTGTGCCTTGAGAAAAATTGTAACCTTGTACACTTGAACCTTTTAGCCCATTTCGTCGGTTTGTCTATGATACGACGTGATGTGAGGTGAGGATTGTTCCCCAACCTGCGGCAATGCTGCAACAGATGTGAGAAAACCCTCAATGTCGCCCTGATGGTCTTTCGGACGATTGTGGACCTGTCGCCTGACTGTCGATCATGGTGGCATCTAGGCGATATACCTACCATTCGCTATTTTTTTACTCCACCACTTTTCGTGCACACGTTCCCACACATAGTTGAAGGAGCTACCATTCGTACGAACCGAACAAACAGGAGAACACAGATACGGAAGATGCAAGCAAGGACTAGAACGGTAAAAAGAAAGAGAGAGAGAGAGAAGGGTAATAACCTATGAGATTGAAACAGAGAACAACATCCTCGCAATCATACACCACACGCGAGTCGCTTGCACTGATGTCGACTTCAGGTACCTCTGAAACAGGTGTCCGGCGGCAGCAGTAACAGCAGCGCGGCCGCTAGCTAGACACGAAGAGCGATTTTTCATTTGGCGATCGCCAAGGAAGGGGGGCGTCGCGGCCAACGCGGTATGGCCTGCCGGGGGTTGAGAGGGCGCGGCGGGCACAGCGTCTGGTGACGCTGGGCAGTGCCATAGACGACAACAACAACAGCAGCAGTAACTGTAGTAGCAGCAACAGTAGTAGTAGTAGTATTAGTAGTGCGCGTTATCTCGGCTGCCCATTACTAAATGTACTCGTCTGTATACTGTTGTCGGGCAGTCAACGATCGTAACCAATTTGTCCCCGGTTGAACTCTGTGTATATATATATATAATATATGTCCCTTGACTAACCAATAAGGTAGATCGCCAGGGCATGGGGTTGACGGGGTTATGGGACCGAGTGGGGTGTGTGTTTGGCGCCGGGGGGGGGGGGGGGATAAAAGAAGACGACATCCCTTAACAGCCTTCATTTCATGTGTAGAACTCGGCGTAGTGCACGCGCTGAAGAAGCATTGTTACAGACGAGTGTCGGGCGTCCAGTCGGGTGAAGTCGGTCGTCGTCGTTTGGTCGTGCGCTCGTCGTTGCTGACTTGCTTGCTTGCTAGGTAGCACGCATGCTCTCGTCCCCCCCCCCTTCCCTGCTTGCTTGGTCGGGTGAAGTACAGTGAAGTAGTGAAGCACAGTGAAGGAATAGTGCGTGCTCGACGGCTCGACTTTGCCCGGTCGAGGCCAAGCCGAGATGTACGCGCTATGCCATACAATGTCGCGCTCTTGACATCAACTCTCTGAAATCTTGCCGCTGCTAACATGATTACGAGATGGATGAGTCTCGGGGGCCTGCAAAGCGGCGTGTCGCGACACGGGCGCGGGAGCCCACGCCGATGCTACTACAGATGTTGATGATGATGACGACGACGACGACAATACCAACAACGACGACGACGATCCGGGGTCGTGGGCTGTCTTAATTGTCGAATTAACTTTATTACGAAGTATAGCAACTTCAGCAGGCGCAATGGCGAAGCAGCAGCACCAGCAGTAGCAGCCGATCTGGCGCGCACTTGTAGAGACTGGTGGTATGGCGGCAGGTAAGGATCGCTTCGGGGCTCCTCCGGCCAGAGACGACAGTGAGTGCACTTGCGCTAAATGCACCTGACAAGTTCGAGCACGCGTTGTTCAGTCTCGCCCTCTAGTATTCTCTATTGTGTTGGCAACATGTATTCCATATATATACTACAATCTACCACTCAGTTTAGAGGCGTAATGTCAGCGGCGTAGACTTTGTTACGTGAAAGGCCCATTACGATCCAATGCAACTGATACAAAGCTGTACATCATGGTCATGCCGTCATACTTCTGGCGTAGTTGCATATACATACTAGCATAGATTGACGGCAAAAGACACGGGCTTGTTGAGCTCGCAAGTCTCTCTCTCTCGATATATAAATATATATATATATATATATATATATATATATATACATGCATGCAATGACAACACAAGGCAAGGATGCAAGGAGACAAGGAGGTTGGCGGTCTTTGGGTCTGTTTGACTGTCGAGCCCGGTGGCGTGGTGCATTAGCGTGCGCCTCGCTACCGTAGAAGACGCATAGGTGCACGGGTTTGAGCCCCACCGTTGCACATTTGCACGTATGGGGGTTCATTCATGAAGCAATGCGAAAAGCCGTCCCGTAGACGTTGAATCTTGGCTGAGGGTCAGCCCGAAAACGCTAAGTCTGTTTAGCCATTTTGGCCTGCCAGTGGTAGTAACCATCGCCATCAGCAACATCATTATCATCATTATCGTCATTGTAATCGGGCCGTTATCGATGATTGGTTCAATGGAGTATGATGAAACCATACTCCGTTGGTACGTCCATCACGTCTGGGTGTGTCAAAGGCAACGAACTCGGTCCCTCGACGCACCACCGTGGGGAAGACTGTCTTTACGGTCTTTACGGCTCACATACAGGAAGTTGTAGAGCTCTTTAAAGTAAATACTTTTTCCAATGAAACATTGTCTCTGAGAAGTCTTGTTTAGGCGACATAGGCAACAACTAGTCCTCCTATAGTACGGAAACTAAGCAAGCCATCGTATTTGTGAGAACATTATGCATTATCTGAACACTTAGCGCCGGCCAGGAGATGCGACATAGTGCTATAGAACATGCTCGGCACTCAAAACTAGCACGCTCGTGACGATAATTTTAGTACCAAATCTATGGCGGTCCGATCCGTGGTTGCGCAGTAACTGCGTTTTTTCGGAGAGCATGTCCATATTGAGTGTATGCATAAATGACCTACTCCATCAGGTGAAGCACTCGTTATTAAGCTAGAAGCACGCACAAGTTATTATTAGCTTACAGTGTCTGCTCGGATATGCCAAACTTATAGACAGATTTGATAGCAAGAACACCAGCTATGAACGAACGCATACTTTAAGAAGTAGCCGATCGTCCTTCAGCAAGCACGATGAAGGTTGCCCAAAAGCTTGGTGCGAGTTGCCGTACCGTTCATAGTGTGCTAACAGCCGAACGACTATATCCGTACCGATCGCAACAAGTTAAAGCTCTGCTGGATTTAGATTACAGCCGACGGGTACAGTAGCTAGTTTCTGCTGTAAGTAGAAGCCAATGCGGGGTTCCCTGCCCTTGGGCGTTTCGCCGATGAAGCTTGCTTTACACAAGAGGGTGAGAACTCGCATATGATTCACCAGCGTGAACGCCAGAATTTTCACGTTTCTCCGTGAATATGTAGGCTGGCATTGCTGACAACTACCTCATAGGCCAACACATACTCCCTAAAAAGTTGGATGGAGAAGCATACTATACATTTCTGAGTAAAACACTACCAGAGCTGCTGAAAAGCGTTCCAGAGGGTGTTCGCAAAGAAGAAAATTAAAAACCTTTTTTAAGGAAGTTGTTTTAAAGCGAGGTATAACTAGAGAAAGTGCAGCAGAGAAGCGCAAAGAGATTGGAAAAGGAACGAGCCATTAAGATATATATATATATATATATATATATATATACAGAAAGAGAGAAACAAACCCAATACTACATGTAATGTCTATGTATGTGTTGTTGCTGTTGTTGTTGCTTCTGCTGTCGTCGTCTTGCCAGTTGTTGTTGTTGTGATAGCTATCGCGGTTGATGTTGTTATCATTGTTGCTGCTGTTATCGTTGTTGTTGTTATTTTGATTGCTGTTCAATTGTTGTTGTGGTTGTTGCTGGTGCTGGTGCTGCAACATCCACGTTGTTGTGGCTGACGCGTCAACGGACGGCTGACACGACGGACCACTCCATCTTGTAAACGATCGTAGTAGATGTGGTTATTTGGCGTCGCGCTTTGTGCGAGCTGGGTCGGCCGGTCGATTGGCGTATTTCGACCATTCGTATATAGAAGGAGAATATTGTAATTGGTAGCCGTCCTTTGCGACAGTACATGATGAAGGCGTAGCTGATGATGATGATGATGATGATTTTGACGATCTTGATTGGGGTAATGATGATGTTTATGATGATGATGATGACGGTGATGGCGGAGCCGAGTCTGCCCTACATTTAGAAGCCAATAGTGTAGACTGGGATTCTGAGATAGTCCCGCGAAGACAAATACATATATATATATATATATATATATATATATATAGAGAGAGAGAGAGAGATAGAGTGAGGGTGGGAAACAGAGAGAGAGAGAAGGGGAGGGATATAGAGAGAGAGAGACCGGGGGAGAGAGAATGGACACAATGAGGAGGGGAACACACAGTGTAACAGAACATGAGCAAGTGCGCGGGCGCCCGCGAAGGCAAGCAGGAGGGCACTTAGGGTAAGAGGCCGAGATGTTTGTGTATGTATACAACGAATATAGCTGTCTATCTATCTATCTATCTAGATAGACGGATAGATCCAGCTACTTGATAGAGGGCCACACACGACAGAACGAGGCAGCAGGTTGAGAGCTGGGCACCGCGCGTACGGACGGTGAAGGCCGAGCGCCCGATGGACCGGACCGACCGGACCGATGATGAAGCGGAGCGCCTCGATTGTGGATTTCGACAGTTCATCCATCTTACGAGCTTGCAGTTTCCTACTACTGGACGACTCTCGACTCGGCTGTCCCTCGCGAAGCGACAACTCAATTGCTCGCGTTCCGCTCGTCGTAGTCGTTGTGGTTGTTGTTGTTGTTGTGGTGCTGTTTTTGCTGCTGCCTTTGTTGTTGTCATCGTGTTGTCCGCAGTAGTGGCAACAGTTTTGCCTATGCACTGGCTAAATGTTGTGGTAGCCGTTGTTGTCATCGTTGTTGATATTATTATTGTTGTGGTTGTCGTCGTCGTCGTCGTTATTATTGTTGGTATTGTTGTTGTTGTTGTTGTTGTTGGTGCCGTCGACAAATGCTACGAACAAGTTCCCGAACGTAGAGTCCAACACAGCAAAGTGTCCTTTCCCTATGTAGCGTTCATTCCGGGCAAATCGACACTACAGATACACAAACGCACACTGAACAACTCGCACAGGACTAGGCTCCCTATACACTTGAAGAGTAGACCTAGTACGATATTTATTGATACGAGAGCGATGTGCTGTATTGCGGGCTCCGTTGAGTCGAATCGCCGTTTAAGGTAAGGTTGGTTTCCCCCTGCTCGTCGTGGGGATAATTCGTCGGCTGGACTGCAATCGGATGTTGCAAGTCGGATGTTGGCCTTAGCTAGCATGTCGGTTGATAGAACCGTTAGGTGAAATAGCTACGAATGAAGAAACAATTGTGGGAAGAATAAGAGTGAAAGAGAGCGAGAAACGTAGATTTAAGGTGGGGGAACTTTGCAGCGGTCATCTCCGAATCACGCCCGCAGGGCGGCATAAACATTAATTCGTCAACAATTTCCATCACTTCATCAATCAATCGACTAGTAAGTTACTCGCAACTAAGTAGCGGTGTGACGAGTGTAAATTATTATTATTATTATTATTATTATTATTATTATTATTATTATTATTATTATTAAACTTACTAAGCTTGATTTTTGGCAAAGGCCGCTTTGCCTAACTTCGCCCAGGAATAAAGAACTTGAGAATAAATAACGACCAAATATTGTCTCGAAAACGCCGAATCAACAACATTTGTCGTATTCTAAAGTTAGCAAGCGCAGGAAAAAAATATAAATATATCTGAGTAAACCTGAACATAATTCGAACATAAAATGTTTAATACATTGAATAACATTGATCATTGATAGCACTAGCAAATATACGTAAGTACACTGCATTTGTAGTCCCAGTTTGCAATGAGCAAGCCTACTCATGAGATTGACGATAAAAAAAAGCTCACAGGTGCAGGAATGTGAAGGAAAAGCACTACTTGTATTTCTTGGAAACACAAAATGACCTTATTTAGAAGGAAAATGAGTTATCGTGGTCTCTTTTCAACAAGTCGTCAGAATTGAGCTTCAAAAAGGTTTGGGAATGCCTGACGAGTAGTGGTAAGCCAGCGCAGTTTAATTATTAGACGTTGACTAACGGAACATCAAAACGACGATATATGGTCTTCGGTCGAGCAAAATTGCCGCTGTGTGAGATAGTTGATAGGTCTTTAAGCAACAAAATAAAATCATAATCGGAAAATAAATTAGTGAGTGTACAGATACCGGCATTGCGGTGTTATTGAAACCACTAGCCGTTACACTTGTGTTTGCACGTTCATAACATATGTGCACACACTTACATTAAAAATCAAACTCATCATAAACTCGTGTGTTGCAATTTTCAGTTTTAGGTCTAAGTCTATTGCATTGCGAGACGCATCTTACTATCTGCTTATTGAAGTCGCGCATGTTTATGCTCTTTCCGACTATTAGGTGTGTGTGCGTATGTGTTAAGTGACGACATGACATGTGAATTCAGGTCCCGAAGGGCATTTGAATCGACGCTATTTAGGGATGCTGTTGTTGGCGATACTGCCGCTTGGTTTTTGCCTCGCTCAAACTCATAAGTCGCCTGTTTCACTTTGGCGTCCCTGGATCCCGATCTTTCCGCGGAGGGTGGCTAGACTCCTGGCCGATTTTACAACCTGGTGAACAACACTGATGACAACAGCATTTCGTTTCGCGTTCCCCGCGTTCGCGCCTTCACTTCACGAGTTCTCCAAACTATTGACTTCGTCGAGTGCCGATGTCGACTCTTTTGGCAGTGCACTTTACAGTTTCGCTGTTTGAGGCAGGCGGATCGCAGCTGGCCGTGAACGCGTTCATGTCCTCGGCTGTTCACTCTACTTCTGGCGCATCGGCTGCCAAAGCCCTTATCGGGTTCCTATATATATATATATATATATATATATATATATATATATATATATATATATATATATATATATATATATATATATAGGCGAGAAACTGGTGCACAGCCGTAATATGGTTAGCGGCCATATATATATATATATATATATATGTTTCACCATTCGATATTGTTATAATTTAATAACATTACACTTGTTCATAAAATCTCGAGATTACTATTTCTTTTCAAGCATTCATTTTCGGTAATCTCTAACGTATATACAACATGTTGTATATACATATGCGGGAAATATCACTGACCCAACGCGCAAATAGCTGCCGCTGACTGACATGTTGCATGAGGATATTTGGTGAAAATTTGAACGTAAAATGTACAGATGGCGTTATGGAGTTGTTAACCCATGGGGTTCTATGGCAAGGATTATATTACATATATATATATATATATATACCTCAATCGGTGTTATATACGGATAGATTTTTTTCTAGAGATGTTCGGCCTCGAAGCGATCAAGTCCACATTAGGCATTCCACGGAGTACAACGCTGAATGGGCGCCATCCTTGTGACTTAACTTTGTGATTGCTACAGCATTTCCGTCCGGTTTCGTACCGTTAGCTGTTGAGGAAGCGTCTCTCCCTCCTGGCTCGTATGTCCAACGGGTGTAATTGCCCTTTTCTGCACCGTTAAGGGGTCACCGATCCTCCTTTTCCCGTAATGGACCATTACAGCGATATCGCCTGGCACGTTTGCGCTCAATCTTACTATTCGCGCCGCTCATATTCTCTCGTGGCCTTTTGCTTTCAACTAGGCGTATGAGGATTATTTATTTAGTAGTCAGCGTAGTAAAAGTTATTTTTATTGCTGTTGTCAGCGTCATTGTTGTTGCTGTTGTCCTTGTGGTTATTTTAATATATATATATATATATATAAATATATATATATATATAATCACTTCACTGTTAGGTGGCATTCTTATTGTTCCGGCAATGATTACAGTTTAAGATCCATTCGTTTGTTGTTGTTGTTGATGGGGCTCTGCTTTTTGGCTCCTACTTACTGTAGCAGCAGTGCGATTGTATAGTCATAGTCGACCGGGACGTTATTATAATCGTAGCTGTTCCGTTTTGCTTACGGCGCCGTCGTGGTAATAGTTAGCAGTAACCACTAGTTAGTTTCGATGTTCGAAGTGTTCTAACCAGTACGACTAGTATACTGCCACTACATGCGTGTAGATTTGGTGTGTTGCGCTGCTTCACGACCTCGAGTTGAGGCAACTTTTTGCAACCGCGGTCGGAGCAGCGAAAGTTGCAGCAGCAACAGCAGTCGCTGCACCAGTAGCAGTTTCCGCCATCGAGGACGACGTGAGTTGCTCACGAGATGGTCGCCGGCCAAACCGTTTCCATGCTGTTTCCTTTTCCTCCTATCGCTAGTTGCTTACCGTTGCCGCCTACTGTACAGCGCTTTAGTTGCCGCCATGACCGGTGTTGTTTGTGATGCCGTTGTTCTTCTGGGTGGTGTTTTTGTTAAAGTTACTGTTGCTGTTGTTATTGTTGCTGCTGCCGTTGTTGTTGTGTTTATTGTTGTTGTTGTTGCTGCTGCTGCTAGCATTTGCTTCTGCAGAAGCAGCAGCTGCTGCTCTTATTGCGTTTCGATGGGCTAAAACAAGTCATGGACTCGACCTCGATCGGCTCTGACCTCTATCACTCTCTCGAGAGACAGACAGACAGACCTCGAGCTAAACGCATCCCCCCCAGTTCGGTGAGGAGGCGTTTGCGCTTTGTTATTGTTGTTGTTGCTGCTGCTGCTGCTGCAGATATCCATGATCAACTTTACGACCGCCACTACCGATCCACTCACTGCGCGATGCCAATAGCCGCACTAGCACCACCACTACAACTACTATTCGTGGTCATCTTGGTCCGCTTTATTCGTCTTCAGTTCGTCGGCGGTTTGGCATCGTCGATTTCGATTGGCCAGCCCTCTGTTGTTCGCCTCCTCTTTCACTGCCCCCTGTCTCGTTTTCTTTCTGTTCCCTTCCATATCTCGTTTTTTTCTTGCTCTTCTTCTACAGACTTTTTTTTGTTTGTCTCGCCTTGGTACCGGGCGCGCCACCTGCCACTACTTGCAGTTAGTTTCGACTACTACAACTACAACAACAACAACAACAACAACAACAACACTAGCATTATACAGTCTATCCGCTTGCCTGTCTACCAGCGCCTACTGGACCGTGCGCCTACTCTAGCTACTGGCACCATCGCTACTACATCACTACTACTACTACTACTACTACTAGGACAGGCCCAAAGGTTTCATGCCTTGGACAAAAAACAGCAGCATACCCGTTTCAATTCTTCGGTCAGATCTGTCCTCTCATTCTGCCTTCGCTCTTTTTCGCTCTCCATATTATGCTCTCGCGCTCTTCCTCTTCCGTTTTCTCTCCCTAACACCATTGCGCTTCAAATCTCTCTCTCACTCTCCCGTTCTTTCCCTAACAATATTGTGCTTTATCCATCTCTCTATCACTCTCCTCTCTCTCTCTCGAGGTGTGTGTCCCTTGTCCTCTTTTGTGCTACTTCCTTGGCCGTCTTAGCCTCCTTGTCTCTCATTCTCGTCGGTCGCTAGCCTTTGAAAGCTTTCCACGTATCACTCGGTCGGTGCTCAGTAGTTTCGATAACATGCGTTTGGCACAGCGCGCCAACCGCAAGCCGGGCGGGCGCTGGGGTGTTACGCCTATGGCAGGAATATACCACGAAGATGGAAGCAGAACTAGTAGTCGTACTTCCACTACAACAGCTTCCAGTCGTAGTCAACGACGTCGTAGTCATAATAAAACCGCCACCCCTTAGCGCTGCGCCTTCTTCTGCAGGAGACGCGTGCCTGCCAAGGCGTGTCTCGGCTCGGCAACCAAGAGAAAAAAAAGCTGGCCGCACGGGTTGAACCTGCGGCAAGAAGGGCCGCTAGCGGCACACAGAGTAACAGCAATGTATAACTAACCTGCTTCAAGTCGGCTGCTCTACTACTCCACATAACGCGCAACGTGGCTGGCGTACAGATAGACTACTCCTTCGTCTTCTTCTTCTTCTTCCTCTTCCTTCTTCTTTCTCTTTGTCTTTGGAGCGGCGGAGATGCGGCGTAGTAAGATGGGCGCGCCAGGAAGACAGCAACAACGACAACAACAATAACAATTACGACGACAACGACAGCAGCAACAGCAACAACAACAATAACACTAACAACAATGACAACAACAACAACAATAACAACGACAGCATCAACAGCAGCGACAGCATCGAAGACGGCGGCCAAACACGTCGTGACCACGATCTCAACCACCACCAGCGTCTCTAAACTTTCAAACAGCGCACTCATTGACCGAGGGCGACGATAAAGATTGCTTCAAAACCGGAACAGCAGCATCAACAACAACTGAAGCAGCAGGAGGAGGCAGCATCAGAACCAACGACCCCAACAAGAAGGGCCGGCACCAGCCGTCGTAATGGGGTTCTGCTGATAAACTTTTGGTAGACCTTTATTCACTTTTCATAGCATGTTCTCGTTGACCTGCTTGTTTTGCTTTGTTTTCGTTGTTTCTTTTCGTTGTTCTTCTTGGTTTCGTTGTTTCAGTTCTTCGTCGCCGTCGTCTTTCTGCTCTGTTCCCTATCCGCCCCCTCTCTTGTCCCTTTTTTGTTTTTCACCTTGTTTCTCCTAGTTTACTCGACGCGCCCCCGTCCGGGCCCCCGGGCCGTATCGTTGACTCGACGGCCCCCCGACACGTAGACCCGGTACTACAAGGCACGCACGCAGGCACAGGCACGCTCCACGCACGTCGTCGCGTTCTGCGTTTCGTGATCGTCATCGCCGCTGCTATCCGTGCCGAGTTCTGATGATGATGACGACGAAAAAGACAAAGGCAACCCAGCTGACAAGAATCCGTCAGCTCTGTCGCAGAACGCAACGTGCACAAGGCACGAAAGCCGGATGAAAAGCAGTGGGGGGGTCACGCGCGCAACCGAGAGTATGGCGACACGCTCTATCCTGTTTTTGTCTCTCGCTCTTTCTCTCTCTCCTTCTCTCCTTGATTATGCGGAAATAGGTATATATATATGTGTGCAGAGAGAGAAAAAGAGAGAAGTAGAGAGACAGAAACAGGCAGGACCTTCCTTCTTTCCCTTCCGTTCGTACTATTCGTCGGAATGCCTTGTCCCACATCTGAATTTGCTGCGTTGCGGCGAGAGTTAAAAATCAACCAATTAAAAAGGCGAACGAACCAACGAATGACGACGTCGGCTTGACAACAACGACGAATGATTCGCCGATAGACTTGTCCATAAGTGATTAGCCAGCTACTTAGCAAGAATTAGATAAGACGTGAATAGGCTCACTGATGGCACAGACTGCAAAACGCACCAACCAGGCTGCGAGGCGAGTGTTGGCCCTCAAGTCATGCTTACGAACGTACACCAATCGGTTCGGAGTATATGTACACTTCAAGTCGACTGATCCTTGTTAACTCGGTCTCTTAATAGGTACATTCTGATAGAATACTACAAGCAAACGTGCATTGAGGGTAGGCTATCCGCAAGTAGTCCAGTCAGCAAAGCGATAATGTGCGCGTCTGACTTCAAATAGCAGTACTCGATTAAAAATAGGCATGGTTGTAGAACAATTTAATTTCTTCCTTTCATTTACTTGGCACACATCTCGCGTGAGATACCAATGTATCAATTATAAACTAGGAAGGAAAGCATCGTTTCACTATTGTTTGCCGCTACTAAAATTTACGTGAAACCTGCCGAGTATGGTTTCCAAACGCGTAGTTTACTCACGCATTAGATCAATACTTTAACGACGGTAGATTTTCTTTAAAACCATTCTATTATTATTTGATCATCGATATGTGCTAGCTAGAAAAAGTGCTAGCTAAAAATAAAAGAAAAGATTTGTCTATTGCTAGTTGCGACTCTAGCGTTTTGCGCTTTCGGCTTACATAGTTGACATGCATTTCTCAAAATTTGCACTTGGTAGAAAAGAGCTATTGAAATAGTGACGGAGGCTCATGAATGACAGCGATCTGTAACCTTTGAGCAAATCATCTTGATTCAAAGTAACGCAAAACGTTAAGGAATTGTTCATTTGAACATCAGTTCGTCACTGTTTCGACGTATTCGGCCATTGCAAACGACCGCATATGCAGACTACACGTGCATGCTACTCTGTCTAAAGCTGTGCACGCTTCAGTCGACTATTTCGTTTCCTCTTAGCTACGCAGAGGAGCTTGTTCAGACGCTAGCCGTTTCGGATGTTACTGCTTATAGCACAGACGTTATACTGACTGCTTAGAACACCGAAGAGCGACCACATTATGAACTTATGGGAGTGTACCCTCTGCATTACGGACTGCCACCACAAGCTTTAAGAATTCTCCAGAACACAATAAACTCGCAGCTCCACTATGAAGCTCCAGTGCCCTCCAGTAATAAAATGCAGTCGTCGCCGACGACCGTAAGGTCATTGAGAAGGATCAAGATTTTAACTTTTTTTTATATGTGCGTTTTATTAAGAAGATGTGCGATGGCCATAACTTGCCTTTGCTTGTCCGTAAGGCTAATGCCCGTGTACGGTTTAAACGTACCTAAAACCTTCTTGTGATGTACGAATTTTTATTAGTGCATATATTATGTTATATTATCCTAACTTGCTGCGGATGAGTACTAATGACTTGGCGCGCGCTGAGTTGATAAATAGACGATGATAAAGAGCTAATTCTCCATACGGAGTGGAAAGTGTATGCCTACAGTCTTCCTTCAGTCTATTATGCTGCCTGAACACAAATTTGTCCTGTCGTTATAAGTTTCAAAAGCTGTGTCTGAAGTGGCAAGAAAGTTTTGTCTGTTGTTAGTTTCATGTGGCGAAACAAAATGTATTAGCTCCTCAGATGCTCTCATAAAAGTAAGACTTGCAGACTGAATGGAAAATCGTGCTTGAGGTGTATACTTTTCGTCACCGCGACACAATTGAAGTTATACAATATTTTGGTTTGGCTTCCATTCTTGTAGTATGGTAGCCTTATAAACGCAGTAAGTCAAGGGAACTGTCAGACAGTTTTAGTCGTGATACTGGTATTTGAAGGCTCTATTGAGCTCTAAACTTTTTTTTATCGCTCTGACAACCACATTTTAGACGCTCGTAATGGGCTAAGTTGCTTGTGGCACGATATCGTCTAAATGCATCTATCGTCATCGCGTTCTCGTACTGGAATTATATAGGCTTTCTCCAGCAGAGATAAGTAGCAGCAAGGCAATGACAACCACGTCCAACAAATTAAACCAGCACGGCCAGGGTTCGAACTAGCGATGTTTTGCTAACCGTGGTTGCCATGGCAACGCCCCGTTAGCCGCCTAAGCCACCGCCACCACAATTTTTTTTTGTATATGTTTTGTATCTCCTCAGTAATTTCTTAACTACTCCTGAGTTTATACAGTCACATAATTATTGTTGACATGATGGACAATTGTGGTCATCAGACCAACATGCCATTATTTGTTATAATGTCTATAGATATACTAACATTGTCAGTTGATCCTCTGTCGGTGGAATAACTGGAAAGTTCCATGTGCGTAGTTCACATAGGTTCTCTAAATGGCTCTCGAACAGACCAAGGAAGGTTAAGGAAACTTAACGGCGGCTTTGAAAACAAACAAAAATACGACCGGCCGCAAAAAAATATAATAGAGCAACAATCATTACGACACGATTGATGGCTGTAGTAGTGATATCAGTAATAGTAACAACTAAACAACAACTAGGGCAACATAATAATACTGAAAACGATTACACCTAACCAATATTAGCCACATCAACAACGGCAACCAAAACAACAACATGAGCTGCAATGTCAATTGTAGCTCATCAAGGAAGCTCATAAGCTTCCAATCTGTACGGCAGCAACAAAAGAACGCGGTTGAGTAGCTCAGCATATATATATATATATATATATATATATACATATATATATATGCTTGTATATAATGCATCAATATCCGTCTAGTGAGGGTCACTTAGACCACTGCTGCAATCAGCAACAGCAGCGGCAGCCAAGATACATTGAGTCAAACTAACAGGTACCATTGCTGCTTATTGACTTCTGCTACGACGGCTGAGGTGACAGGCAGACTCAAATAGATTCATTGCTCATTCTCGTCTCTCGCTCTCGGACCATGACTGCTGGATCGATGGCAAATGGGACGCAAATTTTAATATTTTTATTTGCCGCCCCGTCGTCATTGTCGTCGTCGCCCAGTTCTCACTTGAGTGGTTGCTGCACAGAGATCGGATGGAGCCCACTTGGACTCCCCCTAGAGGGTTTGGGCTCAAACTTGGGACTGAATCGAAGGTGCGCGGCTTCGTTTTCCAACACAGCCGGTTGGGAAAACGACGGACAAATTGGAGAAGACGGAGACAGACTAGATGGATTGAAGGCGCTAAGAAAAATTCCAGGAGCGAAATAGAGGAATAGAGAGAGAGAGCGGGCAAGAGAATCGCACAGGGAGAAAGCAAGGCAGTTCAACAGTGACATTGCCATCCACGGCGGCAAACCATGATGACGAAGACAAAATCGTGGTCAGTTGAACCGGGCACCACAATCATAAGGGCTACGACGGATGCTTACTGGACTGACCCTGCTGCCCGACGTTACCATCCGCATCTCTAATTGTTTGGGGTTTGTTTCTCTCGGGTGTTCGCTGAGAGGACGCAGGAAGAGTGAACGGAGGATCTACTTGTTTATGTATATATATATATATATATATACACGGGTGTATGTATCTGTATGTATGTGTCTGTATATACGTGTATGTAATTGTGCGCGTATGCTCGTATGCCTATGCATGCTACGGGTAAATGGGCTAGCTAACCAACGAAAGCATGGGGAATAATAACGCCGGGTGTACTTGGGCAATGGGAACAAGCTCATCAACTCGAGGCAGGCGAAATGCGCGGACATATCGTTGTTGTCGTCAGGACAATCCAGTGGCCGCCGCACACAGGGCACACTCCAAGACAAAGGCAAATGGACGAGGATGAGAATGAGGAGGAAGGAAAAAGGCAGGAAAACGGAAGAAGGGAAGAAGCAGAACGATTTGCCACTGCTGAACGCACACAAACATAGGACACACACGCACACCCAGCATGTGACCGACCCGGATCTGATCCGAGTCCGAAGTCCGGGCACCGAGGATCCGGACTCTGTGCGCGACTGTGCCGCACGCCGGTTGCTGGGCTTCTTTCGGGGGGGGGGGGGAGGGCGAACAGTGTGGGGTGGCGACTTCGCCGGGGCGCAGAGGCAAGCGCGCAGTACACAGGGGCGGCGTCGCAAACTCCCGACTTCGGCGGCGCGCTGCGGCAACGGTGGCGTTTACTCACTGGCCGCGCAGGCAAGGCGGCCAAACGAAACTGCACACTGAGTAAAGGACGCGCACAAAGCGCACTGGAGTTGCGGGGGGGGGGGGAGGCGAGGCCAAGGCACGCCGGCCGGCCAGCCGCCCGGTTGCCCGCTAGATTGAAGGGGGTGACAACAGGGCCCCCGGAGAATTCTTTTGCAAGGGTGCATACAGAGCAAGATATCCTGCGCGCTCCATCCATCCATGGAGAGTACTCCTACCTACTCCATCCGACCGTTCTCTGCTCAGCTATGGAGTTCGCTCGTTCGCTCGCGCCACTATGGCCAGTGCTCGCTGGCAGCAGTTGCTACCACCGTCATCGCTGCCACTGCTGCTGCTGCAGCTGCTCAGTTGTCCAACTTTTCCGCACTGCCCGCTACATCGCTCATCGCACACCCATGGAGGATACCCATGGAGATGGGGATAGAGTTTGTGGACCACGGCAGCGGCGGCCAGGATGGTGAGATGGTAATGATTATGCTGCTGCTGCTGCCGCCGCCGCTAGTGGTACAACTGCTGCTACTGATGATGATGATGATGACGCTGATGATGATAACGATGATTACGATGGTGCTGATTATGATGGTGGTTGTGATCATCTTAGCAAAGTCACATATACACATTCGCAACATATACAGACAGAAACTTACGCACACACTGCCAGACATGCAGACAGCCAGCTAGCCAGACAGACAAACAGACGGACGGACGGACAGGTCCAATGGTGCAGTCGTGCTTGCTGCGTAGAGCGCGTGTGTCCAGCTAGGGGTCGCTGCTAAGAGAACAACACGCCAGTCTCCCCCCTGGCTGCCGGCCCACACAAGGCAAAACGCAACGAAAACAAAACCACGACGAAGGAAGCCGACGACGGTCGCCCCCACACAGTTAGGCCCAAGCAAAAAAAAAACAACGACAACGAGGACGACAACAACAACAACAACAGCGACGCAACCACGCAAATGACAAAGAAAGTGATACGCGCACACACACATAAATATATATATATATATATATATATATATATATAGTGTATATACAGATATAAATATATATATATATATATATATATATATATATATATATATATATATATATCTGTATATACACAAAAAGTGAGTGCGGGACCACGCAAAAGCAATGCGGCCGTCGCACAAAAACCGAATCATGCATGTTTCATGACATTCATTCACTTCGTAGTGACGAAACGGGCTAGCTGTGTATTGGGCTACTACTATCTTCTGCGTGTATCATGCGGTCACGGGGCGGGGACACGGAGAGCTGTGAAGAACTCCCGCCTGCCCACTGTGTCTGTGTGTGTGTGTGTCTCAACGTTGAACGGCGCTAATAAGACGACCGTTTCTAATGGGCTAGTGTAATCAGGCAGGCAGAGACAAACGGGCAGGCTTTCGTTGCTGAACATCAAACAGTCGTCGGAGTCTGCTGCGGCATGCGAACTGGCGAAATCAGCTGAGTGGCTCCGCAGAGACACCGGCCTCGTAGCTAGTGCCTTCAGCGTACACAGTGCCATATGCTGCGTGTTTTGCCGCGTGGAGTACGTTGAATCGTATCTAGCACATCAGACTATGCTATTGCTAGAGGAAAAACATTCATCTAGCAACTGTGTGTCGCAGAAATGACGCCCGACCGTCATGCACCGAAATGTAAGATGGGATGGCATTCCGGATGGAGAGTGTGAATAGAAACTACCGATAATGAACTTTGTTTTAATATATATATATATATATATATATATACTATTTAATCATCAATTCATATTACAATGTTTCACCTTCAGCCTGGGATAACCCTGATCTGCACCATTCAATAAGCGATTATAGACTCGAGATCGCGTTGCTCCCCTGGATCTTTAATGAAACGTCTCGGGCGTAAACATTGTGTGGTTCTCTTGTCTCCCGTAGTTATCTTCAAACATTTGCCCAACCTGGTGAGTAGTCTTTTTTAATCAGGGCGTCCGACAGTTGCAAGGTCTCGAAAACCACTGGATTGATGTTCTGGGCTCTGGTCAGTTCGGCGCATGTATATATATGCATATTCTTCTTCTTCTTCTTCTTATACTTCCGGAGTAAAAGTGGTGGTGGTGGTGGTCGTGGTGACTGCTGGCTTAGTGATTTTGATCTGTCACGAGAAGTGTCTGGTTTGTGATTTTTATATTGATTGGTTTTACTGAGTAAGTGGTTTGCCAAATCGACCGAAATTCTGATTTGAAGGTAACCACGAAGAGGCAGTGAATGATACATTTATGCACATAATGACATTTGTGCTGAAACAGTCTAATCGCGAACGCCTGCTACACTGCTTCAAGTCCACGCACCTGATGGTGACAGCTATATTTCTGGTGACACGCAAGTTTCAGCTTAAGCACAAGCTTGCTTGCAGGTGCTCTTTAGAGTGATGTGATAAAAACGAATATTGAGGTAAACAATCTTTTGGTTTTGAAAAGCGGTCAAAAAGCGGGCTTGGTTTGATCAAGTCTCGTTTGACTTAGTGGGGTCGTGGCATTCGTGTCGTAGATATAAGTCCATTAACCATATTATTTTGACAAATTGGTGTAAAAAAAAAGAGGTTTTTGAGACCGCGAAAACGTTAGTAAATTTAGCGACTTTTCTTACCTGAAGGGTGGAAGCCGTTTTAGCACTGCTCTGCAACCGATTAAGGCGTTTTTTGAGGTCTCGGAAATGCGTGCTGCATCTGCGTGACTGGCAGCTAGCGGTGACTAGTATGGAACTCGGCTAAACCCCCTAAAACCGATATGGTGGTACACGCTGGCGCTGTCTTACGGAAGTCGGGCCTCGCGATCAGCAGACGCTATTGCCAATTTAGCGGAGCCGCAAAAAAGTCTACAAAAGCAACTTTTATAGTACAGCCAGTTGCAGTAGAAACACTAAGGGTTATAAGCAAATCAATATTAATTTTTTTACTGCAAAGGATATCGATTGCAGTTCAACGTAGAAATGCGGCCGCGGTGCTAGGCTCGCTACGCTTCGACAGTGGTTGACCGGAATTGATCTAATTATGTATTAAATAAATATTTTTTTTAATAAAAAGTATAAATGAAAGAAGCTGCGATGTGAGTAGGATGCTGCGGTTGTGCACGAAACCGTTGTATTCTAAGCTAAGGATTTTCCATGTGACTAATAATAATAAAAAAATACTGAATGAGAGCGCAGATCCTAAGTGATGACATCATGCGGAAATAGTTAGGATCCAGCATATTGACGAACTGAGGCGAGAATACGACTTTAAGCCCACCCCCTACTGAAGGTGCCTTGTCCCGCTAAGAACACTGCGCGATATTTCCGAGACGCGAGCTTCTCTAAGAGATTTCTGCTATTTTTAGGCTTATACACTCACCTAGGTTATACTGGCTGGGGTGTGTCTTTGAAGAGCCCGGATCTAGCATAGATCTGACAGTCTCTCGAGCTTTACTGGTTTTGTCTTAAATTTGGTCAAACTGTCTCGCCGAGGTTGCCACCGGACCGAGTCGGACAAGTGAAGCGGCTAGATCGATCACTCTTTCCAGACCACCTTCACTCATCCAGACTATAGCTCCAACTGCAAAGTGCAGCCCGAGGACGCATGCTTGTCAGTCGCAGGCGAATTTAAGTGAGAGCTTCTTTTTCATAGAGAGCGTGTGTGAAATTCCGTCTCACCTCTAGAGGGCCCCCAAAAGGTTGCTTAGGTACACATGCGTGATACCAGGGAGTATTTCTATGGCCTTCTAAATTGCTTCCTGCCTGACCTGAAGCAAGCCCTTGACAGCCGCACTCTTACGTTTTTAAGCATTTAGTGTCAGTCTCCCATCTTTTCCAGACCGCAGCACTGTTCTTAAATTTGTCACGAAAATTTTTGCAGCGCCAGCAAACGTGGCGTTATCTAGATACCACACGTTTTAAAAAAGCTCTATATTTGCGATACTAGACCTGATATACCAAGACTGAATAGAGCAGGGTCCAGCGAGTCACCCGGCTGAATGTCCGCTTGCAAGCGCAATGTTGAAGTTGTGCTCTAAGTTTAAAGTGAGGCATATCTGTAAATTTGCCACTTTATAGGCCAAAGTCCTTTTCGTCATATATATATATATATATATATATATATATAACATAAAAGGTTATATAACTATATATACATGTATATATATATATAACATAAAAAGTTATATAACTAGATTAACACAAATAAATCATTTTATATATATGTATATATGTGTGTGTGTGTGGTCCTTGCCACAAATATGTATCTATGCAGCACAATGAACAGGTACTTTCACTACACTTCCAACGCTAAACTTTCTTTCTCTCTATCTCAGTCTCGCTTGTTTCGCGCTGCTCTTTCGCCCACCCTCTTAGACGTATACCACCACCACCGCCCCCACCGGCCTGCGCAAATCTACGGCTACCGCCTGACTGTAATGACCCCGTTGAATAAATAATGACCAGAGTAAACCTCCTACCACTGTTTCTACAACGGTTGCCTGTCACGACCAACCTCGACACGTCGTGCAAGACGAAGGCGAAGAGGGACGGGATGCGGAGGACCCGGAGGCAGATGCGGGTGTGTCCATGGTTGTGGTTGTCCTATTCGCCATCGCCGTCGTCGTCGTCCTGGATTTTGTTATTGTTGTTGTTATTGTTGTCGTCATCGCTGTCGCTGCTGTCTTCAACTGAGGATGTTGTGCTGGCCTCTTCGTGGCCGCCAAGGCCGCCCATCCTTCTAAATCTAGCCGCTAGCTGGCTAGGAATGGGTAGTCTCTGGTGGTTGAGGCGCAACTCAGCCTAATGGTGGGCTTCGCAACTCCTCCACTACGAGTGCGGCTACTTTTAGCTACGACTTGTGCAATTTCCTCTATAACGACTGTGACCACTTTAACCAGTTAGTCCGAGGTTGTTTGTAGTCGACTTCAATATTCGGTCTTCACTGCCCTTTTGCCGCTATCGCCGCTGCCACTAATTTGGTCGACGATCACTTCGCAATTTTGTCATATTTGTCACCGTCCCTTGAACTTGCGTACCTGCAGGTTCATCTTAAGGGATAGCAACGGCGGCGTGCAAGCTACCCGTATTGTAGGCCGCGGCTGGATGCATCCGTCTGCATTTATCGTCCTCTTTCCTTAGCGCGAGGGGAAGTAAGGAAAAGGAGAACGCGTGCCAAAACCAGTGAAAAAGAGCAACATAAAATATGAAGGTCGTTAACACCGCACAGAGCAGGTGCTTCGTAATAAGGAGATTGTGCCGGGGCGATTGCATTTTAGTGCGCCTCGTGCAGTTCAGGCAGTATACACAGGGCATTTAGCTTCATTCAGGCGAGTTGGCAGCCGCTCTATGTCGCCGTTACCTACCCTTGAGGCCGCTCTCAACCCCTCTTAATGTTGTTGATACTGATATTGTCGTCAGTGGCTTGTTGGGTTGCTTAGCTGAGCCCCAGTCGAGCTTGCCTCGAGGGCTGAACCTGCTGTTTCCTTTAAGGCAACACTTCAGTTCGAAATGGTCTTTGCAATTGATGTCCGCTCACTCTTTCTCACAATTTTGCTGCCAATTCTACATATATATGTATATGTATATATATATATATATATGTGTGTGTCGTCCTGCCCGTCGCACCAGCTACGGTCACCTCTCACCACTGCTACTACTGGCAAATCGGCCCGCCATTTGCAATCGCTTCTCAGTATCTAAGTTTAATTCAATTTGAATGCAAATTATTTATTATTCCAGAAGCGTACGTAGTCCATCCTCAACTCCTCCCGCATTGTCGTCAGAGAGATGTAGGAGATCATGTAGGGGGACGAAAAGAGAAGAAGGTAGGGCCAGGGGGAGAGAGAGAGAGAGAGAAAAGGAGGCAGAAGGGGGGAGAGAGAGGAAAAGGAGGCAGAGGAATCGCGCGTTAGTCCCGCATCGTGGTTGTGATTAACAGCGTTAGTTAAGCAGTCAGTCTGCCGCCAGTCACCTACTCAGTCGGTGAGTGCGTTTGTGTTAGTCAAGCTGTTACGGCGGCCCTGACGTCCGTCGTCGGAGACGGAGACGAACCGAGGCGACCAATCTACATTTGGCCTGAAATACTGAGTCCGTCTGCAATGCTAGCTATAGGTTGACCAACTACTGCGCGTGTTCTTCGCGTGGCCGCCGTACATTCGTACCCCTTGTCTTGTCCCAACCCCACCGACTCTCCAACTCCCCCCCCCCCTCCCCCATCCCCACTCTCAACAACCCCGGGGTACAAAGTTTGGGAGACCTGTTACGGACAGGCAGCAAGCTGCTAGTCACTAGCTAGAGTAGGCCGCCAGTTAACCAGTTTAATTGGCTATTTGATTGCCTGACAGACCTGACGACCAGGTGAAGAAACCCGCCGAGAGGAGAAACGAGTGCGCTATGCCCGCCGCAGTACCGATTATTGCTACGAAGACAATTACAATGACCACGACGACTTGAATCTAGTAAACGACATCCGTTTGACTAACGGACTTTGGGCCACACTACAAGCCACACTGACTGCCTTTGCCTTCGTCTCGGCGGAAAATTTAAGGCAGGAGCACCAGTTATAGCAGTTATCATTTGCCGCCGCCGAGAGTAACGGATGCTACGGCAGTTTAAGCAAGCATGTGCGGTGAAAATTTCATAGCTTTTCGTATTTGGTGGATTAAAATGTGTCTTGCGTATGTGCAGGGTTTTCGCCTGTCTGAATAGTCTGAAATCTTTAAATTAGATTGCCCACAAGATTGTTCAAGATATTTTACAAATTATTTTATTCGTTATCTAGATATATTATTTAAGGTGGAAATATTTATTGGGTTCTACAAACTGTATACGGGACACCCATTTTTAGCACGTTTTCAAATGAATCAGACTCAATCACAATAATGCCTATTGAAGTTTACCGGCGTTAAATCACAAGATGTTGCATGCCAGTGAATGTCTTCGTTACGCGAGATTACCCATCCGGAACACTTTATCCTCAAGCGCTCAATTGTCTCGCCAGCAGTGTAGCTTGTGGCACTATCTTGTTGGAAACAGAATTCACTTGCCTCGATTTTCGTTTAAATTCGGCCGACCGACAAATAAGGGTCATGCTGCGATAATGATCGCTATTAACGCAGAGTGGAAAAAATCGTTAATACAATGATTGTTCACAATCCTTTGTTTATCTCAACATCCATTCATATAGGTGCGTGTTTCGTCGGAGAAAATAAGTGTTCCTCACAACTTCGGCCTCACGCTGCATCGTTCCTTGAAAGTCTCCGTGGCGACGCTTACCTGCTTCCTGGTGGTGGTAGTCTTGCGTCAGTGACTCAGCTCTTTGCCTCAGCTGCATCCGATATGGATACAGCGCTCAATTCCAAACTGTTGGGCCAAAAGTTTATTGGAATGCTTTTTACTGTCGGTCTCACAGCGCATATTTTTTGAACCTCTCTCCGTTAGTAATAGACGTTCTACTTACATTTAGATACTAGTACTTGCCCTGTTCACAAATCTACGAATGGTGTGCTCCCTCCGTATGTATAATGCACGAAAGCGCGTCAGCCGCACTATGATTTCCTTCGGTTTTATTTATGATACATTTTCACAGACTCTCCACGTTCTCCATCTCGGTATTGGCAGCCCATAACCGAAGTGGAGAATATAGCCGATGACTCTGACACGACGTGGCGCAGGTTCGATACCGGCGCCGGTGTATATGCATATCTATATTTGTATGCTAGCAAAAGGCTAGTCGTTTTGCGTAGTGCTCACTTTCTAGGTAAACTTTCCAATGCAAACGAAAAAATAGTATTTGCAGGGGAAGGAGAGCAAGTTTAAGCAGAAACCGCTGCTTGCACGAAGCATGAAGGGCAATATATTACAATAACTATTTTTATGAAAGTGCTACGGGTTCGTATGGAAGTTTTTCTCTATCTATATCGGCTAAGGTTGTATTAGACTATATATATAAATATCTTTTTTAGACATGCCTGTTCCTCTACATTTAATTGCAAAGAAACAAGGCACACTTTGTCTCTTTCTATTGTAGACGTTTATAAAAATGCCGTTCATTGCGGATTTTTGCACGAGAGCTAGCTTCTACACAATCAATTGAACTTTAAACCCTATGCTACACATAAACATTTTATAAGTTTGTTTTTCTATTCCATCCAAATCTTGCCTCTTTGTGTGTTTCGTCCAAATCGAATGGGACTGATAGATTTCCACGGGTGCCCATGTGCCGATCAAGTATGGCAAGAGAAAGAGTGCAAGAGTCTAAGATGAAGACGAGAAGTAAATGAGACCATGTCACGCAGCATCCATTACGGTGGTGGGAGCGCCGGCGGTGGTTTTCACACGCGCAAAATTTGCGATCAATGAGAGATTAACAGTTTGTACAGGCGGCAGTGAACGTCGGCATGTTTATACAATGGATTTGCTGAGAGGATTTGCGTTTGCGAACGGCCGTCAATTGCTGAGCCATGAGCGGTTCTCCAAAGATTGTTGTTGTTGTTGTCGTCGTCGTCAGCAGCAGCAGCAACAGCAGCATTGTTAGCGTGGTTGCTTGTGCGGCCCAACGTCGAACGCGTCGAAAGTTCAACGTCGTGGAACGCAGCTTGGAGCGGCGCGTGTAGAAAATGGCCACGATCCCGACATCGGCGGCGGCATCGTCGTCCTTCTTGTCGCGGCCATTCCGCAAGTTCGTCAGTAAGATTACTGCTGCTGCAAACCGCTGCCAATCAACCACCACGACCACCCCCATAGGGCCGCACAGCCTCAGTGCGCCTCAGCGTCAGTTACCTGCATTGAGGCGGCGGCGGTGGCGGCGGCGATGGCGGCAGCGGCATTGCGAGTTCCCGTGAGATCGACCCCGTGAGTCGAGAGCAGGAACATCGGCATTCCACAAACGTTGGCGGACGAGCGTCTGCGGGGGGGGGGGGGAGCGGGGGGTTATGGGTGGGCGACTGCCATCGCCGATGCAATGCTGCTGCTGCTGGTGCATGGAGCCGGTGACAGCGCCCACCATGACTGGAGACGCCATGTTCTGCTGCTGCTGCTATTGCTCCTTGTCGTCCTTCTCCTTTGGCTGGCCAGACCGTCAGCAGGAGGGTGCAGACGGGGGCGTGGGCGGGGGGTGAGTGATAGAGGTTTTGGGGTGACCGCAAGATAAACGTTCTCTTCCTCTCTCTCTCTCTCTCTCTCATACACAAACCCCCATCTTTCCATCTCTCATACACACACCCCCATCTTTCTCTCACACTCATAAACAAACCCCCATCTCTCTTTCATGCACACACACTCATCCCTCTCCCTCTCGCTCTCACATCTCCGTAACCTTTCTAGCTCTCTCTCTTGCGCGGTCTAACATCCGTCTATTCTTTCGCATTCTCATTCTATTTCTCGATCTATCTTTCTCTCTGTCTCTCCTCTCGCTTCCTCTCTCGTGTTCAACGTTAGCCGATCGACGAAACAGCCCGACGACCGGCCTGTTCGGATTGTCCATGGGCCAATTCGCCGACACCACCCCTCCCCCGCGCCCAACGCCACCCCCTTGTTAGCCCGCGTACCACATTGAGGGCGGGTGCGAGATGGTGTTGTTCTGCCTCACGACTTCGACACTTTTGACTACTGCTGCTGCTAATGCCACCAGCAGCAAAGCAGGCTTACTTATCTATTACTGCATCGTTGTACCAGTAGTAGTAGCAGCAGTGTAGTAGTAGTAGTAGCTGGTACACGTGGCAGTGAATCCGAAACCATGCAGCAGACCACTACGCAGTACAACCGAGAGGTCCAGGACCCAATATAGCAGTAGATGCAGCATCTGCTGTCGCCTGCCTCTGCAGTGGCTTGCGCCTATGACCGCAGCTAACCGCACAGCAGCGGCTGCAAAGCGGTAGATTTTCAGCATTGGGCAGTGGCAGCGCCTGTGGTGGCAATATGACACTCTATAGAAAGATGAAGAGAGAAAGAGAAGAGAGAGAGAGGGCACTGTAGAGTGCATAACAACGCCGCTAAGGTATTTTTAATAAGGGTCAAAGTAAAGACGGGGGCCATTGCACCCCCACCCCCCCCTAGACATCTTTTCCTACGGGGCTACGAGGCTCGACCAGAGAGATAGATAGGGTATGTATATATACGTATGGGAAACTCAGAAATAAAGTAAGAAGAGGAGAGAGAGAGACAGCCCATTCTACACTAATGGAGTGCGCCAGTATGGGCGTCGTACGGCGCCGCAGTCAAGCGAGAGCCTTCTCCACAGTACAGGGCTGCTTCGTATGGGGGGGGCTAACTAGCGCGCGGTGAATGATTGTACTCTCACAGTTTAACTTGTTTGCATGGTCGCTGTACTAATAATAATAATAATAATGCTGCTGCTGCCTTGAGAATTTTCCACCATTCGAAGTGCGGTGCGCGGGCCGGACGGTGAGAACGAATAAAGCAATCACATGACCGTGTTCGTGACACCCAAAAGCTGATCGAACGCGGCTATATGTATATATATATACATATATAAATATATACATATATATATAATTATTACAACGTTTTATGTAATTGCAAAAATCGTGTCCATTGCAGTGTCGAGCGATGACACTGTATTTTCCTACAATAGAAGTTAGCAGTTGATTTCAGCGTGATGTCACGCCCTGCTATTGAACGATCTTAATATAACTTTTGGTTGAGATCGTTCTAGGTTCGATAAGAGGTAACAAACAAGTTTGTTTAGTACATCTAGTACATTCAATATTGATTTAAGTCTTAAATCTTCCCAGCCAGATTCACATTTAAAAGCGGTTCTTCGTTTGTACATCGCTTCCAATATAACTTGATCCCACTTTAATCCCGGATTCTAGACCGGGGATGTTTCAAGAGGATGAATGCATATACTTTAAGCGAAACAGTATAAAATATAAATTTAAACAGTATCTGTTCTGTCCAGTAACTGCTTTGTCGTTTAGATACGTATATGTATCCGTAGATATATATATATATATATATATATATATATATATATATATCATAATTGATCTTGCATCTTTGATGAAGTCAGAGTTAAACTAAACACGAAGAAGTAACCCCCCCTACAATTGATTCATGTGCGCTAGAAGAAGTTGAGGCTACCAGACGCTGTTGCGTTCGATTAACTCTCAATGCTGGCCTTCTTTACTATATATATATATATATATATATATATATATATAGAGAGAGAGAGAGAGATAGATATAGATAGATAGATATTATGATGCACTTTATCTGATGACTCTCTCTTTCAATCATATTCTCCTACTTGGCTACGCCGCCAAACTGCTTAAGTCAACGTCGCCGTGGTTACGAGAGCTCGAAGTAGTCCAACATTTTCGAAGATAAATAAGCTTCTATCGTTAAGTGCTTTTCAAACTCTTAAAATGAAGTTGTTGCCTTAAGACGCCCCCACCTGTGTGGATATAGAGGAAAGGTATCGAAACGAAAAAAAAACGAACATCGACACAATAATAAAATCACATGGCATGCATAGTAAGCGTAATAGGCCGGGACTGGAGATGGGATCAAAACAGAAACAGCAGAATCATAGGATTTGTGCGTTCATGGATCTCCAGTTTGAGGAGATCCATAAAACTCATGGATGTTTCCATGAGTTACATGAGAATACATACATGGAATGACGATGTACTCCCAACTCTTTGAGTTGGGAGTACATCGTCATCATCATTATCAGCATCGCCACCACCATCATCATCATCAGCATCGCCACCACCATCATCATCATCAACAACACTACCACCGCCACCACCATCATCTTCGTCGTTGTCTATTGGTTGAGGCTGCGCTGATGACCACGATTGGTGCGTCCAGGAAGGAGTGTGACTTCGTTACGCCCTTCAGGCCACAGGCTCTTTATGATCAGCATCGCCACCGTCTCTATGGTCATCAACACCCCCGCCGCAGCCTCACGCCGCCCCGTCGTCGACATCGTCGTCGTAGTCACCGCCATGATGAAATTGACACGACGTCGATGACTACTGAAGCCATTCATTCATCCAGTCATCAGCCATGCATCCATTCATTTAAAGCACACGGGCCACGTTTATCACCGCGCACTATGAAGACCGTATTATCGAGCTGGCCGGCGAACTATGTAGTATTCTGTGTCTTCTCTCTCAGCCTTCTCACTGTCTATTGCCACGACTGTTGCTGCTACTACTCCCACTGCTACCACTACTACTTCTAGAACCATTAACTAATACTACTACAAGATCAACTACAACTACAGCATCATCACTAGTCCGACTAGTGCGCACTCGACAAGCTGGGCCGTAATAGCCGATCCAACCATTCTGCTGGGCTGACGACAACATTGACCGGCTTTAGCGGGGGGGGGGACCGGCCATCTTGCGGCATTGGCCAGCCGATGTGTTGATGACTTCGACAATCAAGTCGATCAGGCGCGAAAAGCAAATCATTCGGCACGCTACAGGCCGGCGCCGTAGGCTACGTCACCGTTGTCCGCCGCTATCACGATTCCGGCGTTGGTAGCTCGCCGAGCTGGTTGGTGGTGGCTGAACGAGGATTTGAAAGTTGACGCCGTTGACTGACGCCACCGTTTCGTGTCCGTTCCGGTTCCTGTTGTCCCCTAACAGTTGGTCGTACTCGTTCCCTTTGCGGTCTGGGAATCAGGCTGGCTGACCACTGATCGATATATATCCATCCACGTATCCCTTTCTCTGACTTTATTTCTCTCTCTCCCTCCCTCTTTTGCTCCTATGATTGCAATGTCTCTGGCCCCTTTCTATGGCTGATTCTCGCACTCTTTCTACCCCTCTATCCTCTCTCTCTCTCGCGTCTCGTCTACTGTATCTCTATTGCTTCGCCCTCGACCTCTGTGTGCCTAGTCCCCCCCCGACGTTTCACTAGTGAGACACATAAAGTTCATGAACGTGTACAAGTCTTTATCGTGGTCTCGCTATGTATGTCTCTCAGAGACAAACTTAGCAGCTCGGGGGCACGCAATTGTGCCCACGTATGCAGCACGTGTCCCCCCCAACGCCTTAATCTCTGTCTCGCGCCCTGTCTTCTCTCTCTCTCTCACTCACTCACAATCACTTACTCATTCTATGTTTTTCGCATCCTCTCTCTCTCTCTCTCTCTCTCTCTCTCTATATATATATATATATATATATATATATATATATATATTTATATATATATTTTTTTTCTTTCTCTCTCTCTCTCTCTCCCTTCGGACCTCTATCTATCCGCATAGTTCTCTTTTACTCACCCTCGCTTCGACTTCTCTGTGTAATCAGCTAACACGTCAGAATAGCGCACGCATGACCGTGCACGCCCTCACGCAGGGTCACATGCCCGCCTGCCAGCCAGGTAGCCACTAAAGAGTTCTGCAGTACGCAGACAGCGCCGGGCCGACCACAGCCGACGACAGACATGAATCCGAAGCGCGATCTACTCTCGATTGAGTAGGAAAAGTCAAACTCACAGCAGCAGCAACAGCAGCAGCACCACCGTTGGCGTGGTAGTCGGAGATATTCAATATTCGCATATGGCGAGAGATAGAGACGTACCTACCTCCCTTCCGCCGCCGCCGCCACCGGCCGCGGGATCATCAATACCGCGGCCGCGACCATCACTTAACCGTGATCGCGGTCTGATTGAAATATCACGATCGGTCGATGATTAGAAGCTGACCGTGAGGCGGGCGGGGAGGCGGACTGGAGCCGGGGGGTAGATGGAGAAGCGTGACGCTTCCGATAGAGATAGAGATAGCTCGACTAGTTTCAAGGGCCAACGCAACTCGGCCTCTGCTGGCGGCGGTGCCGACTCACCACACATACGACTACGACGACGACTACCCGTGCGGTAGTCGCGATTTCGACTCGTCCGGCCGACGACTCTGGCGGCGAACTCTGAGGACACCCGAGTACTACGCTGCCTAATCTTCGACTACTGCTTCGGGGGAGCTGCTGATTGGCCCCCAGGGGAGCCGCCCCAACCTACAGATAGACGAACGAACGACCAACCAGTCGTACAGATAGAGAAATGGATGAATGTATAGTGTACAGATGGAATGGTGTTGTCGGCTCCTATGATCCCAGAGGATGCTCCTATCCTACGTGCGCGGCAGCAGCAGCAGCAGCAGGTCAGCAAGGCTTTGTCGTCGAAGCGCAGAATGTCACGCTAGTGAACAACGTAGTTTTGCTTTTATTGTTGTTGTTGTGGTGGTGGTTGCTGTTGTTGTTGAGATTGTTGTGTTGATCTTGTTATTGTTCCTGTTGTTGTTGCTGTTGTGGTTGTTGTTGTTGCTGTTGCCCTTGTTACTCCTTGCTGGTGGCTGCTGCTACCGAATTGGCTTGGGTTCCGCGCTGGCAATAAGCGTGTGTACCACTGCCATCATTTCACGGGTGGCTGATGAATTTTTCTCACGAAAGCCAATCGAAGCAGCAGCAGCAGTAGCAGTCACCGATAGATAAACAAACAACCACACGCACGCTGATAGACTGGGAGGCAGACGACGATGATGACGTCGACTTTCATCAACAGATCATTTAGCCAGGTCTATCGATTTCGAACACGTCGCAGAATTGAAATCAGCACCCTCACAAAGGAGAGAATTCCAGAGAGAGAAATATAATGTGAGCGTGAGAGAGAGAGAGAGAGCGAAAACACCGCGAAAAAGAGAGAGAGAGAGAGATCGGGAATTCGTCAATTCTGGTCGTCAAATGTGCGACGAAATACGACAAGTAGAACCAAGTTAACAACAACAGGAACAACAATAACTGCATTCGCTGTAGCGCGTGATCTGTGTGAATCAAGCGAAGATTGAGATTGGTAAACAAAAGAGCTGGAAGGGTATCGAAATAGAGTTTTTCTTCTAAAAAGTGTGATCATGTGATGACGACAGGCATATGACCATAAAGCATTTTTTGTATAGTTAAGAACTTAATCAACTAATGCATTCACGTTGATTGATACTGCTTGCACATCGATGGCGTCGTGACTAGAGATTGAGACGGAGTGCTGGCGTAAGCCGAAGTGACGAAACGATACTGACGTGTTGGCGAAATATGTAGTGACGCTTCCGGAAGATCATATTAAATAGACTGTTTTATATCGAACATTTTAAATTTTTATATTGAGCATTGACATGAGAAATCGTCATGTAGACTATACGACACCTTCGGACTTGCTACACAGTCGCTTTGTGCATTTTTGGCACAACTATCAAGGTCAATTACTCGTGCATCTTTCACCGTAGATGATGGTGCAGCAGCTATAAGACAATAATCAATGAGCCTATTGGGCTGCTCTTGTTCATTTGTGACGTCGGTAATCTGCCTGATGTAGTGTAGGCTGTACATTTTAATTTGACTCATCGAATTTCAACATGCTCGCACTGCATGGGGCACTGTGAATCATGCATGCATGCATACGTTGCGTGGTCGTTGCAAAGACCAACCAACACGAAAAGGGCGCGAGCAAGAGGAAAGCAACGAAAGCACGAATGTTCACTCGTATCGAAGACAGACAGGACAACGAAAAAAGCAACGAAGCTACATTGGTAAGGACCATCGTTCCGTATGGTCCGAAACGACCGGGTACCGATTGTCGCATTGGTATTTTCCTATGTTTGTCCGACAGTTTATCCAGTAGGCTAGAACAGACTTCGGCGGCATGCGTCTGCTGTCATCGTCCGCGTCAAACGTCTCTTTGTTTGTTGTTTAGGCCCTGTCCCTATTTCGATATTGCAAACTGCCTGGGCCAACCCATTGAGGTGCCTGATGTCTGGATATATATATATATATAGAAAGGGAAAGATTGAGAACATTCCATTTAGCTGGCTTGCAGGGGTATCTGATGGTAATGATAATGATCATACCTCGATCATGCTAACAATGATGCTAATGATGATTCTGCTGCTGATGGTACTCTGTTGCTGGCAACCGTGGTGGTGGCGGCCAGGGGTTGTGTTTGTGTGCCGACGAACCACCGCGCGATTGACCGGCTACACAGGCCTAAATAGTTAGCAGGACAGACTAGGCACGAAGCACAAGCTTCATCGTCTCCTTCTCCTCCTCCTCCTCTGTGAAGAGATCATCGTAGTACAGAGATCCGGCTCCGGGCCTCACCGGCATCGGCGAAGCCTTCGGCGCACTCCGAGACGGCCAGGAAGGAGGCCGCTCCCGTTATGGGAAGGGGGAAGGGCGGGATAGGAAAATGGGGTCAAACCCCCCATCTTACTCTACCAGCACCACTATCACTGTCATCACTAACGACAGCAACAACAACAACAACAACAACGGCGACATCAACATCAACAACAATAATAGCGGCATGCGGTAGTAGCGGGTAAGATCGCTGCAGCGATCTACTCCCGCGTGGACATTCAATAAGTGTCAGTCGAGCATTGCCGCGCGCAGATTAATAGCAAGTAATCATTGTAATGAACTCGCCATCGTTGTGCTGCTGTGGGTCTGTGTGTGTGTGAGTGAGTGTATTGAGGGCTGGGCTTACAACAGCAGCAGCAGCAGCAGAACAGGAAGCAGTCACAGCAGAACCGTTAAAGGTGGACCATAAACAAATAGCCTACCTTGTTAGATAGATAGGTAGAAGACATGGAGAGAAGGAGAGACGCAGCGAGAGAGAGAAAAGGATGACTTGCGATAGAGAAAGGAGAACAAGGCAATAAAGGACGATAAATAAAAGGAAGAACGAGAGAGACAAAGAAGAAGAACGTATACGAAGCGCTACATGAGGCAATGCAAACGACAAAGAGAGAGAGAGAGAGAGAAAGAGACGCTCTACGTTGGGCGCCCCTGTAGGCTTGGGCAGGAGGCTTGCGCTGACAGGGTTAACGCAACCACTTTGTCCACCATTCGTCGTCTGTCAGCCCGCGGGGACCGAACGCTGGCCCGTTGGTCAGCGCTGCTAACCGACCTGCATCGACGACCCATAGACCGCGGCCGCCAGTTCTCTTTTGCTTGCCGCTGCGTCTGCCGTTGCTCCTGATTCGTCGGTTGCTGCTTGATTCTGCTGCCTTGCTGAGGATCCGCGGGACAGATCGAGGGAGTGAGGTATGGGGCGTATATGTATATATATATATATATTGATAAAGAGATTGAATAACAGAGAAAGAGAGAGAGAGAGAGAGGAATAGCGCGCTAGAAAGACAGAAAAGAAACCCAAGCCTCGGCGTTGACTCGATATGAGCCATTTCAACAAATGGTCGTCTACAACCGTTGCAGACCTTCTCCCGTCCCGCCCAGAGAAGCAGTGCAAACGAGGCAGTGGGAAGGCTTCCGTAAGATGTTCGCATGTCTGTGTGCTAAAATAACTTGATGTCCTGTAACAACTTTCTAGTGCATTCGGGGAATGGTATCTGTTTGTTGAAATGTTCCACACTGATTACCTTCACAATGTATTCTAATCATTGGTTGTTGATTTTTGTCTTGTCTGTCTGTAAGGGAATACTTAGCGCTTCGCTTCGTTCGCCTGCAGAAGCTGCTGCAGCAGTTATTTTATTGACAACGTAACAAGGTGTTGGATGACAGTTGTGAGTGAGCCACCAAAGCAGAGCGACTATGCTGACCTGCTAGTTATTAGATCAGTTCGACTCTGTGCATCAGAAAAATGCAGTTTTTTGCTGTTACTGTGTGCGCGACGGATCTGGAGTCCAAGCCAAGCGCCAGCAGCAAGCTGATGATGTTTTCCGTAGGGCTTACATACGAGAGCTTAGTTACCGTTGTTTCGAATTTGTTGAACGTTGAAAATTTCATAGCGAAATACCTAGTGGAAATTACACGATATCGTATTAAGACGATAATGCTAAGCACAGAGAATAGTTGGCATTTTACAAATTCCCTTGACATTGCACGGCTTGAATTATTTTTTTAGTTGATTTAGTAGGCTTATCGTCGGAGCAGTCGTGAGACCAGTGGCAAAACCTGTTTTAATGTCTATTTCTTGAAGGTTTGCATTGCTTCCTTGTGTCGAAGTATGCGCTAAACGACAAGCATATGTTCAAGTGAGAGTTCAGGCAATAACCGCTAGGCAGGTAAACTGTTCATAAGCTCCGAGCTACTACAGCTTTATAGCAGAGTTTATAGCATGTTGAGATCTCAGGTTATTTGATTTGTTAACAACAAACTACAGGAAGTGAGACTCGTCTCAGCTGGCGCACAGCAGTCAACTTACAGTGTTGGAAATGGGAGTCTTGGGATGCAGAAGCCTTTGCAGTCGTTTTAAAGGAATTTTTAACGCAACGGTTTTGGAGAATCTGGACTGTGCTTCCTCCCCCGACGAAGGAGCAAGGATCTCGTTTAAACGTGCAAAGCCTATTTTAAATATTTGTAGAGGTTTCGGCCAGTTGTGAAAATGACACAAAAATAGGATTTGAGAAATAGTGATACGGCTGGAATTTTGGCTAGCTGAGTAATATGGCATATACTGGTAAGAATACAATTATTGGTAGTGTATATGTACAATAGGGATATAATGATAATGCATAGGTTTATCTCCGTATGTGTATGTTAGTAGCCCGCTTATATATATATATATATACACGTTCCATTGTGCGTTTGCGTGTGTTCACGTGCAGAGTTTAATGTCCGACGCCAAACGAGTTAATCACTTGGACAAAGAAGTCCCGATAGGAGTCGTTAATAACGTGACGAAGCAGCGAACGGCACCTCGTAAAGGGCTGATGGCCACTTGTCGAGTCTCAAAAACGACAGAGAGTCTCGACAGAGTTGCTCCACCATCGGCTGCCCACAACTGATTTGATGATAGGCTGTAGGCAGTAGTGTTAACGTTGGCCTGGAAAACCCACAAAATTGGGGAGCGACGAGCTATCGAGAGTTAAGCCGAGAACCGAGGAAACGAAGAAAGCAGAGCGAGAGCGAACGAGAGATGGGATGAGGAGAGATGGGAGTTCCCTCCACCTCTGGGCGCCGGGCCACATCATTTTGTAGACTGGCCCGGCGTGGCCCGGCCACACAGTCTAAGCACTTTTAGTGCCGACCCGACACTGCACAGGAAGACGGACCGCGGCGACCCGACCCTAAACCACAGCTGTGAGGTCGTCGTCGCCGTCGTCGGTGTGCCGGTGTTGCTCGTAGAGTATATGGGCAGAGAACAGCCATACCAAAGGCGAACGATTGACATAGACAGGTAATGGATGAGGACGTCTAGAGAGCGGGCGACCGGGCGTGCAGGCGGGCAGTCAGCAGGCACGCGAGCGAGATCCAGGAAGGCAGGACAAAACAGAGAGGCGGGTGAGAGCGGGTTCTGCTTTCGTATGCGTTGATGAGGTTCTGTAACGATGACGAGGAGCAACAGGGCACCAACGCGGAGAAGGGACAGCCAAGGAAGAAGTTCGCAAAGCGAAGATCGGCGAGTCGCCTACAATCAACTGTCGCATCCCCAACGATCAGCTGCTAACTGTGTGTGTGTCTTCGTTCCTGAGATACTCGGTATCGAGCTAACTGCGAATCGCGAGGTGGACAACTCGACGACATAACCCAGACGCTCCGACGACGACGTCGTTGCTTCGCTTGAGCGGCCATTGAAGTCGCCGCCAGATGAGAGCACCTCGTTGGTCTTCTCTCCGCCCACAAGCGATAGGCTGACAACAGTCGCCCTCTTTGCCTGAGTGTGCCTTAAATACGATATATATGTGTACTAATTTAGCTTAAAGTATATCCACCACACATATATATATATAAATATTTATATATATATATATATATATAATATATATATATATATATATATATATATATATATTATATATATATATATATATATATATATATATATTATATATATATATATATATATATATATATATATATATATATATATTTTGTTGTGATTGCAATTAGAGGGAGGAACAGAGTTTGATCTCGCTTTGAGGCTCTGCCTTGTAGGTCAGCAGGCAGCTCTGCGGTATCTCGTTTGATCGTTCATCGTTGCACTGTTGCTTGAAATCGAGGGCGTGTGCCACAGCAATAGATAGACATGAAGCATGAAGGGTCGGAGTCTGCCATTGAACAAGTTGGTGATAGCCGCTCCAATCGACCTGTCGTTGTTTCTGTTGCTGCTGCTGTTTTTGGTCCGAGAGTGGTCGCTCATGCGAGCGGCTCGGTGCTGCTCGGGAAAGCAACGCGGAGCGCCTACGATGAATTTTCATAATGCAGTTTTTTCTTTGGGCAATGAAGTAGCGAGGAGGGCGATCAAGTTGATGTATGCGCGTACAGGTAGTCCTTGTTGCCCACGGAGTAGCATCTACACCAACAACCGCAATAGCATTAACAGCAATACAACAACAGGATCAGCAACAATATCAACACAACAACAACATCAGTACAACAATAGTATTAACGACAACAGGATCAACAATAATATCAATACAGCAACAACAATAATCAACACAACAATAGTATCGACAACAACAGCAGCAAAAGTAGCTAGAACATCAGTAGGAGCAGCAGCCGACTTGTGCTTAGTGTAACCTTGACGCCCGCGCACCTGTTTGTCACTGAGCCTGACGGCCCTAGCAGTTTGAGTTGCTACTGAAACTCTCAGTGTCGACCTATAGAGAGGGTTGTTCGAGATAGATAAATAGATAGACACGTAGACACATAGAGAGACAAATATATCGACAGACGAACTCTGGCAACAACAATCCACATCACGCGTAGCACCATCCACGACAGGATCAGCTTTTTGTCGTCGTTGTCGACTTTATTGTCAACGTTGCTGTCTTTGTCCCTGATAATTCTTCAGCAAGCATAAACAAAAGTAACAGTACTAGACCGTAACCACAGTTGACCGGTAACAACAGACCGGCAGTAGAACAAACAACCAAAGCAGCAAATGGGCAGGTGAGCAGCGAATCTGTCGATAAAGTTTTGCCCTCTCCGTATCCATAGAGGGCGGTTCACAGGTTTCGGCCCGAGTGTGAGTTTGCTGGTTGTAGTCTTTGATCTACCTTTTTTATATTTACTTACCAGTCATAGCAGTTGTGCTACTTACGATAACTTCTGCTATCCTTGGCATTGGCACGATTCTGCCACCAGCGCTTCATTTCGACCAATCAATCGCTAACACTCTTCACACACTTGGCAACAACAAAAGCAATAACAACAACAGCAACAAAAAGCAATAAAAACGACAACAACAACAACAACAACAATGACAACAGCAATAGCTAAGGCATCGATATGAACAACAACAGCAATAACATAGAAACAATTGTGTCGATTACTGATGGACATGCAACGCACGGTCAGCGGCCGATAAACGCGGAATTGTTTCTGCTTTCAAATTCGTCTAGTCAGTGCGCCCAGTTAGAAAAGTGCTTCACAACATATACGAGTATGAAGCGTGTTATTGTGGATATTGCTTGGATTGTTAGCCGCAAATGGCAAGAAGCCCCGTTAGTGTACCTGCTAATAGGTTGAAAACCGCAGCGGAAACAATGCGAGTCAGGGCTAGGTCACCCAATATAGTACCACTTCGGCGATGTTTGTTGGAATGGCGGGGCAAGTGACCCAGGCCTCGGCAGGAGAGTTAGTTGCGTACCTCGCCAAGAAGATTTCGGTTGGAATGGCGTACACTGGTCGCAAATGGAACATTATGCATGGCTACCATTACTTGGTATCTTCGACATAAGATCTCAAAGGTCGGCAATCAATCCCGTTGCCGGTTCTGCTGGCAGACGTGCGCTAAATATCGCGCAGCGAGCTGCCAGATGCATCGGCAGTATCTGCACTTTTTTGCCCTTCGGTGGGTTGGTCGCGGTAAGGTGTTCAAATTGTGCAGGACTGACAATATTTGATTTGCAATTTACATATACCATCTTCGAAATGCATACCTATTGCAAAATAATCACTGGTTTCATACTCTCTCTCTCTATACAAGTCTGTTGCATATAAAGAGAGACCGCGGATCGAGCCTGCGCTGCCATGATCGTGGACTGTGATTACTGAATGTTAGAACACCACAACGTCATGCGCTGTTCGCGCATCGCCGTATTGCCGGATGCCGGCCGTATAAAAGAGCTGCGCACCCATTTTGTTACGCGTTGTGTCTTCTCCAGCGTTTGGCGTAACGTGTTTGCCGTGTTACATACGTACGGCACGTTACGGCACGGTTCTGTTGGCAACACAGTCAGTAAAAAGCAAGTAGCGCTATTTGCCACGTGTTCGTGTTGCTAAGCACTAATCTATCCCTTATTGTAAGTTAGGCGTGTTTACGAGCGTTTGCAATAAGCTGTCGGTTAAGATTCGAGTAATCTGTGAATCGCGCGAGACGTTGCGGCTGTCCGTACGCTATTGCACTTGAGTTGTGCGAAAACGTTTGGCATTTGCAGCTGGCAGTGCTTAGAAGTGAAGCGACAATCGTCGCTGGATCTGTTGAAACGTCATGTGCTCATTGAGTAGGTACACCTCCGGGTCACTTGGCCTTCAATTATGTATTTAATGTACTCGTGCCAGACATGAGATGGAACAATTTACAGTTGCAAGATCGTTCTGTGTTATAGATCGTGCTAACATACTGCATTAACAAACACACACACACACACACAAAAAAGTTTCCACTGTTTGTAGCAGCTTCCATCTGTTTGAGCCGTGGGTGAGTCAGTTCCCATGCGCAAGTGCATAAGAACACGATTTGTGCAACCAACAAAAATTTAATTAGGAAGTGCCCTGGAGGCCACTAATTAAGTTGCAACGAACATAACCATTTACATCGTAAATGGGATCATGGCAAAAAAACGTTAGTACAGTTTAGAGTCTGCTGTACGTCGAAGGAACGAAGAGACAATACTTACGTATATTAGCCTAATTGCTACACTAGATTCTCATGGGTTGGAATGTCAAAAGGCACATAATTGAATTATACACCTATGATTGCTGCTTCTCTCTATCGTTCACATTCTAGACGAGATTCAGAGTAGCTGCAATTTGAAAATTTGGGATTGCTATACGCAAAAACTCAAGCCACAGGAGACTGCACATTTTGTACATATCGGTACTTTTTTTACACTATAGAGGTCCAAAATCCGCACAGATTCAAGACTCGGCACTAATTAAGGTATGACCGCACGACGTCAACCCTTAAAATACTAAACAAATAATAGGCCTCATATGAGCCAGGTAAACGAGATGATGTGCTCCTTTTTGCGAAGCTTTTTATTCGTATTCTTAGCGTTGGCGGTTTTTAGCGTCTTTAGTTTCCACCTAGCGTTTGCTGAATAGAGAAGCGAAAGATGACAGCGAAAGTGGGATTCAAGGATCCCGAGACCCCGCATGCACTGTCATTGAACAAGCAAAGAGCCACTGAGGAGGTATATGAAACATTGCATTCGTGGCTGAAGGTACTGAGCAAACAAACCTAGCCTTGGCAATTAGCTTTCAACTCTACTGCATGTTTGGGCTGCAGTTCCTATTGGAGCCTACCAGCCACACTGCTGTGATCCTGGCAGTTTGGCGAGAGCTTTCCTAGGTGGAGTCACTTACAATATTCATATTTCAGTGCTGATTGTCATCTAATGGTGGTGGAACTTGGTTCATTCTCGTCTACCTGGAGGACTTAAATACGATGTTGATCTACCCCTCTGGCCTATTTATACGTTAGCACACCTTCGAAGTAACATAATACATACTTTTTGACTTATTAGATTGAAAATTTTCTTCGAATGGTTGCTAGTTGTGCAATATATGAGTAGATATGCCAATGTAAGAACTATTTCTATGTTGTAAACTACGATAGCTACTGTGTGATCTCTCATCTCGCGCAAAGTTGATTCGTATCTCATCACTCGGCTGCTTGATTGAAAAAGTATTTTGGATCTAATTAATAAGTTTCCCCAATATTTTATCTCTCTACGCACAAATATTTTAATACACTATTTCACATACATAGTACCGATATAGTTAAGTCTTTAAAGATGTTACACCTATTAGCTGAACAAGTCGCTAATTAATATATCAAAATGGTGTTTCATCATTTTAGCACATCCACACACTTTGTGCATGACGTTATCAACGATCCATACCCACACACGATCTTCACTTAACCACTGGCTTTATATATGTACCAACAATCGCTACGCCTATACTTGCTGTCTAAATCCCCCCTGATTTTCCTCGGTTTCCCATTCAGCATCCTTATGTGGACACGTGGTATTAAACGATTCCCAACGTGAATATCACCATCAAATCCAGTCGACATGTTGGCTTTATGCCGTGTGTCGACGTGCGGTGCCAGCCCGCTTCGGACGAGGTTTGGACGAGGATGTCTTCGAGGGCCTCAACCTCTACCTAACTCTCGTGCTCGAGTACCCATGCCCTCGTCCATTCAGTCGCCTTTATTGAGTCGCATCGTCATCTCGAGGGCTGAGGAACAAGCGAGCTACGCCCCCCCCCCGCCCGCCTCGCCTACCCTTGCTGCTTGCCCTTTTTGCTTAAATATGCAGGCCGGGAAACCGAGGCGTTGGCCTGCATACGCACACCGCCACCACGGCAGACATGACATCCGACAGAACGCCGAGTAGGGAGCGGAAGTCCTCCTCTACCGCTCACAGCAGACACAACTCAATCGGCATGACACGAGTGCCGTAAGTAAGGACGAGTTCGTGATGCATGGGCAAGGGAATAGGGGCTGAACACGGCAGGTCTCGAGCGGCAGGCCTCGGAGACTTCCGTTGTTGTTGATGCTGCTGCTACTACTACTACTACTACTACGACTACTACTACATCGAACAGGACGGGCTACCGTAGGCGGACGTGACATTGTGCGTATTCACTTACCTAGTCAGTCCTCCTCGTCGTTCCCTCTGCCTCCACATTTAAACCACGTCCACGCTTACATTATGGGCCACGCTAAATATGTACGCTGTGCGTCGCAATCGTCCGACAGTCTCCGAGCGGTGCTGAGGTTGGCGCGGCCGTACAGACCAGGCATGCACGCAGGCAGGCGGATGGACAGTCAGACAGTAGAGACTAACAAACACAGCGGCGATTTTCAGTGTGTTAAACCTTCTGCGGCTGTGTAGGCCACGCCAACCTCTGCTGATCTCGGATGTTCTGTGTAGCTACTAGAGGCAGCTAGCGAGCGGTAGTACGGTAGACGGGACCAACGGCCAAACCATTCGTTACGGAACTGTGTCTTCGTTAAAGGTTTAAACAAAGGTCGCCTAAAGGTCAAATTGACGCGGCGAGAGCTGACTTCTTCTTGGGGGGTTGGCCGAAGTATAGTTTCAAGTTGATTGGTCTTAGGAAAATACCATGTTTGCCCTTGTTGTTGTTATATATATATATATTTTTTTTAACAGCTTTGTATTAGCGTGCTGCTTGCGACCCGAGGGCCGCCAGCGTTCTGTCCGTCTGTCTGTCTGTCAGTCGGTTTGTTGGTGCTTCTTGACCGAAGAAACCGATCGAAGAAATCAGCCACTTCCATCTGCAACCGGCTACTTTGGCCAAGTCCTGAGGGATTGAGCAGCAAAAAATCAACTAAAACGGTCAGCCAGCCAGTCGATTGACCAGCTGATTGGACGGCGATGACGATGACGACGACGACGATGACGCTTTCTCGAATGATGGCTCTCGACTGAAATGATCCTCTTGAAATTTTGCCTCGACTCGACGGTCGAAACAGCCGAACGAGAAGCGCTGCCTGCCATCGCGTGTTCCCGCTACCTCTGGCGCCCAGCGCCGTCTTCACTGCCGTCGAAACTTGATCACGGAATGGCGCCACCATTTATCGAACAGGTCCCCGAGGATTCGTCAAGGTATCGCCGCCGCCGCCGCTCGCACACTGCTGCACAATGACCGACCTCAGTTACCTCGGGTTATGTCTCAGTTGTTCACTTTGTTGGAGCGCCGCGCGCGGGCGCCAACCCGCGAGTGGGCAGAGGCCGGCGGGCCTTAAACGACCATGGCCTGCCGGCGTGGCTAGCCTAGCCGGTGATCTCTTGCTCACCTCCGGTAGAAGTGAGCGTTGTAGTGATGGAACGGCAGTGGTAATAGTAGCAGTAGTAGAACTAGTTCTAGCAGTAGTCGTAGTAGTAGTAGTAGTTCGTTGATGACTCGACACCGAAATGGGCGAGAGAGCTTACTTACTTCGCGCTACCCCATGTCGTGTCCAGGTTCCAAGCGGCTCACAACGAAGCTACCTACCCGCTGGCAGTTGGTGGTGGCCCGTTGAATGAGTGGGTGGTTTGTTGTTGTTGGGGTTTCTTTTTGTATCGTCTCGGTCTGAGCGTCTGTATAAATATATATATATATATATACAGGCAGAGAGAGCGGGAGGGAGCGTGTGGGCAAGCAAGACGAAGAGAGGTAGAAGGAAGCATAGCGAACTAGAGAGGTGTGTACCTCAGAGATGGAGTCTGGGCTGACCCTGTCTAACTGAAATCATCACTGGCCAGCCGGTGATGATGTCCTCCCACTGATGAACGAAGGCGTTTAGAGTCCAAACTGCGGAACGTCAAGGTGCAGCAGGCCCCCGCACAGCTCCCAAAGCAGACTCGCGCAGCATCATCGGCGAGCGGCATGACTGGATGAAGAAAGACAGAGTTTTTGCTCCCTGCCCACCTCTGTTTCGTTGTCGTCGTCGCCGTCGTCGCCATCGTCGTTGCCATCTTTGCCGGCTGCTCTCCGAGATCTGCGGTGGCGGCCAGTACCCGAAAACCCGCATCACTAACTCAGTGAGTGGCTTATTGACTGACCGATTGGACGGATCATTCTCACCCTCTCGCTGTCTCCATCTCACCCTCTCGCTGTCTCCATCTCACTTTCTCGCTGTCTCTATATCTCTCTCCTTTCTCTCTTTCTCTCTCTCGCGCGCACGCACTCCTTGGCTGGCCAGCGTCAACTTGTGTCGACGTTCTCTCGACAACCGTTACGGTCGGGGTGCCGGGTCCCCATGCTAGGGCTTGGAGAGCAACAACAACAACGACGACGACGACGACGAAGAGGAGGATGAGGAGGAGGATTCTAACATCATTACTGATCATTGCCTGGGGAAATGCGTCGTTGCGCTGTTACTTCTTTCTCGCCACCAGTTTGCTCATCCACTAGATCGCTCACTTCCGAACTACAGTCGCTGCAGCCAGTTAGCCAGCCAGCCCTGCCCTGCTTGTTGATTTGAAGCTGAAGCGGGGGTGATGGTGGTGGTGGTGGTGGTGGCAGCAGCGGCGGCGGCGGGTTGTCCCCCTGTCCGGCGGTCTCATTCAGATCTTGCCTTAATGCCATCAGCGGCAGACAGATGGATACAGCTGTACGAACGCATGATGATTCTCAAGACATACGCCCGTTACGCTCATAATATAAATATAGACACGTATACATATGTATATGCACGCATATGGGTGTAAACAGGAGTGTACAAGTATGCAAAACCTGCAAATACGCACATATGTAGAGATACAGACTTGATTGTTTCTGACGCTGTAGTAATACTACTGCTGGCGTGCTGGTAGTCCTGGGGCAGCGTCCGTCTTGCAAGCGGCTAGGCAACTTGCGCAATTATGGCGTACGTGTAATCTAAATTGTATTTGTGTGCGGCTTTTTTGTCTTGTTTAGCCCCCGTCTTCTTGTTTGCCCTTTCGTTTACCTGCCTCCAAAGCTCCTGGTCGCTAAGGTAAGAATAAGAGGCAATATCAACCAAAGCAAGCAAGCGTATGCCATTGTACTCGTGTGACAACGGCGGTACATATATCATCTACGAAGAAAGAAAGGTCTCTATCCTTTTCATAGATGATGTATCCCGACGCTATGATAGTGGTCATATGCTGACGACGGTAACAACGACGACAAAGACTTATAAAACAATGCGAAAACAATTTCGCGAACGTTGGCTGACAGTAAGCCCAACAAACGTTTAAGACCCTTTAGCCGCAATCCCTATGTGCTGTGAGCCCGATACAGATGATTCAGTGGAAGATTATGGAAGGATCAAGGAAGACCATGTTGTACTTTGATCGAGAAGGCATCGTCATGTAATTCATTGCTGCACTTCCACAGCACTCGGTCTGCACTCGATAGTCGAAGCGCATCTTCTTAATCATGAGCGGCACACGAGGTCTTCAAGTGTGCAGTCGATATACCGCTAATACGAGTAGAAGTTTATATAGAGCTTATACTCTGCTTGATTACGTTTGACATGGAATTTCGATGTGTCTCTGAAAGACTTATAGAATTCAACTTGCTTAGATCTTATCTCTAGATGTCTTGCACCCTGAACTGTTGAGGATCCGTCAAAACTATGTATACACCGTTTAAGAGAAATCCGAGCAAGGAGATGGATTATAGTTTTGTTAGTTAGCTCGTGCATCTCAGACGTTGTATACTCTTTGACTGCTTGACCCGAGTCAAGCAGTCAAAGAGTATACAACTTTCAACTCAACAAAATTTGATATCGATATCAGAGAGTAAACGCGGCTTGCAGCGCCACCACGTTTCTTTCTCCGGGCTGCAATGCTGTCCGGCAATGGTCTCGAAAGCCCGCGTGCCCAAGCCCCTCTATCACGACCTTAGAACGCTAGAATATTAAACACGCTAGAACGCTAGTTATATCAAGGTACAGTACGCTCAACTCTCCTATATTTTGTATGCTGGTCCTTTCCCTGCCGTCTCTGCTCTGCTGAATCTTTTGTTTGCCATTTGCGCTCATTGTCTACTGCGGCACGGAAAAGAAATGGCACCCCGACAGCCTCCGTTAGACTTGTTGGTCAGCAGTTACGTTAGTTCCTCTGGTACATAGCTTCACGGCCCCCCTGCATTCTATCTCTACCACACGAAGTCAGCGCGCAGCGTAGAGTGTCCCTCGAGGTACGTGGGCACCTCCATGGTGATCTTACGCGACTGTCGCCGCTGGTGTTGTGTCTTCATCCTCGTTGTCGCTACACGTTGACACAGTGGCGGCTAAACGCTTCCTGTTTAGTTCGAAGCTTTCGAAGGCTAATACTGATAACGAAGCAAGGTACACGTTTAGAGCCGATCCTATCCAGCCGTCCGCCCGCCCATCCCGGGGCTGTCGATGGTAACGCCTCGCAGCAGCGTCCTTGGTCACACCACAAGCCCATTGAGTGCCCACGCTGAACAGCCGAACACCGCCTTCGGCTCGGTTTGACCCTTCGCGCACAATGAACGGCGTGAAAGTAGTACTCGGGCGTTGTAGGCTGCGCATGTCTCTCTAATTGGTTGTCTCTTGTTCGGTGCGCCCGGTTCTCTCTCTCTCTCTCTCTCGTGGTTTGACGCGTTGGACGTTTGAAACGGATGACAACGGCCTCGATAGCCTGCACCCAGTCTCAATGACTTTTGTTCGCTTTAAGTTATGTCACGTTGCTTCTGCGGATGTTGCGCTGCGGTGCCGTCCGCCGTGCCTGTGTGTGCCCCGAGGCAGCTATAACACGACATGGCTACAACAACAGCGAATTTTTGTCACGGCTCTTCTTCGGTTCGTATCGCAAACGTATTTGACCCCGACTAGAGTCGGCTCAAATTTGTTATCGATTTAAAACGCCTATAATGTTTCCCGTCTCCTTGATTGTTTGTCCGCTCATCCGCAAACAACATCTGAGCAAACGTTTCTCTGTCACGACGCCAAGCCACACAAAGGCCCTCGGTTTCTACTAGGGTTAACGAGACAGCGGGAATAATGACCAGGAAGCGTCAAAGCCGTCACCTGGCCAGGTGTCACGAAGCGAAGACTTAAAAGCTCCCGGGTCGAAACGGATGTGCAAACGGAAAGCAATTCCGCTATGGTCGGCCAGCTTACGTGACACAACACATTGAGTGGTTGGTGTACAGCGTAGGGTATTGCACATCATTATGCGGGACCTCGGCCTAACCGGCATGTGTGAACCCGTAACAAACGGTGTGTGAGTTCTAGAATGCCGGTATTTGTTGACAGGCAATACATATTGCAGTTTCGAATAGCCTAGACTTATTGTCACTCACTTCAAGGTAACTTAGGCCGCTCTGTCCCTGTGTGGAGTGATGCAGATATGATGAACGCTTCCTCTTTCATCGCATTCACTTACTTCAGCTTGTAGAGCTTGTCGAGCTTCAGTTGGCATCCGCAAACGGAAGCCACCGGCGTGCATTTAAGTGAAAACCACTACGTGATGACGTAGAATACCGTAGAAGATCCGTTAGATCTAACAAAACCAGTTGCTGATACCATACGATGGTTTTAGTTTTATTTGCTACTCACATAAGCCTACTTCCTATCATGTCCAACGGCTTGACAGTGTAGCCTTCTCATTTATGAAAATCGTATTACTGGTCTGGCGGCAAACATCTTCTTTGGAGAGCTAGCCGCGATACAATACAGGTTTGACTATTTATCGAAGCTGTGTTATATGCTCTAAAGTTTTCGGGCTGACCCTCAGCCAAGATTTAACGTCCACGAGACTCGCATTGCTTCATAGACAGACTACCTCCATAAATACAAATGTGCCACGGTGGGGCTCGAACCCGCGCACCTATATGTCTCTTGCGGCTGCGAGGCGTAGACGAATGCAACACGCCATCCGGGCTCGACTTTATGCTCTGCTATTTATGCTACGATATTAGCTAGCACAAGCCACGAAGCAGTATTTCAACCCATTGTGCACCGTTGCCGCCGTCATTGTCGTCGGCCGTAGCAGCGTCTCAGCAGGACGACATTCACACTAGCTGGTTACTGTTGGTCTTTTAAGGTCGTGTTGTTAACCATCGATCTGAACCAGAAAGAAAACGACGTTAGTGCGACGTCGCCATCCCAACGTGTGGTGGAAGATGACGACGACCAGGAAGTTGATGGAACGATAACAATGACGATAACAAACAGATAACATAAGTAATGCAATTCGGCGCTCTCAGTGCAATTAGAGTGCAACCGCTTCGAGAACGGGAGCCAGTCATTGAGACAGTGATACTGTCTTTTGTTGCGGTCAGCGGCGGAGAGCAAATCGGCGAGCGTTGACTCTATCTCTGATCTCTCTCTCTCTCTATCTCTCTCTCTCTCTGCGAATCAACAGCGATTGCCAGTCGCGCGCACTTGAACCATTTCCGTTTCCGGCCATCGTGGCGGGAGCTGGCCGGCTCGACGAACAGAGCTCGGACGCCCACTCTACTCTCTTTGGCTGTATCGCTAGATAGGCAGGCGACCAGCAGAGAAGATAGGCAGGCGTTTGCAGATGCGATAGGCTTTTGCCACGCAGGCTTTTGCGTCCGCATCAAGTGCGCGCTGAACCCGTAGCGCAATGCGAACCCGTAGGTAGAATGAAGCCAACGGTAGTGACGATTCCCTCGAATGGTGACGACTCCCGAGGACGGTCGACTTTGCCATCAAACCTGGAGGCTAAGGCCTGGCGATCCTTACGATTCTGGCTACAAGAAATAGCTGCGTCTATTGATGGTCCTGGTGTTGGGGTTGCTGTCGCTAATGGCGGTGATACTGCTGTTCTCGTTTCAGCTCTCCGTTCTCGCTCTCTCTCTTGCGCTCTCTAAGATTCCCCTTCGGTTCAGCCCACTAACGCAGCCAGGCCTACCCGGATAGTTCAGCGGACAACATTATTGCTGCGCCCGATAACGACGACGACGATTACGACGATGATGATGATGATAATAATAATAGTGCTGATCATCGCTGTATAGATTTAATAGCGTAACTTAATTAGGTGACCGGTGTCAGCGGTGGCCGGTCTCAAACGTACCCGTGCCATTCATCGATATCAAACTCTCTCAGACACAACATTTCACCGAGAGCGGAACAGGCAAATGGGTTTCGTATCAGAGTGTTTGTTTGATATATATACAGGGTCATTCATATCGTTGTGCACGCATTTCGAGGTTTGATAGAACTCGGCAAGAAAATAAGTTTTCTCTATGGAGGGAAGACGTGGAAACGTCTTGTTTAGGAGAGCGAGTGAAGTTTATAAAAGTAGTTTTTCTGCCTTTTTTTTCCTACATAGTTGTGCGAAATCTCTGTTTGCGGGAGAACCAGGCAACGCATGAAGGAACCGATTACACCGGCGTGTTCGTATATATATATATATTTTTTTTTTGTTGTACATAACTTCGTACTTTAGGAATGGCAAGCGCCACACCACTTCGCAATATGTTTTAAATACGTTTACAAACCTTTTTGGATTGAGAAAAGAAATAAAGGAAATAACCTACACAATACAGAGTATTTTTATTACAAAAAAAGGTTGGACGATCTTTCTACTACAATTGTCATCGCGTGCGTTTCGTCCAACTTTCCAATCAAAATAATTCTTGCAACGAAAATATACAAATTACTAATAGCACACAAGCATACAATAAATGAGATTAATGTGAGTCAAATATTCCGCAAGACTATACCCATGTACGGGAATGTTTAGGTTAAATGTGAATATGCTCGCTTGGACCCAATTGTTCTGTCAAGGGTACAACAATATATGAGTAAAAGTATTAAATAAATAATATAGGATCTTCCAGAAAGATTTGAAAAGCGATGCGGGGATTTGTAGGGCTCTAGTAAGTAAATATTTGTTCTCCAATAGAACATAGTCTCTGAGCAGTCTTGTTCTCGATTGAGAGTGATATTACTAAATCCGTGTTGTTGCCCGACTCAGGAGCACAAATGTGAAAATTGTGAGATAACCAGGCCTCTTATACCGAAATTAAGCGCATCGTCGTGTTTATGAGAAAATTGCTTCATCTGAAAAAGTATATCACGCTGGCCGAAGATGCGATTTGGTCGTTTAGAAGAAAATCATTTGATTAGCTTCTACGCCCAATATATTAAACCTACGACAATTCACAGCGCTTAAAAGAAACACATTTGGGCCAATGCGCATTTCATGACGATCATTCTTGGGTCAAATATATGGCAATGCAAGCCGTGATTGCGGAGTAATTTAGATTTTTTGGCGGGCAGGTCGATGTTGAGTGCATGCATAAACGACCTAGAGTGGTTTATATTAAGTTTTCTAACACCCGGGCTAAGTAAATGTGTTTTTGTTACGTCAGAGCGTTTAGACACAACCATTAATCTAGAGTTTTGCCAGTTCTGCTATGGATGAAACCGCCGGACATACCGCAGCGTTGTGTTTATCATTTTTGCTCTACCACCGTTTGCATCGACATTCTTCCTGTGGTTTATGGAAACCCTCTACGTTGCACAGCATGTGATGAAAACCGTGCAAGGGTTGTAATTAGATTCCTGTGTTTACATCTCTAATTTTAGTTTGTCAGATCCGCATATAAATGTCAAAGGCGCACGTTTTTCTTAACTTCTATCGTTTTTGCAGATCCTCTGTCAGCAGTGGGCCACCTTGATTACTTCGCAATCGTGGTTCGCATTGTCATAGATTGAGTACGAAAAATTATCATCGTGAAATGCGCATTTGCCTAAACGTGTTAGGTTTAAACGCTGTAAATAGTCATAGGGTTATGATACTGAGGTACTGGGCGTGAAAGCTACTAAAAGAGCTCCATTCTTTGTGAATTCTCCTCTAAACGACCATCTCGCAATTTAGGATATGATTGCCGCAAGGCGCTCGGACAAATGATATTTGGACTCATATAGGGTCCGATAACAGAGAAGAGATGTTACCGTCCACCATATACAAACAGTTCACAAGCCGAACAACAAGCTAACCCGCAATTGCGTCTTTTAGAAGCTGCGTCTGACTATTCACATAAATATAAGGGATGCTAGTAATTTCACTCACACTCATATTTACGACATTTACGCCCCCATTTTATTTTGGAAAAATTATTTTAAGCAAGTTCTACCATCCCTTAAAATGTAAAACACTTAATTTAGGAACACCATATATATATATATATATATATATATATATATATATATATATATATATATATATACATTCAACGGCAACCAACCCACGTAACAATTCTCATCGCGATCCCTTGGTTATCTTCTCTGAGTTTGCAATCTATTCACTTCTCTCTGGGCTTAAATTGAAGACTAGCCTTACACCTGAAAACATTCCCCCAATTTTTTACAAACAATTTGCGTTGTTTTTGGCTGAGCCACTTAAACTCATATTTTAAAGATCTTATAGCGACGGCGCTGTGCCCGATCTTTTTAGACTCAGTCTTGTCACCCCTGTCCACAAGAAAGGCTCGAAACTGAATGCTGAAAACTACCGATCAGTTTCGCAATGCTCAATACCATGCTGCATTTTTGAGAAAGTTTTAGTTAACCACTTAAATCTGTTTTTAATCTTAAACCGCTTACTTGACTCTGCCCAACATGGCTTTACTACCCACCGTTCTACATGTACACAGCGTTTAGAAATGACCCAGAACTGGGCTATGTTTATAAATGATCGAAAACCGTTTCACTGTGTTTATTTTAACCAAAATAGCGCATTTGGCAGAGTAGATCACTCTCTTCTGCTTTGCAAATTGGAACATCTAGGTATCCATGCATGTACAGTGCAATGGGTGAAGTAATTTTTAAGCGACCGTCACTTTCGAGTTAAGGTTGGTGACAAACTTAGTCGACCATATCCTGCATTATTTGGTATACCTCAAGGGGGATGTTTATATCCCCTTATATACGCAATTTTTGGGGACATAAATAAGTACCTGCCACCGGAGGTAAAATATCTTGAATATGCTGATGACTTAAAACTTTATTATCCTATTTGCTCTAGTGACTCCCACGCTGTTCTGCAGACTGCTGTCGACGGCATTGCTCGATGGTGTTCTGAAAACAACATGATTCTCTCACCCTCTAAATGCATTGTACTGAAAAATGGTGCACTTGACTTTGACTATAAAATTGACAACTGCATTTTACCGACCCTTTCTTATACACGGGACTTAAGCATATATATTACGTCTGATCTTAACTTCAGCCTTCACATTACCAAGGTTGTGGAGACATCTCTGCGCACAATAAATACTATCTTCCGCTGTTTTATATTAACGACTCCTCATGTGTACATTCGCCTTTACAAATCTCTTGTTCTTCCTAAGCTCACATATTGCTTCCCTGTCTGGGAGCCTTATCTGTCCAAATATAGGTATTTGGTGGATGGCGTCCAAAACATGTTTCTAAGACGCCTGCGAATCAGGTGCCCCCACAGCGTGTTAGATGACGTTGTTTCAAGTATTGACTCATTTTTCATGCAGGGCAACTTATCTGTTCTACATCAATTACGAAAATGTGACTTGTTAGGACACTTTTTTGATGTACGCTTCAATAACCTAAAGAGTCAACGATCAATCACCTCAAAAGCCGTGGCCCGCGGTGAATTCGTGAACAGACTGTTTGCTTGGCGTATGGCCAAATGTGCCTATGCTAATCCAAATAGCGCTCGCCTATTTGGTGATTAGCCACGATTGCCTTACAGAAGTATGTATATTGATACTAACCCTTTTATGTGAAATAAAAATGATGTTATGTTTTGTTATATATGTACATATATGAAGAGCTACTAAAACTTTGGAATTTACCGCGTAACTGAAAATAAGTTAAGGACGGATGCATTAGCGTATAGTGTCAACTTTGTTATTGTTTGCGTGAACCATTCTCACAGGCAACGGTGTGAGAAAAAGGGCAAGTACATTGATGCGGTTTGGGCTAGGTACCGTTTTTTTTGCACAACTTTCAGCGATGATTAAGTGCACAGTGGTGTCTTGAAAAACTTCGATCAATAAAAAAAAAATGGAGTAATTTTTTAAATGTTTGTATTTTATTTTTTCATGAGAGAATCAAGCCTCGTCTCCAGGAAGTGTGTATTAAGAGAATAGAGCATTTGAACACATCAACCTGTAAGATAAACCAGGTAAAGGACATGCAACAATCGACGAAAATGTGGCTCGTGTGAGGGTTGCGATTTGACCAAAGATCTATCGTGTTGAAAAGTTTGTTCGTAGAAACTTACGAGGGGAGTATAAACTCACGAAGGGAGTATAAACTTACGAGTTCGTAGAAACTTACGAACCACCCCGGTGTTAGGTAGTTTACATGTGGGTGACGGCTTAACGAGCGAGCTGTAGGCCTTCGGGCATACACAAATGCCTGACGTAAGTACGAAGCTGCGAAAAATACCTGTATAACAAAGTGCGTTTCCGATTAAGATCGGAAACCAGAGTTCGGTCTACCTAAAATAAACGTTAACATAGAAAAACAACAGCATACTAACAGCAAATTTATTTCCAGGGAGGGTCTTTTGATAATTAGAAATGCCCGCATGTCCTTGCCAATTTTCGTTTCTGCTGAAAAGAGAAACGGGCAGCTTTGGCATTAACGTTGTATGTTTGTATCTCCATACAGATAGTGCGTGGCAATATACAGGCATGTGCTTTTAAACGGCCAAGTCACTTTTCTGCTTTTAGCCTGACTTGTATCATGCTTGGCCCTAAGTTTGGTCGGAACAAAGCTGTTCCTCTTGTCGAAGATGCTGCGACAATATGGGCGTCCAAGGGCGCCGTTACAAAAACAGCAGTAATTGACTCATTTTTGGCTACGTTGTCCATGATTTGTTCCTACTGGCGTGGCATGGCCATTCGGATTGGCGTCGCCCAATGCTACTACCGTTCCGACGTGTCGATGGCTGGCCTACCGCCTAAGGGGGCAGATGGCCGGGCTAGCATACGGTTCTCTGAGGCGTGGGCGGACAGATCCAGGAAGAGGCGAGGCGTCGTCCTCAAGGGCGCCGATGAAGCCCTAATCCAATCCTGCCAATGATTCTTGGATGTCTCTTCATCGGATGTTCCCGTCTCAGTCGCTGCCACCGTCGTACCGCGGTCGTATTCGCCGCCGTCGTTTGCTCCGACTCTTCGTCACTGCCCTCATGCGAGGCGCGTGCTCCTTCTGCGGCGTGTCCGCGGCTTGTCTTACTGCACCACCCTTCGTCTCCTGCTATCTTGCGTATATTGGTGGAGTAACACGGCAGCTTGTGGTGAAGCTCGGACGGACTCGAGACGACGGGGAACAGAGCTAGGAAAAACGAGGAGAAGAAAAGAGAGACAACATACAGAGATAGAGGAAGGGAGAGAGAGAGAGCGCGCGCGTAGAAGCGAGCGATCGAGAGAGATCGAAACGGAGAAAGACATCCTCAAGAAGCGTGGACGACTGATGGGCTTTGCTGCTGACAAATCATATATTCACGCCCTCCACCCTCCTGACACCTTCTTGAGATGGTGAAGACCGCCCGCGAGCCCGGCCCACCGCCAGATAGCCAGCAGGCAGTCTCCGTTTGTCCGTCTGCTGCCTTTTCTTCTCGTCGTCAGATCGAAACATATATTGTAAAGGCTACCGACAGGCACATGAGAGACGTGTGGGAGGATGGAGCGGCGGGGGGGGGGGGGTGGAATAAAAGAGATCTTGAGATAGAGAAGGACGGATGAAGGCAGATAATGAGAGGAGGAGAGCAAGAGAAGGAGAGAGATAACGGCAAAGCCTCGTGTAGTTGCTTCGAGTCGATCTCGCCTATCATAGTTATAGTTTGCGGCAGTGGCGGCGGAATGCCTACCGTTGCCGTTATGGTTATCATCGTTGTACTCACAGCAATTGTGGCAGTAACGGCAGCAGTAGCTGTAGACGTAGCTTTAGTAATAGTAACCGGAGCAGACGCAGTCGTATCGTCTCAATTCTACACGCTCATCTTTCCTCGGTTGGTCTGCCGGCCGGCCCGGGGATCCATAGGTTCCCTAGGGTGGCCCTTCTTATAGGGTTCCCTAGGTTGGAGGTGTTGTGCTGTCCGCTTCGAACGGAAATCGTATAGGGCCAACGAGCCGCAACCTCATCTCCCTCCGTCGCTCAATGTCGACACTGTTGAAGAATGGGGCAGAAAGACGGACGCTAGTAGCAGCCGACGGATTGACGGCAACGGAACCTGCGGGATCTGGATACGACGGTACTGGAATGAGTTGGCCTTAGCTCCGATCGATAACTCCGTAGGGCAACGAGAACAATATCAGTAATAGGCACAGCTACAACAGCAACAACAACTACAACAGGAAGAGCTACAACATCGAGGACAACACCAACAGCCGCAGCAACGCCAACGATCTTGAAGAAAGTCGTAGAAACTGTGGCTAGGCCTGCCGCCGGGCGTGGGCGATCAATTGCCGGCGATCGCCGCCCTCCCTTATACCCGGAGCCACACATTCATCCACTCAGGGTTGTGTTTATCCTTCGATCAGGATTATCAGCACAGGCGGCGGGGGCGGCCGCACCGGTGGCAATAACTCAACATTGACAACGAGAACAACAACATTGACGACAAAGACGCGAGGCAGCTTGACGACGCAGCCCTGGGCCGCACGTTGATTGGAGAACAGCGTGCGATGTTTTTCGTCTCGTATCGTATGAGGCGTTCAGCGTGATCGCCCGGGCTTATCGCGTGTATGCGTGAACGTGTTGTTGACGTCGTTATCGGTATAGCTGCTGCGGTTGATGTTATTGTTATGCTGCTGCTGCCGCCGCTGCTGTTGTTGTTGCTACCGTTACTGTTGTTGCTATCTTTGCTGTTGTTGTTGCTGCTGTTCATGTTATTCTTGCTGCTGCTGTTGTTGCTACTGTTGTTGTTGTAGTTGTCCTTGCTGTCGCCATTTGCTCCAGCACCTTCAGCACCGCCACTCAAGATGCAAGCGAGCGCGAGTGGTGCAATCCATGTAAGCCATCAGCCCCGTTCTTGCACCCGCCTACCATCGTTCTTCACCTGCCTAAAACCTTGCTGGGGTTGGGATGTCAAAGGATGCCGGCAACCACGACGGTGACAATGATCAACACCAAGCGCTATGCCTAACCTTGACTCGCCTGACCTGCTGGGAACCTGCTCATCCGTTCAGCGTCGTCGTCGTCGTTCAATACCTAGACTACAACACGCAACCAAGCTCCTATGTGTACTCTCCAGGAGAGCGTGGGGGGGGGGGTTGAGAGGGGTACGCTTTCAAGTATTATGATATTATAGATCCGGCTGATCGGCGTGTCCCCCCCGGTCTCCGTCTCGGTCTGAGTCCTGGCCCGGCTGGTGGCGGCTGTTGGTCGCGTAATAATTGAATTAGCTCAGTTCCTCCCCGGGCCGGCGTGTCGCCGATCATTGGTCTAGCGTCGTCGTAGCAGCACCGGAAGCAGTGGTTCTAGTAGTAGTAGTAGTAATAACACACGCGCGGGCTTAAGTGCGTCGTATCGTTGTGCGGATGCGTTTTTGGGCGTGTGTGTGTGTGTGTTTGAGTACGAGGTAGTAGAGTAGAGTAGGGTCGGAGGGGCACGTATGTGCGTGACGAACACCTCGCGCGCGACACGAAGTGCAGAAAGGTGACGAGTAAACGAAGGCTTTTTCCTCACCGCCCACTAACCTTTTCGCCCTGCCCGAGAGTGCCGATGTCTCTGCGAGTTTCTCTGCTTGTATGCCATCAACTCTCTTTCTTTTTCACAGTTATGTCTTCTTTTCTTTCTCTTGCTTGCTTGCTATCTATCTATGTTATATCGGCACGCGGTGTCCCCGAGAGCTGTGTTTGTCCCCGTACGTCAACATCCCTAACCAATCAAGAAAGGGCCACAGACTCCAGCTCGATGCTGCGGCCACGGTGTGTGTGTGTGTCTGTGTATGCTATGGCAACGAAGGCGGCAGCTACAGCAAGCTTGGCGGCCGGCCACACTCAAGATGCTCCTTAGATCGAGCTCCACCGCCAGCCCCACACCCACGCGCCGTTCAACCTCTTGACACCAGATGGCCGCCGCTGAAAAGTCTCTGCCCGGCCCACGCCACTGCTGTTTGAGCGACGTCTTTCGTCGCCGCCTTGAAGAAGTCCCCCAGTGAAGGACTGAGCGTCATACGGCGCCCTTGTACGATCGTACGACGTCTGACACGGCATGCCTTCACACGATGGCTCTCTCGCGTGCAACGACCGCAATGGCCACAAAGACGGCGGCGAGTCGTAGATCTACTGTTCGAGCCAGTAGTTGAGCTGAGCCGAGCTGAGGGTTGATCTACTTCAACCGAGCGCGAGCAAATTGGTTTATCGCTGACGGGCGAACGATTTTGACTCATCGTGTATGCATGTGTATGTATGCTTCCTACCTATCCCGTCCCGCTGCACTGTGTGTGAACGCGTCTGCGCATGTAGATACACCCACGAAAACTGGCCGGCCAACCAGGGCTACGTCGAACAGCTACCGACCGAATCACACCGTATGACAGACAGATGTCTTGGATCCTTGAACGGCCACGCGAAGACCTGGTGCCGGAAACCTGGTGTCTGAGATGGGGTGGCGCCTACACGTACTTCAGTGGTAACTGGGTAACCCGCAGAGGGGTGACTCTCGGCGCGCATCAGTGCCGAGTGGTTAGACCTACAGGACCTACTGGGCAGGGCTCTAAAGGAGATTAGAGCATAGCATGCTGTTGAATTACCGCAGACGAAAAATAGCTGATATTCGTCACATTCAACATCATAATATCGCGTGTATTTTGTTGGTGTGCAAATTTGCCAGTATGGTACGTAACGATAGTTGCTACTACTATTTGCATTTTCTAGATATATAGAATTTAATAAATGCTACTTTGTATGATCGGCCCCTAAGTAGAAAGAAGAAATCCAGTGGCAGCTGTTCGACATCGTCATGAGTTACGTTCTCAATCTGGTGGCGATCGTTGGGCTAGACAACATAGATGCAGTCAAACACATTATTGTTCTCTTATTCTTGTGTAATGACTCTGTTATTTGTTATTGGCTTTTGTTATTTTCGATCTCGGCCTATTTGGCAGGCGGGCCGACGCGAGGCAAGCAATCCCATCCGCCTAGATCTTCTATGAGACCAATATTGAAACAGCTGGCTTAATCGATGTCGGTCACACAGTCGACATGGCGTAAATAAAGATGTGGCGGGAAGTTTTATTCGGCGAAATGCCGACGAGAGTAATGATGTGCCCGCAGCGCAACTATTACGAGGACAAGTATGGCGACGAAATTGACAATAACGATATCACCGTCCGGTATGTTTATGGAGGTTATGTGGTATTATTGTAGGGACATTACTAGAACTCAATCCGTCATAATCAAGTGCCGCCATCCGTCATTACGATAACCGGTCACCGGCTAACCTTCGACAAAACTTGGCGGCCAACCACGGCTGGGTCGGCATCCAGTGCTTGATCGCTCTGCGCTGTAAGATGGACCCAACGACGACCCCCTTGGTATTTCGAGCCCTCACCGATCTATCTCTTTCTCTCTCTCTCTCTTTCTCGATTTCGTGCGTTTACCTTCTCTATATTTCTCCCTGTACATACATCTCTGTACATACGTATACAATAGGTAGAGTGGAGCAAAAAGTATTTAGCAATCCACTTCCTCGATTGACTGGAATGCCTGCTTCTCTTAGCCTTGCGCCTAAGCGGTGTGCAGTATCGTGCCACATTATTGATCATCTAAGTAGCAGCAGTCGCTAATTCTTTTAGGTTTTGCAAAAGTATACAGCATGCACGTAGAGTAACCGTGTCGTTATTGTTTCGGGTAACCCGACTATCTAAGGGCGCGTGTATATGTACATATATAGCAGCAGGACAGGTACGTTGTGCATCGATCGATGTCTGGGCGCCACTCTCGCTGAGCGAATGAGTAAGCGTTAACGGAGGCCTCGGTTTTGCGCATTTAGCCTTCAAGCTTTAGGCCAATTTATTAGCTGACGTCTCGTCGTGTTCGCTATCTGAAAGCGGTATGTTGGGTCAAAGAGCAACACAGGAAGGAGGGCAGCACGAGGTAGCCTTAGTCGATCGTACACGAGCTATGCTGTTTCCATGAAATGAAGGTTTTTCGTGGCATTTACCAATAAGTTTGCCAACAGACAGACCATAGTGTTGTCATCGGCTTTCCTAAATAAGGAATCAGTAACAAGAAAACGTGTTTTTTTTGGAGAGACAGACAGACAGATAGATAGATGAGGGGCAGGACAATAAATACAGAGAGCCTACTTATCCTACCTTAGCGTTATTCTAAGCCTATTAAGATTGACAAATGGATAATAGTCTTAGTTACTATAGGTATGACCTCTTCTATAGGCCTAAAAGAGTATCGTTCAAGATTGCACCATATTTTGTGTATATATATATATATATACACATATATACAATCATCGACAATTTTATAAACATCATTACGACTAGCTGTTGAGGCAGAATCAAAGAACTCACGGCTATTTCCCAATCACGTACACAACGACTACTATCACCGGGCGGACAATTATATATATATATGAAGATAGACAGCAAAAGACAGATAGACAGGTTTATCACGCTCATCGTGTATCGTCGCTACTGTGGGCGTTGTTGTTGTTGTTGTTGTTGTTGCCGTTGTGTTGTCGACTGAGCCATCGAATCAGTGAAACCTCGTCAGGCGTTCACCGTGCACTGACTAACTGGCAGGTAGGTATGCCTCAGGCGTGTGGATTTTCTTGCTCGTCGGCGCTGGTTTCAATTTGAAGCGTTTCCGAGTCGTCCGATCTCGTGAGCTCTAGCCGGCGCAGCCATTTACAATGGTGGCTAGATAGTTAGATAGACAGGCCACGCGCCCCTGCCGACGCCCCCTCCCTCCCGTTGCCACCCCCTCCCACCAGGACCACCATCGCGCCGTATGCTGAATACCAATTACGCCGTGCGCGTACGAACAGCGCACAATGAGACAAAAGGTGCACCTCACTCGCCGCCACCGCCTCCGCCGCCCCTAGTGGCGGCTGGGAGGCGGTGCCTCCGCCACCCGCGGGCTACGAGTCAGAGGGGCTGCTGCGTTTTACACCGGCGGCCGTTGTTCGCTGCCGCCCTATTGATTCCTGTTGTGCGATTCCTGCGGCGGCAGACGTTGTTGCCACTGTGACTGACGCTGTGTGACAGGTACAACGACTGGATGTGGATGCCACACGACCATGACTGTCCAGTGTCAACTGGCTGGCCAACGGCAGACGGAAAAAACAACAGCGGACCAAAGCCGCGCGACATAGACCAGAGCTGTCTAGCTAGGAAGGTACGAGTCGTGGTTGGGGGGGGTGGGGGACAGTCGGGTTATCCGAAATACGCACGATGTGCCAAGTGTATGTGTATACTCCGAGAGAGAGAGAGACAGGGCACGAGAAAAAGAGGGAAAGAGAAATAGCGAGAAAGTTAGACAAATTGAGAGAGAGAGAGAGAGAGAGATGGGCTGATAGAGATAGATGGGGGAAGTTGACTGAATCGCTCAGATGCCGAGAGCACCCACCCCCATAGAAAACTCCACCCCAACAACGGACATCGGCCGAATGCCAATGCTGTCCGCAACGGTAGCAGTAGCACCTGCTGCGGCAACAACAACATAATCAATAGTATTATCAACTATAACAGCAACAACGACGACAACAACAACAACGCGAACAACTGGAGATAGTACAACAGCAACAAAGACAACTACAACAACAACAGCAGCAACAGCTCTCGATTGAGATGTTTCCGTTCTCGCGCGCGTGGAAGGTGCGAGATCCCACAACTGTCTGAATTCGCTCGCGCAGTCGTGGGCTCATGCATAATGTTACGCACTCTTGCTGACTCTTTCTTGATTCTTCGCTTGTGCTCTCCAGTGGGTCCTCCCCGGCCCCTTACTAGGCGCCGGAGTAGCCGCGAGTCTGACCCGCTGACACACTCTTAGATCTTACCTGAATTACTTCGGTTTCTACCACCACTTCCAGCAGAGCTATATAATATTAAACATTTTTACAACTACGTCACGTGCAACGTACGCTCCCCGTTTTTTCCGATCATGGTCGATTTTTTAGTCCACTCCGGCATTCACCTTGTTTAAATTGGGAACCATGAAAATCAATTTAGGAGTGGCCGGTCTAGGTCTCGAACCCAGGCCTCCCGAATGCAAGGCACAGACTTTTGCCACAAAGCCATCTTGCTCGGCTAACTACGCCCCCCCCCCCCTCCCATGAGTAGTACTCATAGGGGTAGTTGGCAATTCCTAATACGGTATAGCTACAAGCTGCGCAACTGGTGCAGCAGTTTTGCTTACCCTGTTGCCGCTAGCAGAAAGAAAACTTACATTACAGAAAACTGTACGGGTTTATCACGCAAGCAAACGCGTCCGCAAGCCTGTTTCGCACCTGTCTTGGTGCGACATGTCGACAGGTTGGCAGACTCATTAGTTGCCACTCAAATATTTGGACAAAACAGCAAGGCGTTCCACACTTGGTTGCCACGGGGCATGTAGCCCTCTCACTTTTTCACGCGGTTGATGCGCCTCGAGGTAGAAGAGAGCGGGCCAGAGGAGATCACCACAGTGGTTTTCTCAGGCTTGCTATCTCGCTCACCATAGGGTGTTTGAGCTGTTGAGCCAAACGAGAATCAAGGCGCCGCCGCAGCTGATAGGCAGGCGCAGGCTTGACTATTTGAACGGCAGCCGTACATAAAGCTGCTATGTTATGGCTACGAACGTGAATATGTCAGGCGGGAGGAAATCGCTCCTCGAATAAGCAGAAAGAAAGCCCTTAACGTACGTTGTGCGACTTAGTAGATAGTCGGACGCCAAGAAGGGGATTGAACGACCTGCTAAGTGACGAACAGGTAGCAAGTTACATGGCCGTTCTGCTAGGTACGCGCGAAACGGTCCGCCTGGTTCCAATAATTGAGCGCCCGCTGACAATGGAGTAAGATACTATGCATCTGCCCTTTGAGGTAGAAAAGTTAAGTCAGGTCCTGCGCTCTCGTCCGCGAGAAAAAATGCGGAGCCAGACCAGGTGTACTATGAGCACTGGGTGCAGTCTGAGCTACTCTTGGCAAACCATCTTTGTGATATCTACAACGAGGTCATGAAGAGGGGACAAATGCCAGAAACCTGGCGTACTGCCAGGCGGTCTTTGCTATTTAATAGCAAGCATAGCGATGACAGACGAGGCCCAAACTTATACTGCGATATAGCGTCTGAAAGGATGCTGAAGAAAAATTTCTCTAAATTGGCTATCAGACGGATCGAGTAAAAGATCGGGGAGCGCGTGATATAATCCATGTGCTTCAGTCAGAGATAGAACGACCTGTTGCAAAATCCGGGAGCCATTTGTATCCAGTCTTTATAGACCGGGTAAAGGCGTTCGAAAAAGCACCTCGAGATCGCCTGGTGAAGTTATTTCGACACACAGGGGTTGGTGACTTTCTCCTGCGCGTAGTTTCGAGTGTCTTTGATGAGGACACATTACTGGTACAGGGTGAGCAGGAAGTGTTGCAGGTAAATCAAAAGGTGCGAACCGCGCAAGGGAACCCACCTCACTTTTCCACTTGTCGATTGTGTGGGTTATATTCAGCAAACGTTTATAATAAACAACAAAATCACCAAAAAAAAGAAAGCCATAGCTGTGATTTACGCAGATGACATAGTGGTCGCACATTACTTCTCAAAGTTGGCAAAGGTGTTCCTTGTGTGGGGCTAGAAATAAACGCTATAAAAACCAAGGCCGTGAAATTCAGAGGAGGAGATCGATTGGCTACCAAAGACGTCATTAGTTGCGGCGGTCAATCCTTGAAAGTTCTTAACTCTCTCCGGTATCTGGGGCTTCGGCTTCATTATACTGGGAAGATCTTCACTGCGCGCATCGTCGAGACAGTGCGCACAGACCTAATCACGACATCCGACAATTGTCCGTCCCTACGGCAGCGGCTCTTTTCAACCTTAAGGTTGTTCCAAGGGCTGATGTATGGTCTTGATAAAGTCTGGGAACAGCTCACTCAGGCAAGCTTTGGTTTGCTTGAAAAATGTCTCACAATAAACATGAAGCGAGTACTTTGCCTGTAAATGCGGGTAAGGAGTCGCTTTGTGTACCTAATGTCAGGTACATAAAACGGCTCCTTACCTTTGACCATGTCGCCATATATATATATACGCCATATATATACATACATACTGACAACTTTTTACCACTATTTTTATTAAGGCGAGCACTGCCGAGTTTGCAAATGTATTGTAAATGATTAATAAATCATCGCAATATATATATATATATATATATATATACAGTCACTGAAAAAAATATAGGGCCACCCATGTTTGCCACATTTCACGCATTTATTATAACCGATTGTGTAAAGATCATAATGATACATGCTCACAGAGTAACAGCGGATACTTTTATCGACATTTGGGAGTATCGGGTTACCTTAAAACACGAGATTTCGACATTTGGCACAGCTACGCTGCGAAAAAATTATAAAGTTACCACCAAGATGCATGTCTTAGAGAGTGAATTGAGTGGAATAACAACGTTTGGGCTCATTTCAAGGCACCTAACAACTATACTTAATATTTAGTGAACTTCCCATTACGTCGGATAACTTCAAAAAAGCGGTTTGGTATAGTGTTGAACAAATTTTGGATGACGTTTTGCGAGAGCTCGTCCCAAGCCTTCACAATTGCTTTTTTAGTTCTACCTGGTTCGAAAATTGTTTTTCGTCGGTGTAAACCTTTCGGGCGAGCCAGCCCCATACATTCTCGATAATATTAAGATCAGGTGAGACTGCAGGCCAGCGTAGGACCTCAATGTGGCGTTGTTCGAACCAGCTTTCAATCAACTTAGCAGTGTGAATCGGGGCATTATCGTGTTGAAAAATAAAGTAGGGTCCTCCCATCAGCTCAAAATGTGCGGATTGCTCTTCTAGTAGATCCCTATAGCGCGTCGAATTAACACAACCGTCTAAAAACACAATCGGCGATCTTGTATAATACCCGACAGCGGCCCAGATCATCACCGAACCGCCACCTGAGTGCCGCTTTGACAAAAATCGTTCTTCCTTGCGCACATCGTGGAAATAATAGTTAAATCCATCCGGTCCATCACAATTGAACTTTTTTTCATCCGAAAAGAGCACTCGGTGCCATTCAGTGGTCCATGACATCGTAACCTGGGCAAAGTCGAGACGAGCTTTCTGATGCTCAGCGGTCAATCGTGGTTTTCTCTTAAGTTTTTTTCTCGTGAGCCAAAGTGTCTTCCTGAGGAGGTTTTGCACATTTCGCACGTTCGTTTGCACACCGGCCGCCGCCGCAATTGCCTTTGCCGAGAGCGCAGAGTTCGACGCTATCTTTAAAATTGCGCGCTTGTTTCGTTCCGAAATGGCATTTGGACGCCCCGGACTCTTTTTTACGCCGTATTTTTCACCCAAATTCACGAAGTTGTTCACTACTTGGCGAGAACCAATCGACGGGAAATTCCCGATTAGAGAGGCCGACATCCTTATAAGCCTTGATTTGGGTCTTTTCGTCACTCGTGAGACGCAGACCCAAACCCATCGTTTCAGCACAGAAAAATTTCTGGTAGGAGGTCTGCTTTCGTTTCCGTCGAGCCGTGAAATGAGCCCAAACGTTGTTATTCCACTCAATTCACTCGCTAAGACATGCATCTTGGTGGTGACTTTATAATTTTTTCGCAGCGTAGCTGTGCCAAATGTCGAAATCTCGTGTTTTAAGGTAACCCGATACTCCAAATGTCGATAAAAGTATCCGCTGTTACTCTGTGAGCATGTATCATTATGATCTTTACACAATCGGTTATAATAAATGCGTGAAATGTGGCAAACATGGGTGGCCCTATATTTTTTCAGTGACTGTATATATGTTTGTAAGCTTGTGTAAGCCTGGCCTTTCCTCTGTCGAAAAACTACGACTCCTCGTGACCATTAGCGCTAATGACACTATTATGAGTCAGACTCGTTGATGCCCAACGGACGCACACAAACACATTCGGGGAAAAGGGCGAATAAATGAAGACCTTTCGATGGAGGTAGTAATGCCAAAGCAACATCCTCGATTTCTAGACTAATATTTCACTGCTTTATTGTCTACTTGGGTTTCCATCCAACAATACATGAGTTTCACTCTCCTCTAGTCATTATCGGTTACGCTAGGGTTAGTACGGGCGACGCAGATGAAAAAGGCGATAAGCTTCTACAGCCAATGCGTTGCATGACGAATTTGTATGCGATTTATCGTTGGAATAGTTAATTCACATTTGCTGAGACAAAGATACATCGTCGACCTTCTGTTTTATAACCCACAGAGTTTTCTCTGGAACTTTGACGATGCGAGGTATCTGACATTTTTGTTCGATACGGGCGTATCTGCACGTGCCCGATTGTGGTGGCGTTTTGTGGAAGCGGTTGAGAAAGAAAATCGTCGACCGGACATGCGCTTGAAGTTAGTAAGATTACAATGGTCAAACCCTCTATAAAGACATCCTGGCGGTGGCTATTGATAATAATAATAATAATAATAATAATAGAAATACGGCGTTTGCAGCCCACGGGTTTCATCACGTGTTATGTAGCACGGAAGAATTCCACGATCCTCAGGAGTGTTGCAGGTGCACGAGGTGCTCTGCCCAGTGCGATAGATACCACGCCGCAGCATGTCCTGCAGTTCAGTCAATAGCTGAGCTTGCAAGATGAGAGAAGACCCAATGACGTGAAGGAAGCACTAGTTGTGTCTGATGTATATGTTTATAATTTTACCCAACCTGGGTGTTAATAAACCATAATAATAATAATAATAGAAATAATAATATTTGTTTAACAAGGTTTATTATTTATATGTACAAGTATCACAAATACTAATTACGTAGTATTTTCAATATTGCTTGTTTTATTATCGCCTGAGCGTCAGTGAGCACTCAACATCATCATGGCGTTGCCTCACTGTAGTTCGAATAACACCCTCTGTCCGAAGAACGCGGTCGATCTTGGTTTCGTTCTGGCCTCAAAGAGGTTCTTTCTAACCCTCTTAGCAATAATAATAAAGTGCTCAGCATCTACACAAGCACATGACGCGTCATGTCAAGTAACCTACGAGTCACGACATTAACGTTCTAGACTATTTCCTTTATACCGATCTGTTTATCTGGTAAAAAATAGAAAGAAATCGTTCGCTAGGAACGCGACCGTAGTTTTCGAGTGAATTCCATTTGAAACACTGGAAAGTGCTCTTGTGCCAAAAGCATATACTGCGACGTTGGTATAACATTAATACGTATGAGGCTCGATGAACATAAGGCAGATTTTAAAAGACTAATTTCTAAAAACAAACACCGTTTTGGAGTTAAGGAAAATGCTTGGCTGTTTGCAAGTGTAGAGCAAATGCTCGATGCCTCCAATTTTTTTAGCCTGCGGCCCGGAATCATGCATAACGTAGTCAAGCATGAACTATGCATGATATGATGGAGCTTTCTTTTGGTACTAGTCGCAATTCAGGCGGATCTAGCGCGATTTATAGAAACCTTATTTTCCGCTCCTCTCTGGTGTGTAACTAATGGACAACAACAACAAACGACATTCTAACATAGGCGACACCCTATTGAAACCGAAGGTACTAGAAAAGCAAGGCAAGCATAATGAAGTCGACGCAGGCAAATTGAGTTGGCGATCGACGTCGAGGGGTCGCGCTGAATGCGCTAAAAGGATCCCAAACTGTTTTCTTGAAAAACGTAAAATTTTACCTAAAACACTCACAGTAAGCCTTGCCTGCAACAAGCACTATACCCACTCTACAACCGCAGCAGCTATACGTACAGTGCAATCATGGCCACTTTGACGTTGAAGCGCCAGGGCAGCTTTCCGTCGAAATCGCTCTGCTGTAATCCGAGATAGATTGAGTCCAAGCTATATGGTGCTTGCATTTCTTGCCTGCCTTCATTGCGTTATACGTCGTACTACGAGTATGTTGTGCACGTCAACTCCAATGGGCCACTACGGCATTACGATTTCGTATGGTTTGGGTGCGCTCTCGTCAACGTCTTTCCCGGCGCCGGCGGAAGCTTATCGGACACGATACGAGCCGTCGACGACCGACGAGTGCGGTTGAAATTTAATAAACCGTTCCCACCCACAAAAGTGGGCTCTCTCCGAGGCCCTCTCTGGTCGTGTCGAAGCAGCCGCCAACATGGCTGCGCCATATCTGGCCAGCCGTCGGCGAGTCGGTAAGCCAGTGTGTCGGGAATTGGCGCCTGACTCCTCTCAACGAGGGATGGTGCCTAGCCCGTTCAGTGGCAACCGTGCACGCACAGCCCCACAGCGGCTGCAAGGAGAAGAAAACGAAAGCAGAAACTGCTAGAGAAGCAGAGTTATTCTGCAGCTTCCTCTAGTTCACGAGCTTCGACACCATCGTCGTTGACGACAACGACGAGTGTGTCGAGGGCCATCACTGCCTTCGTCGCGAAGTTTCCGTTTAGCTCCGTGCTCTTATGCTGGGCGCTAGTGTTTGGGCGGGGAAGATTGGGGATATGGGGTGTAGGGGGTGAGGGGCCGCGGCCGTCGCTATAGTTTCCTCAAAGTTTTCGGTGGGCGAGAGCCAAGCAGAGCTCGACTTGTTGACGACGAAACGACCCGTCAAAGAGCCAGCTCAGCTCGTCGTTGCACCACGATGCTAGATAGAAATATGGCGAGCGAAGACGTGACAGATAGATAAGCAGAGGAAAAATTATTAGTGAGAGATAGTGCGGGAGAGTCAAGAGGTGAGAAGCGAACCAGAAAGGAAGGAGGAAGAAGGAACAAGCAAAACAGGGCGGGAGTGAGAGAGAGAGGAATAAGGGATGAAGGAGACACAGAGGAAAGCTGGTATGATTCAGTTAGCTCCGCCCACTGCGACCTCATTCGTGGGGGGCATCAGGGCCATCTCTCTCTCTCTCTTGCGCGCGCGCGGTGCCTCTCTGCTAGCGGACTGCAGCTCGTGTTGCTCGTCGTTTGCTGTGGCGGGGCCGAAATAACGTCGGGCTTTTTATAAGATTGCCCGCCTGCCGTCCGACCATGCTAGGGTCATGTCGGCATATAGATTTTAGGAAAGTATGCATGAGTATATTTCAGTTATGCTATACATATAAAGGCATACACAGAATCCGCTAAGGTTAACTGATTTATTAAGTTCAGTTTAAATATGTCTATAAAATATGGCACTGTCTCAATACGTACAGATACGTACAATACACCTCTTGATGTATAGCTTACCGGTGTTAGTATTGTATGTCCGCGGCCAGAACAGGCTGTAAACTGGAAAATTTTATTCTGGAGGTAAGATATGATACATACAAAAGGACCCCGAAGCTCAATAGAGCAATGGACATCCTTTTATAAAATAATAAATTATCAGAGAACTCAACTCAAGTATATATTATGAATTCCTATTTTTGAACTTCCAGACATCAAACAGCACCTTAAGGTGGAACCTTAGCCGCATATTTATTGACCACTGGGCAAAGTCATAAGGAAACAAAATGATTGGTGAAGACATGAATAGCGCGTTGCCCCAGACCATTCCCTGTGGACAGCCTGTCGAACCTCTTTGTCCATTCATTCTAAATTTTCAAATTTTCATTAAGTCGGATTTCTTTTATTAAGACTTGGGTTCATCGCCTTCAATGGCAGGTAAATGAACTTATCGTGGGTCATTGCCTTGAAGGTGCTGGAAAAGTCACAGTGGACGAGTTCAATCGTGCAGTCCTCTCTACAGTTTAGCAGCCTACATCACTAAGGAATATAATCACGCCCTACATCACGAAAGAATAGGAGCCTTGGCACGCAGTTTGGTATGTCCTGACACTCCGCATTGCACAGTACGGCAGAACAAAAACCATTTGCCGGAGAGCCTTATCGGTAGTAGCGGTGAGGATAAATGGCCATCTATCAACAGGGTCAGTATTCACCTTACTTTTAAATATAATGGCAATTTCAGCAGCGCAATAGAGATGCAGTGTTTAGTCTTCTTTTAGTTACCTCATATAGATTAGGCTCAATGGACACACTTGTCGGGATGCAGGTCCCTTGAGACTTGCGAGAGAGACTTGAGAGAGGAATTGCACGCCGACGAGCGAGAGACTGAGCTTTAAGCTAAAAGCTCTAAAGGACGCTTTTGAAGATATCCACATTAGCGATAAAGGTGTGGCTATCAGGCGGACCCAGCGCAGACGACAGATGGCTGAGCTGCATAAAATTAAAACATGTGTTTCCAAGGAAATTACATTATAGATTAGCTCTTTGTTGACTATCAGTGACACTGTGCCCCAAGTCAACACGGAGAGCGGCATAATCCCTGAAAATTGTAGTCAATGATAGCATTGTTATAAAATGGATACACTAGGGCATATAGTGCTTGTTCAACGTGATATAAGAATGTATTTACATCACGTGTTGCACCAATGACTGTCTAAGGAGGCTTTGTTCCTATAGCCGCAACCAAATGCGCGCACCGTCTACCTTCCGGGCCCCGATAGAGTTCTTGGGCCTTTCTTTTTTTCCAAGGAGCTACGTCAGTAGGTTCTTGGGAATAGATCTTTAAGTCATGCTAGAGAACGACCGTGGTCTCTCTATTTATCTCTCTTCCTTCCTCTCTACCGCCTCTCTCTCTCTCTCTCTCTTTCTGTGTTTGAATTTAGGGGCTCCTTTCTTGTTCTTTTCTATGGGAATTCTAAGGCAAGCGAAAAGGACTCAGTGCTTATTATGAGACGAGTCAGCTAGACGGGCAAGCCCCAACAGGCTGATGATAGAGGTGCTGGGAAATAGCTTTTGAGAAGCTGAAGCTGCAAGCGGGGGGGGGGGGGAAGACAGGCTAACAGACCAACCGACCGTCGGACATCGTCATCATCACCTCCACCACCACCACTACTACTACCACTGCTACTACTACTACTATTACTACTACCACTACCATCATCATCATTCTCACCACTCGTGTTTCCGCGGTCATAAATCGGTCCTTTCAAAACCGGAGTCCTTTTGGCGTATGAAGAACAAACGCTGCGAGGGTGGCCGCCGCCGCAGCGGCAGTTGCAGTGGCAGTGGTGGTTGGCAGCAGGCGGTGGCAGAGAGTCGAGGAATTTTGATTGAAAAAAGCTCCTCTCTTTCACCGACCGGCAGTGGACGACCGACTGCTTTTCTTTTGCAGCCATTGTGCAGCCGGGCGGCCGCTGGCTTTTTCGCTATTCTGACCAGCTTTTTGCACTACAGGCCGATCGAGCCTCGAGAGCGGCACGGACTTGCCGCGCCGCTATTTCTCTATTTCCATCGTCGTCCTGGTGGACTCCCCCTTCATATATATATATATATACACATATATATTTACTCCATATATCATCATTCAGCATTCATGGCAAATATAGCACTTGGGAGACAGCCGAAAACCCGCACCATCTAGGCTTGTTGGCCATGTTAGAGAGTTTGGCGTGATGATTGCGCAGGCAAGAGCTGAAGTTGAACCAGTTAAAGTTGATGTCCTGGTTGTGATGATGATGATGATGATAATAATGAAGATGGTGGTGATAATTATAATAATATTAATGATGATTATGATGATGTAGTCTCTGCCGGCCCAGGGAGGGCAGCAGCAACAACGTCATAACCTTAATGCTATAGTTAGGGCTGGCTCTCACAACGATTAAAACTACCGTTACCGTCATCTTCGTCGGCGTTCGTTGTTACTTCCACAACTCACTACTTCCAGCGTTTGGCGCGCAGTGTGTTCAGACCGACTCAACAACATTAGCAAGGAAGGTGCCGTCGGCGACCCCGACAAAGGTCACGACATATCCTGTTTTTGCTCCTGCTGCAATTGTGGTGAAAACTATTCTTTTTAAAGAGAGGTTTTTGGAAAGCATAATGCACATGGGACGCAATCACTTACCAGCAACTAGTGTAAAACTCACAAGCCCACTAAGCCCGTATTCTTTCCCACCCGCTAGGCTCGGAATTGCGCAACATTTCTTCGAAACTGCGAGTACTACAAATGATTCAAAATGACTCTTTTTGCTCCCTTGCATCTACACATCCTCACCACATCGTCCCACTGACGGTATTTCCGCTTTCTTTATTTCTCTCTGTGTGTCTTTCTTCTTCGATCTCTATGCGTTTCTCTCTCTCTCTCCCACACACTCTATGTGTATATTTCTATATTATCCTCTTGCTAATTAAAACGCCTTTCTTTTTTCCTACTTTTATTCCTAACTCACTTTTCTCTTTCCTCTGCTTCAGAAGTCTCCATTTTCTACTTAGCCACTCTCTCTCTCTGTTCCTGCGTTTTCAACTTTTTTTGCGTTTTCCTGATATCTCAGTTTCAACTTTTGTTCTCTTTCTGTCTTTCGTGCTTTCTTTACGAATCTCTTTTGCTTCCTTTGCCCACTTTCCTTCTATTCCTTTCCAAGCCGCTAACCCGCCGCTATCGTCGCCTCGACCGCTGAGCTTAAACCATCCAAACAAGCACAACTGAGTTGTTCGTTGGCGGGAAGGCGGGACAAATGTCAGCAATTTGCAGCTGATATCTCATTTTGCTTTCCCATTGAAAGCCCGTTGCTTTGCGATGCCCACGAAATAGTGCTCCCTTCCTTCCGGCTCGATGGAAAGCCTATGCGCCCCGAGCTACACACATCTATTACACTGCACTGCCCCCTCTGCTTAGTCTCACACGCGCAAACACCAGTAGTTCGTAGAAGAACAAGACAGAGAAGTCAAAGAAAAATGGGAAAGAACAACAAGTGTCCAACGGGTTACGACGAACTGTCCATTTGTCCTTCCATCTGTCGGTTTCTTCCTTGGTCGGTCTCTGTGATTGTCGTTTCTCTGTGGGTATGTCGTCCTGCATGTCGTCATACTCGAAGTAATGACGGTGTTCATGGCAGTGGATGGCAGTTGGGGGGGGGGGGGGGTTGGATGGTAATGCACCATCTCTTTTTATTGAGACATCTGTGCTCTCCGTTTATTTTCGATCATGGTTAACCTTTAATCCACTCCGGCATTCACCTTGTTTAAATTGGGAGCCATGTAAACCAATTTAGGAGTGGCCTGTTTGAGTCTCGAACCCAGACCTCCCGAATGCAAGGGAAAGGCTTTTGCCACTAAGCCATCTTGCTCGGTAAGTTGTGGTCTTGCTGGTTAGTCCCTATTAAAATTGTTCGAGGCGTACAACAGTTAACGTGGTCGCTCGGGCAAGCAGACGCGTGTCTGTTTGTGTACGGCCGGTTAAGAGTTCGCCCCGGTATGGATGATAATCACAAACATAATATTCACGATGATGATGATAATAGTTATGCGGGTGCGCCTCCCTTAGTTTTGCTCCCTCGCGACGATGATGTCCCGTCCACCGAGATCCAAGCGGTATCTCGCTCTTCTTTCCGAGAGGTTTGAATGCTCCGTAGCACTACCAGTCGGAGCAACCAACCCCTAACTTGTCCAACGTCTCAACTTAAGAGTGAGCTCGCTTCAGACTGAAGGGCCTGTGGTTCATAGGCAACTATTGCCGCCATCCTAGCGTTAAGGAACGTGATGGCCGATTTCAGTGAAAGCTTCCTCGCGGATGGAATAAACTACATCGCGGTGGAACTTGTTGCGGTATAAGACCTAATATTGCGAGATAAAAATGCATAATAATAATAACGCTGAAATCAATGCAATTATACGAAGAGCCTTACGCAGAGCTGGCATACCAAGCACGCTCGAGCCCAGGTTAGGACTTAATGATGACAAAAGACCTGACGGCGTAACAATCCCGCTATGGGCTAACGGCAAACGCGCAGAAAATGGGAAAAACGCATGTACCAAAAATTGGAGAAGGATTACATCGTAGTCTCAATAGCTATGGAAACAATGGGTCCGGTCAGCAAGGCAACCCGGAGATTCATCAGTGAGCTGGGCAGACGGATTACAGATCTCACAGGCAATCGAGGCTAAGGCGATTTTTTACGGCAATTGCTGTCGCTTGCAGTGTGTCGAGGAAGCGCCGGTTGTATCGTCGGTTCCATGGAATAATAAGTAGGAGCTAGAAGAGGACAAAAAGTACACGTTCACACCGCTCATTTAAAACGTATATAACAAGAAATCTGGCTCGAACGTGCATACCTCATAATTGCAATAGCTGGACTTTATTATAAATAAATATGATAAAAAATATTAACACTATGCCTTACAGACGGCAGCATAAGTAACTTATGAGCCTACTGGGCAGTCCGCATTTGGATGCGACGACATATATATATATATATATATATATATATATTTAAAAGCGACAGTGGGAATTGAAGAGTGTGTTAAAATAAATATTTTCTGAGAGAAAATATTTATTGATAGAGAGAGAAATTAAATATATTATTGGGACATGGTTTATAAAAAGTATTGCTTCGGAGTGAGAGTGATATAACTAAAATCCATGATACTGGTGTTGTTACCCGACATAGGAGCACATAATGTGCAACTGCGAGACAATCGGTCCCACTATAGAGAAACCAAGCATATCGTCGTGTTTGTTGTAAGATAATTCTGCTTCTTCTAAAAAATATATAACGCCGGCTAAAATAAAATAATTCGCAAAAATTACGTTTTTTGTCAGCTATCACGTCCAATACCTTAAAATCATAACCCTACGGCCATTCGCAACACTCTCAACTAACATACTCAAGCAAATGCCTTTTTATTCGTAGCGATTATTTTGGTACTGAGTCTATGGCAATGCAAGCTGTGATAACGGATTAATTAATACTTTTCGGCGGGCATGTCGAGATTGAATGTATGCATAATCCATCGGATGAATCATCTGACGGATGATTCATCTGATGGATACATTGAATAAGAGAGTTATAGCTCTAGGAGCGCACACAACTATTTATTATCTTACCTGTCTTGAAATATGCCAGGTATTCCTCGAACGGGGCCTCAATAACGGGGTCCAATGGCTATTTACGTGACTCGGCCGTAGCCGATAGCCTTCAAGTGACCTCATAAAATAAACCAAGAATCGTTAACTTAGGCGATCGCTGTGGCCAAGCGTTCGGCTCGCCCCGACCAATCCACCGATTCTTGAAGGTCACGTTAAGGCAATCGCACGCCGCAGAAGTGGAGTGCTGGTAGCGTTCCGTCGTGCTGGAACCACAAGCTCTGGCAAACACTTTCTGTATCGCCTTCCAATAGTCCTAATAATGTTTCGCGCAGGAACGTATGGTATGCTTCTTTATCAAGCCTGTTTGGGAGTATGTGTAGGCCTATGAGGTAGTTGTTGAACATTCACACAGCCCACATGTTCACGGAGGAACGCGTTCGGCGTTCACGCTGGTGAGTCATATGCAGGTTCTCACTTGCCCAATAATGGGTTATGTGCCTCTCACTTAAAGCAAATTTAATTGGTAAAAGCACAAGGGCAATTGCAGGAGCTGGTATCAGAAGCCCAACACAGCCTGGAAAAAGTCTCTCTCCCCATGTTGTCACCTAACCACTCGCTACAATGTTCACGAATTTTATAATCTATTTGCCGGTTTGCTGGGCTGCAAATGCCGTCGTTGTGGCACTCCATGTCCCCTGTATCACCTACCCAATTGTACTGACTCCATGTCGCTCTCTCAGCTTCAGCAAGAAACTATTTTTACCATGTTTGTCATATATACAATGTTCGTATTTACATACCCAAATTGCATGCATTTGAAATATATAAATAAATGCATGCATGCACTTGATTTGCCCTCCGGAAAATCTTAACAACATTTAGTGCACCAATGTTTGGAAACCGTGTGTTTCCATAGGTCCGCATGCGCATTTCATTGTTACGGACGAAAAAGCGTCTTCTCAGTGACACTTTACTTGAACGAAAAGACGCTACTGGAGGCGCTCGGATTTGGCCAGCAGAGAAGTAACTAAGTAAATAAGGCGACTAAATACGATGACTTTTCAATGTGACAAAGTCAGAGATCCACTCATATCTGCAAGCGCCCATATTTAACTGGCGTTTTTTTGTGAATGTTTGGCTGCAATTTTATCATTACAGTCATGACCTGATGCCGTTGGACAATTATCTCCTTTCGTTTGCTCAACAAGACTCTTCGTACGGATCATTTATTAAATCTGTGTGCCGCCATCTTTAAGCTGTCCAATGGCTGAGTCAATATTATCTACCAAAAATCACATTGGCGAATACTAAGCTTAACGTACAAAAACCAATGAACAGCGTTGCCAACGCGTACCACAAGATAAAATTGTCTCAAGAACAATGCATACAGAGTAACACTGACGCGAGGCAGTCAAATCTGTGTCCGTTTTTGGGCTTTTCGGATAATTAAATTGTGATGATAGATCTGGTTGAATAAATAATACATCAATAGGCTAATAGAGCTAGGTCAAATTCAAACGACAAAACCTTGCACTTGAAAATTCGTGGGTTTGAATTCGCGACTTGTAAGCTTAGATTTTTTTTTACTTCGAATGACCACAAGGCAAGTACTAGAGACAGGCACATTAAGTGCTGTGACAGAAACGTTAGGCGAAGATATGTTTGTGTGGGGGATATGCGTTATTCGTGTCATACCAGAATGTCTACCCTAAAACAAGACAGTTAAGTTGGCAGTCGCTTTGTCAGTGTACTTACGTGGTGATCATATCCGTGTTCGTTCTCTTATCGTCTCTGTTATTTCTCTAATGTGCGTACATTCTACAATATTGTTACTGTTGTTACTAGTGCTTCTTGTTGCTGGCCTTGCTTTTGTCGTCGGTCAGTTTGTTGGGGGGGGGAGGTTGGATGGTAATGCACTATCAATTTTTTATTGAGACATCTGTGCTCCCCGTTTTTTTTTCGATCATGGTCGATTTTTAATCCACTCCGGCATTAATCTTGTTTAAATTGGAAACTATGAAAACCAATTTAGGAGTGGCCGGTCTGGGTCTCGAACCCTGGCCTCCCGAATGCAAGGCAAAGGCTTTTGCCACTAAGCCATCTTGCTTGGTATTACTATTGAGAGTTGGTATTACTATTGAGATTATTATTTGTATGATTGTAGCTTCTGCTAACAAACGTCGATATGCGTGTCGCTTTCGTTGTGGCTTTCAGGCGAGAAGCCTCACAAATGCGCTGTGTGCGGCAAAGCGTTCAGCCAGTCATCGAATCTAATTACGCACAGTCGGAAACACACCGGGTTCAAGCCGTTCGCCTGCGACATTTGCAGCCGCGCCTTCCAACGGAAGGTCGACCTTCGCCGACACAAAGAGACCCAGCACACGACACAGACAGCAGGGCCGATCACTTCCGGCCGAGCAGTGATCGCCCCCGTCACCTCGGGGGGCGTCACCCACTTGGGCGTCGGCTCATTTGCTCGGTCTCCGCTTGCACATTTCATATCGCCACCAGGCCCCGCGATGCTACAAGCTTCGTCCACACGGCCACTATCTATGACGCCATAGGCGCGTCGCCACTATGTATCTCACCTTCAATTTGCTGTAGTTGATTTTGCTACGTTATTTGGTTTTCTTTCTTTTTGGTTACTGTTGCGTCCGAATCAGCTAGTTATTCGTTTATTTTCTCGACTTCGAAGTTCTCGATATTACTATTGTTAACGTCCGTGACGCCTGCATTATGCAGTAGGTCATTGGAGCACACAATTGACGTAAACTGGGCTGCAACTTAGCGACAGGTCTTGATACAGTCTCGAACAAGAAGCGAGCCGAATTATCCAGCAGGGATTTCTCTTTTGCGTACTAGGGAATATATAAATACGTCGTATATATATATATATATATATATATATATATATATATATATATATACATATATGTGTGTGTCACAACATATATATATATATATATATATATATATATGGCGTGCCACACACAGATACACAAATGTGTATATACGCAATCTACATACGTAATAATAAAAATAACAAATAAGGCTTGCTAGCATACGCTTGCGTTGACCTATAACACTCTCTAGCAATTGACACTATACGGAACAAAAAACATTTATGGCTTCTAGGGCTCATGGGCTTGAACGCCCGAGACAGCTAGATCTCGACTGGGTGTTTGCCAATGTCTCGTCACGCCTGGAACAAGCGTCCAGCACGGGTCACAGCTCCAGCCCACGCGATCGCTACAGCCTATGTGGACAGCCGGTCTTCGCTGATAGCCTCAGGGTCTCTCTTGTCCGATATCATCAAACTTCGCTCTGCGTAGTTTAGTAAGTAGCTCTGACTCTGATCCAGTTCAACAATGATGGCAACGTAACACATCACTCGCCTTTCGGTGGGCTTACGCTGCTAGCCCTAGCGGACTGTAGTATGTGAGATTGTGGGGGAGAACATTTCTACGTGTGAATCTTCGTCTCTTGAGTCCTTGTTTTTTGCGTATGTTGAGTCCGTTGTTTGTACATACCTGTATGTTTGTGTGTATGAAGATGTATTTACCCGTTGACGCTTAGTACAGTAGCGACATAATGTGGCAACTTTTTCGCTGTGCACATGTCTGTCTGATGAACTTCGAACATGCAAGTGCGATAAAGCCATCTAGATGTGCGAGATGAGGAGGAAGGGACAGGAAACCTTTTCGACTGTCTATCTTTTCCGCGATTCCGCGCTGCAGTACGATTCTCTCGCCATGCCAACTAAACAAGCTAGTGTCTTTTGTTTCAACTATTTCCGTCTTTCGTATTGTGATACTATTCTAAGCTAGCTGATTGGGCTGATCTTAGCAGCTCGGCTTGCAGCACACAATATATATATATATATATATATATATATATATATTGATAATATATATATATATATATATATATATTGATAAATACACGGTAACAAATTATACTATTTATACTATTAATATTATTATTACTAATAAAAATCATTGTCGCTAATGTGAACAAAATACATTTATAAATATATATATATATATATATATATATACACACAGGCATATTAGTTTGTTAAGCAAGATCCCAACAGAATTCACGCTGAATCAGCGAGGTGTTTGCGTTAGTACTCAGGGTGATGCATTTCGATATTTAGAGGGACGAAAATGACACCGGTGGCACCACGCTACTGTCAGACCCGCTGATTTGCGCACGAAAGTGACAGACAAAATGTTTATTAAAAGTATATATATATATATATATATATATATATATATGTATATATACATTCAATTGGTGGAACAGCGAAAACGGCACAGCGTCTGGTTTGGTCGAGATCGACCGCAAATGTCAGCTTGCTCAAGCGAACGCGCGACCCGGTGTGCATCGCACTGAACATGTGATGTCTCTCTGCAAAGGTTGCCCTGTCTCGAGGCTGAAGTTCTTCGTTCTGCTCGGCGATCGCCGCTGCGCGTCTGCCCGTCAGATCTACGCAGCAGTAGCGACAGAATCAACAGCCACAATGGCAGCTCTGCTGTAGTCGCGGAGGGCAAGTGCGCAGGCCCAGCGTACAGTGGTACTCATCATGGTGGACAGCAGAACGATGAAGCCAGAGAAAAAGTGCGGGACGTCAACAAATAGTAGCAGCCAGCAAGGCAAACAACACAGAAATTACAGCAGCAGCAGCAACAACAACAACAACGGCAGAACATTGTCATATAGGTGAACAGTAACAACAATGAAAGAATAGCCAACACCAACGACATTAGCGACAACGATCTGTAACAAGCAACACTTGTTATATCTATATATATATATATATATATATATATATATATATACAACGAACAATAACTGCAACAGTGATGGCGGGACTTGCGGCTTTGCCACTGTATATACATAGCAGCAATACCACAGCAACAACAGCGAAGAAGAAAACAGCAAACCCAATAGTAACGAAAACAATTACAACAATAATATAACAAAATAAATAACCTACCAAAGTGACAACAACAAAGATAACAGATACAAAAACAGCAGAAATAATGGTAACAAAAACAGCCAGAATAACAAAAAAAAAGAAAACAACGACAACATTAAAAACAAACGCGACGACGGCAACAAACAACAACAGCAAAACAACAACAATAACAACAACAACACAACAACAATAACAACAACAACAACATCAACATCACCAACAACAAAAATATAATTGCAACAACAAATATGACGAAAGCAACAACAACACAGACAACTGAACGGCAGGCCCAAGAAAAATACTACGTAGGCTGCAGTTGCAATCGCGAGATGATATTGCGGCCGGATGTGCATTTGCTTTCATGCATAGCATTGTCATTTATATAAGTAGAGTATTTATTGTTCCTAGCTATTATATATATATGTGAGGTATTTATAGGGTACATCATGAAGAACAGCTAGTAATATATAATATATATACGGAGCGGGCGTCTGTTGGCGAATTATAGGCGACTTCAAGCAAATCATTCGTGTGAATCTTAGCAGTAGTTGTTGTAGCATTTGTTAGGGCAGTTGCACTACTGGTCGGCTTATATATATATATATATATATATATATATATATATATATATATAAATATATATATATATACATATATTTATATTTATTTATACAGCTGTTGACCGCTCAGAGCTCCTCTTTTGGTCATACGCTACGCGAAATGGTGATGCATGTGCCAATATGTATGTGCACATGTACTTTGCACCACCACCATCATGTTCCTGCCATTCGCCTACACGTGAAGCGGTACCACAACAACTATAATACTAATCTTAATGATAATAATATTATTATTATTATAATCTTAGTAGTAGTAATAATACTAGAAGCAGTAGTAGTAGCAGAAGTGTAAAGTCGATTTGTTGTTTTTCTATCTAGCGACCACGTAAACAAAATTAGAACTCTACGATTACCGCAAAAACAACAACAACAACAACAACAACGTAACATACACAAATTACACTGTACTAATAATGTAAATGCACATTGTGTGCATGTGAGAGTCTATACTGATGGTAGCTTGTGTGTGGCTATCTGTCTGCTTGTGTGTGTGTGTGGGCGTCTGTAATTTACTCTAGAAATATTGATGAGAAAATGCTCGCAAGAATAAAACTAACATATGTCGCTGTTATATGCCTGAGTTTTTACGTAAGCGTATAGAGGCGAGAGACTGCCGTTATTTGCCTACTAAACCTATTGGCAGAGCATACGAATGCGCAATTACAATTTTCCAATTCACCAGTGCTTTCCTGGAACATTTCGATTCACCGCTACGTTAAAAAGCCTGCCGTTTGTTAATAGTAGTCTTTCATGCATTCTGCACTACTAATATTTACTCTTGGCGTTCTAAATTTAAGTGACCGCCCACGTCCATGCTCGATTGACGGAGCCTTAAATTTGCGCAAAACTTTGTGCTGCCTTTGATTGTGATTTCAGCTAGCAGTAGGCATTGTGGACACTTAATCTTGACCGCTTGACAGTGTTTAAAACGCATCTAGTTAGTCCATGAGGAATAATTTGCTTTTAAAATTAATAACAAACCTCACTTAGCGACAGTGGTACAAGTAGGTCAGGTATCAAAACTATTTCGTACAGAATCAGCAGTCACAAGATGCGATTACTTTAAGAAGCATAATTTCTAACGTGATACAGCATCCCTTAAATTGATTGTGAGAGATTTCTTCACTGTCTGCTCAAGTTTCTGCGGCACTCGCCTACTGAGTGGCGGGTGGTCTAGGCAACAAATGCGCTAGTCACGGTTATTTATTCACCGAGTTTTCTTGGGCTCAATGCTCATTAAGAAAATAAATACATTTTTTTAATAATACACTATTTTAATAAACCTCTGAGAATTAACGACCACGCTGCTACAAAGACTGTTAAGACCCTAGCTTACCTACCTAACCCTAGTCCGTTTCTGCTGCCGCTCTAAAGACTCCTAATACAAAAGAGTGACATGCATGTTTAGGTACAATATCGCCAGAGAGGTTATACACATATTGTTTATTTCGCAATAATATTGCGTTTAAATATGGTACATAATTACAAATACAGTTCATTGTATACAATTTCAACACTTCGACCGCGCACAGGTTTCGCAACCACCCCATCAGGCGAAAAAGTGCAAAAACCGCCGATGCGTCTGGCAGCTCGCTGAGAGGAGGTATATGTACTATCACTAGGTCAAGCTGACAATAAATCCATAGTGTTGCAAAGCAATATACCCGGTTGCATACGCGCATACCGATGGTGTTCCGCGATGTCTGTTTCTAACCTATCTACTTAATGTTTTCAGCGTGACCTCGCATCGTTGGAGCCTCGTGTCACAGTATTTGCTTGCAAACAGTGCAATTGTACAGATCCTGTTGTGGTTCCGCTTCACGATGGTTTGCGACCAATGATCTTCGATACCAGCGAGTGTCCTGCTGGACCTAAACTTATCTCTGTACTTACGTCCCCTGGTGGGCTCGGGGTACAGCCGGCTAGGCTTTCATAGAATACCCAACGTTCGTCTGACTCCCTGCTACCTGCTCTTTATAAAGGGATACCCGAAAATGCTTTAGAATTAGAAATCCAACATAATTGCAGTTTCTATTGTTCAAAAAATGAGTCTTCTAGGCGCCTTCAGGCCTCTGCGAATTTTTCCGGGTAAGTTACCATCATGATGTCGCACTTCATGTATAAATATATATACACATGAAATGCGACATCACGATGGGAACTTCATCCAACAACAAATATATATATATATATATATATATATATATATATATTTGATGAGGCTTCAACTTTGAGTACATTAGTTACCCACCAAGTTGCGTAGGCATACTGTGCAAATCACAGGACAGATATTTAGCTATTGCTATCACTGATGATGACCAACTCCCGACAGCTGCCGAAGACCTGGACTCGAACTGGAGAACACACAAACAAGCGGTAGAGGTGGCCGCCAGCAGCAGCAGCAGCCGCAGACACGGTAGCACCGCCCCTACCACCACTGTGCAGAAGAACACGAAACCTCGCTAGACACGACCGGGCGAGACACGAGGTGGTGGTAGGAATCGAGTAACGATATCACTGAGACCTGTCGTCTGCCTGCGTTTGCGTTTGCATTTGCTACCCGTAGCTAGTTAGAAACACACCCGCACACATGCCTACTCCCCTCGTTCGTCCATCTACAGTTCTCGCTTTTCTTTCCTCTTTTCCCTTTCTTTCTTCTCTCTCTATATCCCTCTCTCATGTCTCGTTTCCCTCTGCATCATGCTGGCTATTCGTCAAGTAGCAGTAGTAGTAGTAGTAGTAGTGGTTCTTCAGCATGACTGACATGCGCGGCGCATGGTGTCAAATTCTAGCACGCTACAACAAGCCACAATGATGACGACGACGACAACGACGACGACGACAACGACAACAACGACGACAACGACAACGACAACAACACCAACGGCACTGATGACGACTTCACCGCCCGCCCATGATCGTGGTGTTGGTGTTGTTGTTGTTGTTGTTGTCGTTGCTGTTGTTGGTCTTCATGTCGAAGTTGTCGAGTGTCGAAAGCTCGGCCACTTCAATCGGCTTCAGCTGTGCGAGCAACCGAGCAAGCGGAAAACTGGCGAGGAGGAGGAGGAGGCGGGTGGCCGGCGTCGCTTGAAGTCGTGTCGAGAGCTGCTGCTGCTGCCTAGGTAACTAGTAACTGTAGCGATTAGCGGTACGAGTATCCCGTATCTTCATGCATCCCGTGCCGGCGTGCCTGCATGTGTGATGTGTCTGTGTGTGTTTGTGTGTTTGTGAGTGTCTTGCAAATGGATGCGTGAGCACATGATGATTACCCCACCTCTAGCCTACCCGCGGCTCCCCCAACACTCACCCCCGAATCACCGTGCCATGGTGATGATCAGCATTACGACGATCTCCTACTTAGCGCAGAGACTGCAGAGGCTACAAAAGCAGCAGCAGCAGCAATACCAGCAGCAGCAGCGACGACGAAACCCTTATTTGTCGGCAATAGTTGCTCCTTTTGCCGACGCCAGGCCTTGGGCACAGCACAGTTTTGCGTGCTGCTGTCTATATGTCGATGGGCCTGTCAGTATGTCTGTCTGTCTATCTATCTGTATGTATTTTCTCTCTGTTTGGGTCGTAAGGAGGGCCAGCAGAGCAGGATGACGAACAGGAGCACAACCTGAGCACAGAGGGAGATGGCGCCGATGACAATGACGATGATGACGCTGATGGCGAACCATATCAGGGGGTGTCAATGGTGTTCGTTGGTGGCCTGGACAATGAGGGGTGCGCTCGTCCCCGGCTAGCCTGCTCGTTCGACAGTTTGTTGTCAATGATCCGCTAGTTGATTCGGAAGGTGTTCGCCGATGTACTGGCGGCGTCGTTGTCGTCACCGCCGCCGCCGCTTCCACTGCGAGATCTGCGGCTGCTGCCGGACTGGATTCGTCAAAGAGCCAGCCGGGGGAGAGCCAATGGGGAATCACGCAATTGACGACCTTTACAGAAGGGAAGACGACCTGCTGCTACATCACCCCTCTCACCCCAGCTATTTGTTATTGGCTTGTCGGTTCATGTAACACAAAAAGCAAGGGAAGAACAGAGCAGGTCAGATTGAAGAGGAGAATGAGAGCCAGCAGTACCAACACAGCAACAGCGGTCGGTCAGCGCGTTTGTGATGTAGTCCCTATGGAAGCAATCCGTGGACTCTCTGTTATTCGTCCTTTTTCTCTCTTAGTCTGTCCTGGTATGTTTGGTGGTGTGTATTTCTGTTTCTTTGGAAATCAAACTGTGACGGACGGACAGACAGGCAGAAATATACATGGACAAATAAAACGAACAGCAAAACGTTTCACGCCGCTTACGTTGGCCCCTACTTGTTGGCTCTTACCGATACAATTACTGCCACTCTATGTTTTCGTCCTGCATTTCCTGGCTGTTCTTTTTCATCTCTCACTCTATCGCATTTGTTCTTTTTCCTTTTGTCATCTCCGTATCTCTCTCTCTCTCTATATATATATATATATATATATATATATTATTCTGCTCGTTCGTTCAGAGCAGTACCCAGCAAGAACTAGGAGCCGGTGGTGAGCCCCCATCTGTAGTAGAAGTGCCACGTGTTAGCTAATGCCGGTTGTTGCTGTTGTCGTTGTCCATGTCGTCATCCCCGCCGGCCAAGAGCACTGCGTTTAGCGTCTGAAGGCGAAGTGCCTGTCATTGTTTTTGGCCCCTTTCCAATTTCTCCACTATATGATTCTCCATTCTGTCTTTAGCTTTTGTATACTCTTCTTTTCTCTCTGTTTTGTTCTCTCATTTCTCCATCTTTGCCTCGGCTGCACCGCGTACGGGAGCTGCCAGCGCAGCTCGTCATCGCATGCGCTCCGCTCGCTTGACGAAGCCAACAAGCCGCTGGCATCTTTCAGCCTAGAGCGCAAAATAACGTACTCTAGCTGCGGCCGTGGCAACAGAAACAGCCCAGGCTACAAAATGGCTAGTTGACACCAGACACGCGGACAGAAAAAGTATCCAAGGATTTCTCCCCCCCCCCTCTCTCTCTGATTCCTTCCTACCTGATCTCTCCCCCTCTATTGTCTTCGCACTCTCTCACTCACGCTCACTTTTGCTTTCCTTTACTAGTTACCTCGATAACTTCAGTCACCGAACATCATCCGTCGTTCATCTCTGGCAAGCGTTGCTGATCGATGCTGTTGTAGTAATTTTTGTAGTAAAAATTGCTGTGGAATCATGGATTCAAGCACATTTTGTCCCATATCTCTCTCTTTCCCTCTCTAGCTCTCTCTCTCTCTCTCTCTCTCTCTCTATATATATATATATATATATATATATATATATATATATATATATTAGTTATCTGGCTGTCCTGTCGATATAGTCGTTGAATTATTGCTCTCCAGAAGTGGCCACTCGCCGCGATTGAATAGCACCTTCGACGTGGTAACACGGTAAGGAGACGAAGCGAATCGGGCTGATGGTGACGGCCGACAAGCCTGTATTCCGAAGCATGCAGAGTTAGAACTGGTTTGCGTCACCAACTGTAAACATACAGACTCTGTGTATTCTCTCTTTCTTCTCTTTCTTATATATATATATATATATATATATATATAGAGTGAGAGAGATAGAGAGAGAGAGGGGAATAATGGGACCCCCGGAAATTCAAAATACTCGGACACACCTCTCGAGGAACATTGCATAGGATTTTTGGTAGAGAGACGGGTAGTTGAAAACCATAATCAATTGAAAAGGCTACGGTGAGAACGAATTCTCTCTATAAGAGGTGAATTTGCCCATGCCACGTTCCGCCCACCACAAACAAAAAGTGACGAATTAGACCGGCCTAACAAAAGGTATAAGCGTGGCCAGCAAAGCAGTACGATTGTTTCAGATAATTTTTGAAATGGTGAAATTCTGAAGGTGAAATTCTGAAGGTGTTTTGAGTGGCTGGTGCTATCGGCGCTTACATATGCTTACATTCTCTGCGTTACTATGTCAGGTTTCTGGTAGACAAGCTAACGCCAGCAGAGAAGCGGCTGACAAATGGTGGTGCTCGGCCATCCTACTGGGTATGTCGAGCGCCCATCAATCAGGCGCGCGACAGGTTCCCATACGACAATACCCGTGGCCCCGTGCCGAGCATCTAGGGCTGTGCAGGCTCGGCTCAGGGTAAAAACCGCAGGCTCCGGTCCGAGCAGAGTAGAGACGCCACCCTCGTGTGTTGAGGCGTTTTTATTCGAAGATAACTGCGCACGTCTCTTCAAGTCCTCAGCCACGATTTACGACAATAAAGCCAACGTACGCACAATAAATAACCCAAGCAAGAGACCTTCAAGAATTTCTAGGTGAAGAAAACTGGATGATGTATTCGTCGAACCCCACTGAAGTAATGTGTATGTGTGATCGATTATTATCTAAAAAACATGATACTATAGTCATAATAGTGGTCGTCATTGGCGAACAATATATGTAATATATATATATATATATATATATATATATATATATATATATATACGTAGCATGAGAGAGAGATTTAATCTCATAGACACTGTGTACTTTGATTTTGCCTTGCACACGTTAGCGCGAAGACTGGTTTTACGCGCTATAATCAAGCGCGTAAAACTACGGGGTTAAAACTTATTACTTATTGACATAAAGACTTTTCACGCAGGCACCAAGGTATGGCTAATGATGTCAAACCGCTCGTCAGTTCACTTTCCGCACTATTTTTAGGGTCGTTCATTGCCAAACATGCGAAAATGTTTTACTTGATGCTCAAATGCGGCCATTTATACTATTTAAATAATAATAAAAATACAATTTTTTAAATATTAGTAATAATAGTAATAAACTCAACCGTTTGAGCACACAAACGTTTGTCAAAACGAGCAAATAGCTTTGCCTTTTAAGAAACTTAGCAGTAATTAGAAATTGATTGTCTATCTATTTTTGGAAGTTGATTGTCTACAACAGCGTAGCTCGTACAAGATCATGGTCGAAGCATGTCACCAATCACAACACCGTTGCAGAAGCAGGCTTTCACGCTAACATATTATTCTACCGTGCCCACCTATAGTCCCGACAAAATCTATTTTGCCTACTTTAAAATAATTAAAACAAGCACATAAGTGTCTAAGCCGGTATCAAAAGTTACCGCGACAACTTTTATTTATCGAAATGCAAGAATCTCTGAAAGAAGTTTTATCATTGAAAGAGCTTTGGGCTACGCTAGCAGAGGGATGACTTGCAAACACTGGAGTTACCTAAAGTGACATCTTACATATTACAGATCCAAATTGTGAATCCGAGTTACATTATTATTATTATTATTATTATTATTATTATTATTATTATTATTATTATTATTATTATTATTATTATTATTATTATTATTGTTATTGTTATTGTTATTATTATTATTATTATTATTATTATTATTTATTGAATGATGAACAAATACCTATTTGTTCGTGTTCTTCGTTGTTATTGAATTCATACATTGTGTCTGCCCGTTCTTGTCGACACGAGCTGCAAACGCAGTTCAAGCATCCAATTCATCGTCGTACATAATCGCGCAGGGTTTTGCGCAGGAACAGCGAGACGTCCGACTCCCGATCGTCTCCCCACAGCTCGTGTCGGGAAGAAGGGCGAAGGGCGGGGACGACCCCGGGGGTTTGGTGGGTGTCAGTGGAGCGTTTTTCGTGGTTAGTTCGTTCGATCGCCTGAGGCCGATTCGACTATATTCGAATGCTCGCTTCCTCGACGAACATCTCGTACCAACAGGAGGATGAACTTGGCGGCGATGGTGGTTGTGGGGTGGTAGCTTAGCTTTTCACTGTTACGGGAGCGCTGAGCGAGAGAGGCGGCAACGAGGCGAAGCGGGGCTGCTCGTATTTCAATAGCACTGCTCGTCGGAGGAATAGCAATCGCTGTAGTATTAACACCTACCCCCAGTAAGTATTAGCCCACAGTATCCAGCCGCAGTAGTAGTAGAAGTAGTAGTAGTAGTACTTCTCGTAGTAGAAATAGTAGAACTACTTGTCATTGAAGTCGTAGAGGTATCATAAGTGGCGGCTAAAGCGTCCGCCGCGGCCGCGGAGGCTGTTGTTACCGCCATCTCGGCGACATCATCACCACCACCACCACCATCATTGCCTGCCCGCCCGCCCGTCAGCCAGCGACCGGGCGGTGCCGTGAGGGCTTGGAGGCGGATAGCCGGACCTCGTGAGGTGGTTTTTACTTCAACAACTAACCGCTACGAGCTCTGCAAGCCACCACCACTAATACCACTACCATTACTACTACTACTACTACTACGACAACGACTACGACCACCATGATGACTACCATTGCTACGGTAACAACTGCGTTTACTACGACTCATAGTGCCGCTGCGATGAGCATGCACACTTCTCACCAGACAGACGGTGATGCTCGCCGAGAGCCTCTACCTCAAGAACGAAGTGCTGCTTCTCTTATTACTGCATCTGCGGCTGCTGCTGCTGTGGCAGTGTCTGTAGCGTCTATTGCTGGCAAAGGTGGTAGCGATGATGGCGGCGGCGGCGGAGGTGGCGGAGGTAGTTGAACGGTTGGTTGCCTGGTTGGGGGCGTCGCGTGTCGTCATCGTCGACGACCGGGTCACGCTCAAGCTATTTGATCCTCTCGTTGGCTCGATTGGCTGCTTGATCGATGTCGAACGACTGACTGACTGGCTTGCCGAGGTGTGACATCCGAAAGACACCCGTCGGCAGGATGCGCAGGATCGCACGCCACCAACACCTTCTTCGATATAGAGCTAGCGCCTCCATCAGAGACTGTTAGCAGCCGAGCATCAACGACCACGAACGAAATTCCAACTCCCTCCGTCCCTTCCAAAACAAATCCCCATTACCCCGCTTTCCCGTTGGAACGGCGGTGGCTTCCAGTGGCGATGGCGAAATGGCTAAATGCTAAATGCACCATGAGGATCTTGGCTTGTGTTTGTGTGCTTAGTGTTCTCGCTCTCTTGGAAAAGCCTCTCCAGGAGCACCGTCGCCACCAGGAGCACTTTTTATGTAGTTGCTGTTGTCGGTGTTGTTGTTGTTATTGTTTGGCATTGCCGTTGTGCCTGTTGTTATTGTTGGCATTATCGTTGCGGCTGTTGTTGTTTACATTGTTGTCGGTGGGCATGGGTAGTCCACCTTACTCACAGTGATGCCTTGGCGATGAAGGGGTGATTGCTAACGCAAGTGAAGACCACAAGCCTTCAATTAGCGAGGTTGTCGTCGTCGTCGCCGAAGCTACTGGCGTGCATGCCATCATGACTGCCAAAAGTCTCAGCTGCCGCTGCCGACGCCACTGTTGCATCGTTGCCCGCCGCAATTTTTCTTCTTCTTACTGTTGCTATTGTCATATTAACTATTGCTGTTGTTGTTGTTGCTGTTGTCGTTATCTTTGTTGTTATTGTTGCTGCCGCTGCTGCTGTTGTCATCGTTGTTTTTGCTGATGTTGTTGTTGTTGTTAATGTTTTTGTTGCTCTTACTGTTTTTGTTGCGGTCACTGCCGTCGTCAAAGCCGCGATCCTGCGCTACCGTCACTGGTTCGCACGTCTTCGGTGTGATATCGAGCAGCGAACGAATCACGCTATCAAGCCCCACTCGATATCTTATCGGCCATTTAAGAGAATAAACGATGGTGCGTATAGGATTGCCGATAATCAGTGGGCTGGCTTTCCAGAGGCCGGTATATGAGGTGCAGCGGAGCAGACTCCCCGCCTGAGAGATCGTGGGCAGCAGGGCGAGGAAAGCCTCCCCCAGCGGCCCACTAACAACAATTTGAGATGTTAATCTAGTCGACTCGCTTGTAGGTCGCGGTGCTCGTCCTATGCCTCGCACATGGATGGGGAACGGGAAGTCGATGACGACGACGACGACTATAACGGTGAGAATTTACGAAAACAAATGTCAACCGTTATCAGCCGTTTGAGCCCACTATTGAAATTGCTGCCGACTGATCCATCGAAACGGTATTAGTGCCTTATCTCGGTTGACTCTGAATGGAGAGGTAGGGCACCCCACTAGGGCACACACTTTAATTCTAGCTGTTTGTAAGCAGACCCGTGAAACATCACCGTTTTGTCTGCACACTTCGAATGGGGTATGGGTATTTATTCGCTAGCCACAAGCCACTTATTATTTATTAAGGTACTTAACCGCTGAGCGATAGGGATTGAGTTTCGGAGTGTTTGGTAATAATGAACTTAGTGACGCATATCATTTACAGTTCAGTAACTATCATTGAGATCGTCTATCTGGTCATTGTTAAAAATTCGCAGAAGTGGAAATATTTTAAAGGAAACATATAAGCAAGGTAAGTGCACAAATTACCTGGCTCTGTAATCGCTAGACCTCTAGGTTTGTAAGACCGCCAGGCAAACTCGGCATAGGGTTGGCTGTTCAAGTTGTTCGCTAACAGAACAGAACTTGCATCCGCTGAAAGACTCAATCTTGGACCCTCTAAAACCTTGTTTCGTAAGCGGGCTCAAAAACGGATAAAAATTGAACTGTTTCGATGAACCAGCTCTAAAAAAAGTGTATAAGCTACTCTGTCTAACAACGTATCACTGTCATCTTCGCAGAGGCCACGTCACCGAATAAATAAAGCTCTATGTTTTTGCAAAAAGCTTTTTTTTAGCGTCAACAAAAGGCGAACAAGTCTTTTGATCACCTAGAAGAAGATCTCTGCACCTGCGAACAACGTATGTGACCCCAAATAGACAAAAACAATACTCAACTCAAAGCACTCTAGGCGTCGGTGACATCTGATTAGACGCTTCTGAACGACTTGACGAACGGTGGAGAGCTCAATAATTGTGCGCCCTCTCCGAAGTTTTTATTTATAGTACACGTATTGATTGCTCTATGTTTAACTAGCCAATTGTGTCATTCCGCCTCATGCCTTCTTCTCCACCTCCTTCTCCTCACCTACGGGAATCGAGAAGGTACATATGAACGATCTTCTTGGCATGTCGTATGGTTAGTCAAGAGCCCGCACGAGATAGACTAAGATGCACTCCTTGCCGATGACCCATGAAGTTCTTCCAAGCTTTTTGGCCAGCTGGAGAATTGCAGGTATTTGAGGAGCGGTGTGATTTCGTCTCATTCGTCGGGGCATAAATGTCTTGCTTCCCGGCGGCGGTATGCAATCCTGTCTCGACTATCTGCGTGCGATCCGCTTTCGGTGCGGCGGTTCCTCTGATCGAGACGACGTCTAATGGCAATCCCGCATACACCAGGTGACAGACATTCAGCGCTTCGTCGTGGCGCTCCACCGCCACCGCCGTCGCCTCCTGCTAGCCGGCCTGTGCACCCGGGTCTAACACTCCATTTATCAGTGGCTGGCAAGCAATACTACACTAATGGTACTACCACGTTCAACTACGGCGCTACTGGTACTTCTACTACTACGTACGTCTACTGCTACAACAACAAAGACGCGTACCACAACGACTTCTCCTGCTACTGACCCGTCGACCTGCATGCATGTATGCAGGCAGGCACCAACAGTCAAATACGATCTGCGGCTCGGCCACGCTCGCACGCACCCGCCCGCCCGTCTGTCCGTAGCGTAGGACCGACCCACTCAACGTTAGGTGGGCCAGGAACGATAGGCGGTTATCGAATGTCCTCGAATTCTCCACCTCTGCCCCCATCCGAACAAGCTTCTGGAACCGGCCTATTGGTGGGCAGCTGCCTCTGCATTTGCTCCCACCGGCCGATCATCACCATCACCATTATCAGCATCATCAGCAATGTCGTCGTTTGCCTTCTTCCCCTTGTCGTTTTCATTCTCCCTCCGTTCATCTTCTGTTCTCCTTCTGTCGTCGTTGTCGTCGTCTTCGTCGTCGTCGTCGACGCCGGCTTGCCTGTGGCCTTAGCCGTTGCTCACAGATCGAATAGACCTTTACTGCTTACGCTAACGTTGGCTGATGCTGCTGGTCCTACCGTCGCTGCTATGGCCTGACACCCACCACGTTTCTGCACGGCTATTCAGAGGCTTCTTCAGCCTAGCTGAGCTGAGTCGCTGCCTGCTGCTCTGCTACGACCACCACTGCTGTCGACGTTTATATCCTATTCTCCACGCAGACAGACAGAGAGACAATCCCACAGACCGACAGACAGACGAATGCGGTGGTATTCTCGAGCGACGAACGAAACCATTTGCGATACGAATAAGCCTTTTATTGAAATTCCGTCCATTTACCTAAAACGGGGTCGAGACCGCCGCTTCTACCGCTGCTGCTGCTGCTACTACTACCTACTACTACTACGACTACATTCGTTGGTGCTAGTGGTGGCCCTATGCTGGGCAATGCTGGCCGGGGGTTGTAGTGGGGGATGGCGTTGATGGTCGTGCCAGTCAGTGGTGGATCGGTGAAAGAAGGGCACGCCGTCGCCGCCTTTGCCGCCCCCGCCGAAAGGGGCGCGTGTCGGCCAAAGTCCGTGGCTGCTGGCAGCCTGGCGGATGCGCAGGCAGCCAGTGAAATGGAGAACCGAACAAACGACTGAAAAAGGCCTGTGGCCGACGAGAACGTAGCCGCCGCTCTCGTTGCTGCTGCTGCTGCCATTGGCGCTGATAGATAGGGCAGACATTAGAGTTCTTCTTCTCCTTCAGCCTTCTTTTTATCTTCTTCCTCTTCATCGTGTTGGAGTCGCAAAGAAGGCGCATTCTATCGCCGCCATCCCAATCGACGCCGCCGAGAGCAACTTCTTCTTCGTCATCGTCGTCGTCGTCGTCGTACCCGTCTTGTACCGCCTCTTCAATTTTTTTTCTAAATGCGCTGCAAATTGTTGCGCGAGACCATGTGCTTTTTTTCAAAAAAGAATTCCTCTGCTCGCAAGCGAAGATTCGCAGCAGTCGTAACCGCGCTTCAGCAACAACAACGGAAACCCCTTCTGCAGCTAGCGCCCCCGATCGACTGACTGGCAGTTGGTCGTCGATCGGTCTCCGTTGCCAGTCGCCGATATCGCCGTCCTCACTTTTCGAGACCCCTGTCGTCATCGATTGCCCTCGACGATCCTGGATGTACTCGATTGTTGAATGCCTAGCTGGTCCTATTTCTTCTGCTCTTCTTCTTCTTCTCTTCTTCTTCTGTCTCTCCGTCTTCCTGGTACGTATGGGCGCATGTTCTCCCTACGGGTTTTCTGGTTGGGCTTGCCTGTACTCGCTCACTCTTTCTCCCTAGCTCTTTCTCCAGCCCCCATCCTCTTTGCTCCCTCCTCTCTCCACCCTCTTTCTCTCTCCCTATGTATCCCTCACTAAACCCCACCGAGGTCCCTTGCTTCTTTTTGTCCGATTTACGTGTGCCATGTCTCTATCTGCCATGTCGTCCTCTAGCTGGATTGTGTGTCCTCTACCCCTTCGCTTCCATAGCGCTTATACTCCTTCGAATATACAACAACAACAACAGCAACCTACAGCATCAACAACAACGACTACAACTACCACAACAACATCGCTCGCTAGACGGCCGAGTTGGACAACTAGGCGTGCACACTCAACGCCAGCAGCAGCCCCAGCAAAGGAAGCTTTTGAGAAACATTCCCAATTTTAGGAGGGCGTCCGCTATTGCCGTCCCAGGTTGCCGCCGTCGCCTTGTCTGAAATCGACGAACCACGAAAAATAGTAGCAGTAGTAATAGTAGTGGTGGTGGTGGTGGTGGTGCTAGAAGTAGAGGTCACCGCGTTTTTGAAGCTGTTATAGGGGTGACGTACGTTACGCCGCTGTACATCGACGCGGTGGTGAAACAGCAATATAACGAAAAACTGTGAAAAAGAGTTAGGGGCGACAGCAGCAGCAGCAGAAAAGCGACGACAACGGCGTCGAACAGTACCACAGGCCGAACAACGCTGCGACGTTTCAAGACGATGTCAGAGAAACGAATCGAAGACCAGCCCAAAACCGCTCCCAAAACGGTTCTTAGGCGTACGGCCTCACTGCGCGGTCTCATTCTTCCGTTCGTTCGTACGCTCGTATCTCTTCGATGAGGTGGCGCTCCGCTTGCGAAACGAAGGAAAAACGAAAGGAAAGAAACGAAACCGATCTTCGAATTGACGACGACGGCGGCAACGATAACGACGAGAACAACGCTTCGACTTCAACGAGGACGACGGGGAGAGCGTCGACGGCCTCCACGGCCACAACAGAATGTCTCCGGCCTTTCGGTCGTCATGACAATCGGCCGCCAGTCAATACAAGAATAGATAGCTTAATGATGAAGGTTAGATAGATTGGTGGATCGAAGTCTGGTTAGGTAGAACAAATGGATTGATCCCGACCGGGACCGACAGATTGATTGACGGGACATTTGGCGGGGTGAAGTGGCGGAGATGGTCGACAACTCCGACATTGGAGTCGCGGGTTCGGTCCTGGCGCGCACATACCCTTTTGATACGATCGATCGTTCCCAAAATTTTCAAATTAAACTTAAGGTTCTTCTATAACCATAAATAGAGGCACAAATAGTGATAATGGCTACAGTATCTTAAAGAATACAGACACTTTGTGACGCGGTCAATAAATTTCTCGCCCGCTCTCGAGAGTTTCTCATCATTACGGTCGTCGATAATCCGAAGCAACTGTTTGCACAGGTTTCCTTTGCACAGAACGTTCTCCATGGCCTCGTATGCTGGCTCGACCTTTCGGCATTCAAGTATTTTTCGTTTTGTAAGTTCATTTTGAAGTCATTTTGCTGCGTTCTGGAGGATTAAAAAAATCTAAGCGGCGAATTAACGAATCAAAATGTATCTAGTGATGTAAGTGGATTCACAAGGTAAGATTGAACAACACCGTGCGGCGCACTACATGCTTCCGCTACCGCGCACAGATTTCGAGACTCATTTGTCGCAGATAGCCCGGATGCAGGCGGTAGACAATATTGATATAATGATTCCAATTGAGAGCATCTATAGAAACAACAACAACAGATAATTTGTATGTAAAACGTGACGCTTCATATGTGCACGTCAATTGTTGCCGAGCCACCGACGTAAGCGGATTACGTTACATACCCGTATATATATTGCACGTCTCGCTCACGCGCTCTAGTGTTCTGAGAATGTTTCGGCGGTCCTTTCCCTCACCAATTTCTTCTACATCTTCAGTCTTCAATTATCATTTATGGGCTTACAGTGGTTCAGAGAATATTTACATATACATGTGAGCGTCGTCCGCTTGCAAGAGCCCAGTGGGGCATATCCCCGTTAAGAGCATCATACGCCCGAGCCGAATTCAGCACCTCCTTCGCAGCTGTAACCTTACCTTCATTATTTGATTGACAACAATTTTTATTGTCATTTTTATTCATTAGTCGAGGAAGAACTCAGTTGATGAACCCAGTGGAAAGGGTTCATCAATAAAAAATCAAATGTCCAGGTAGTAGATAGCCTGATCACTTGACTGAAGAACCACGTTTTAATGTGGTCAACTGTCCCAGTCGTGTAGGCATGCAGCCGTAAAAGGGACCCGGGTTTTGACAAACAAATCAATATACCCTCACTTTCGAGACAGGAGATAGTTCAACGACTCTTACCTTGGAGTCCTTGCAGGAACTAACCGCAAGCTCGCCCACACACTTTCTCAACCTCCAGACTCCTCCATGAGCATGCCGCCAGGTATTCCCGCGGCAGCGAGAGGGCTGGGCCTCTCGGACGCGATGGCGGCAGCGAGAGGGCTGGGCCTCTCAGGACGCGATGGCGGCAAGCTCTTAATCCTGCTCCTTGCGGATCCGCAGATGCGGTGCGCACTCTTGAATACGAAGCTGCTAGAAAACGCATTTTAACCTCCTCTATTCTCACCTCCATTTTTACCTCCAAATGACAATTGTCGATTTGTGACAAGAGGGAATGTGACGACATCCGCTGTCTCGTCATAGTTATTGGGTTTATGTCAAAAGCGCACCGAGAAGGATGTATCTGAACATCTTAGCATTTTGACTCTGAATTCGAGTGACCCAGAGTGAGGTGATAATAGGAAGTACAGATAGACCAATGACAACATTTCAACCACCCTATGCTTTAATTTTGCGTTGAGCTAATACACTCTTTTCTAGGCCTTTAGACAACTGGGCCATAACCGTACTTCCGCCATCGCGCATTTCTAGGAGTTGTTCTACTTCTATGTCCTTCGCGATCAGCGTACTGTTTCTAAGCGGCTCTTTCCTGCGAGAGACCTCGTGCCTAGCGCCTTGGCTTAACCTAAAGCGGCTAGGCTACTGCCTCAGCCTGACAAATCTATTAGGTGAGGTTTATGCTCCCAAGGGACCCTTGTCTAATATAACTAAAGTAGCAATATCATTTGTGCTCACTTCATCCAGTTGTCTGTGCATTGGAGATGAACTCGAACCAGCTAATAGCCATACGAGACAAGCAGTCACTGGATAGCAAAATCATGGATTTGATTATCTCTTAGTAAGTCGCGTAAGATACTTAGCGGACAAGTTTTTTAACTTGCAAGTCGAGAATGAATGGAAACTCATCAGCCTGCCCGGTGTCAGCCACAAAGAGGTATTAGCCTTAGCTCAGAAAATTAAACGAACTCCGATTCATATAACCGTGCCACTTATTGGGGACAGAGTAATTTAGTAACTGAGGCGCAATTTGTTTGCCTATGTGCCCAAAAATAGTTCATTGGCAATGCGTTCTGTCGCAAAAGGGACGTCGACCGAGCAATTTAAGATGCGCAAATGTTTATTGATGAGAACACCAGGACAACGTACGACACATAAGACACGAACACATATGATCCTGCATGTGAGTGTATGGAGTTCAAGAAAGACGAATTGTTTAGCGCTCCGACAACCACATCTTTAGGCGCTCGTGATAGGCTAAGATGCCTGTAGGCAGAATAGTGTTCTAAATGCACTCACCGTCATCGCGTTCTCGTAACTGGGCTTTTATATGCTGTCTCCAGCAGAGAAATGTAGCAGCAAAAAATGTACAACCAAGCTCAGCAGAAGCAACCAGCAGGGCCGAGACTTGACCTTGCAGTAGTCATTCTGTTGTTTATGACTGTCATGACAACGACCCGCTTTCGAACGGTACGTTGGCCGATCAAGTTTTCGTCGCTACAAATTATTGTCAACTCGTCTACAGGAAAAGTCGCCAATTAGACATTGATTACTTGCTTCCAGCACTGGAACAATAAAGTTATTAGTACTGTGCCCACACATCGTTCCCTAACGAAGGGAGGCGTTTATTTCTCTAAATCCGTGCAGTACTCGGCAGAGGCCTGTTCAAAGAGCCTTGCACGGCGTTTTACAATTTTGTAGGCATCAGGATACGGCTAGGCCAGCGTCTCAGACGAGTTATTCAAGGAAAGCAAGCCACACCAAAAAGAAATGATGCAGCCTATCAGTCGAGAGAAACTATGTCACGTCCCGTGCAAGTGTGCAAATCGGGGGTAGATGAGGAACCTGCCGTAATAGACCCGGCGAGTCCTGGGAGGCTCGCCCCACTTCAAAGTTAAAACAGGGCCGACCATCAGGCAGCCTAGGAGACATAAATCATATTGTAATGGAACTGCAAGAACCAATTATTATTATTATTATGAACGTGTACTCTTTGTCTTCTCCTAGCTCCTAAATATTATTTCATGGAACCGACAATACAGCCGGCGTTTCCTCGGCACACTGCAAGCGACAGCAGTTGCCGTAGAAACTCGCCTTCGCGCCGATTCCCTGTAAGATCTGTAATCCGTTGGCCCAGCTCACTGATGAATCTCTTGGTTCCCTTGCTTACTGGACCCATTGTTTCCATAGATATTAGCACTACGATATAACTTGTCTCCAGTTCTTGGTACTTGCGTTTTTTCCCATTATCTGCGCGCTCGGCAACCCATCCCGCTTCTAGTGAACTGTGGCGTATATATAAGGGAGCCACTGTACAGGACACTGTAGCATCCCATACCAAGCGTCTGCCGTCAGCCCATAGCGGGATTGTTACACCGTCAGGTCTTTTGTCGTCATGAAGTCCTAATCTCGAGCGTGCTTGGTATACCAGCTTTGCGTAAGGTTCTTCTTATAATTGCATTGATTTCAGCGTGTCTAGAAACTCTACCATGGCTTTTGATGCAGCTTAGAGGGTGAAGTCCCTCCTCAGTTACTGTGGTACCACATGCGCGACAACTGTAGGGGTTGCAAACCGGGGCACCTATTCGAATTATTATTATTATTATTACTTAAACAAACGAGGACACCTCTTGACAGAGGTTTCCAAGCACGCCCCAGCCCTCTATCCAATGATGCACCAGGCATATAGCAAACCGACTCCCCTAATATTTGGTGAGGTTGAAATTAGGTCATTAGCCGGTTGTCAGCAGGGAGACGTAGCGGCTCATCTTGCATTTAGCCTGCTTCTGCATCAGTACAACAAGCAGGTGACATCCAAGGTCCCTTTGTTTTACCTCGACGATGGGACCCTTCTGGACAACGACCCTTCGGTGTTACTCAGAGACATCAAGGATCTCAAAGCGTTCGAGCAATGGAGCGGGCTGCAGCTTAACCCATCTAAATGCGAGCTATTTCTACAGGGTTTTGAGGACGAAGGGAGACAGCAGGTGATCGCTGAATTTAACAGCAACCTCCCGGGCATCCTTGTAAAGGATCGATGTGATTTGGAACTTGCTGGGTACGGCGGTGTTTCCCGACATGATCGGTCCGGTACTAGCCGAGAAGGGACAACAACTTTACCGGTTTTACCAGAGGCTGGGCCATATCGGTAGACATCAAGCCTACTTCCTGCTCCGGCACGCAATGGGAGTGCAAAAGGTCCTGTATGTACTACGGACCTCACCTGTCTTCCTTCTACCGTCAGAAACTCTGAACCTCGACGACCAGGTGAGGAGAGCCTTGGAAAACATCCTTGACCTAACGCTTGATTATAAGGCATGGACGCAAGCAAGCTTACGGGTCCGGCTGGGCGGAATGGGCATTCGTTCGGCCACGGACCTTGCCTTACCTTAGCTTCGTCGCACAGCTGCGCCTCTGCAGTTGCCGCTACTGCCGGCGGACTCATCAGCCACCAACAAGACGCCGCTCGGATCTGGGATGCGCGTCAGTCTGGTCGTCCATCTGAGAAACAGGTCACTAGGCAGAAGGGGTGGGACCAAATCGCCACTCAGGCTACCCACTTAACTCTTCTGTCGACCTCCGAGTTAGATGTAGACGGCATTAGACTGAAAGCGGTTTCATCCGACGCCGCTGGAGCGTGGCTCGACGTGTTTCCGTCCGAGCTAGTCGGCAGTAAGCTGACCGATGACCAGTTCCGTGCCGCCAGTGGCCTCAGACTTGGCATTGCCATGTTTGAGAGGGAGGAATGTCCGTGTGGTGGAACGGTGGATGAACGCGGCTTAGTTGCACTAAGCTGGCCAGGCTCACGCAGGGCCGCCACGATGCCATCAATGACATCCTCGGGCGCGCTTTTAGGCAAGCCGGCTACCGCGTCACGCTTGAGCCTGGTGGACTGCAAAGGGACAACAAGCGTCGACCGGATGGCCTTACCAGCCGAGACTAGGACCATAATCGGCCGCTGGCGTGGGACGTGACTGTTTCAGACACGTACGCCCTCGGCTACCGTGCACTAGCCAACGCGGGCGTCGGGCACATTATCCACCAACGGGAGATGCACAAACGGCGCCTATATGCGCATCTTCTTGAAGACCACGTTGTAATGGCGTTCGACCTCGAGTCATCTGGCGTTTGGGGCAAGGATGCACTCAAACTGGCAAAAGAGCTTGGAAAGAAGCTATTTGAGGCCACAGCGGAGCCAAGATCGACCGCGCTCCTCCGACAGAGAGTGTCATTAGAATTACAGAGAGGCAACGCCAAGATGATGCTGAGTGGTCACCGACACTGAAGCAATAAAATACTATATGCAATATTGTAATGTTATTTAAGTGATATGTAATTAATTGTGATACATGTACATATTGATAAAATAAACGCTTGTTCAAAAAAATTTATTATTATTATTATTATTATTTGAGTTTTGCTTCAAATCAATTGACGTTCTAATATTGACGGAAACGTAGGGCAGTAAAACCGTTTACGTTGCCTACATTATATGTCACCAGCTGCCTCGTTATGCGCATTACTAATACATGATATTATAGCGGAGCAGTGACTCTGTAACTGGTGCTAAGGGAGTACTAATTCATAAAATAGCGATGTACGAGCCGATTTCCGAGCGTGGGCAGTACTAAAAGGTTAGTAGAAAAACTCTTTTGCTATGAAAACTGTTAACATGGCACGGAACCGAAACGAAGTCAAGCTCTAGGAAACGGCCAAAATATTCTTCCTGTGCAGAAGTCACCTGTAACAAGAGATATTCAGCCAATATCTTAGCAGCACTTTCAGGAACTGTGTCGCCGCCCAAACGACCTCTACAAGTTCGACCCTGGATGAGCCAGGCGAAACAAATCTCCCTCCAGGTTAAGGAAGTATGTCAGCGGCAACACTTGCATATGCATTGCAGCAGCATAACATGAGACCCATGCTGCTCAGGGCTAATAAGAATTATAGAATCTGACTGAGCCTAAGTAGATCTCAGTTTAAGGTAAGTCGTGAGACGAAACTGCTGGACAGAGCTGTGTGAACCACGTACGCTTGTCTCCGCCACGCCCAGCATTCTTGACCGAGCCGCCTAGTCAAATCCAATGCGTAGTTAATGTCTTGAATGGGCAGACTACCACCTAACAAAGCCTGCGCACCAGACTAAATATCGATTGGATACATCAAGACGGCAATGTTGTTTGTACTATGCTGGGAAATATTCCAGAGGTCAAAGTTTCCGGAAAGCCGGAAGGAATGTCTTATGGTCGTAATCTCCAAAATAAAGGGAGATCAAACCAACCCAAAATTCTAGAGAAGAATCGCTAAAAAAAGCAACATTTGCAAGCTACTCTCAAGCGCAGATTCTTGTACAGTGTTTGGTACCACACCTGGAACACTACGAAACGCTTCCGGACGAACAACATGGCTTTTGCCCTATTGGCTTTCGCCCTATTAGGCCAACATTGACTGCATGTAAAATTATTTTGAGAGAAGTAAAAACGTTTTGTTTATTTATTACAATGCCCTTTGATATTGCTAATTGCATTACAATACATATGTGGATTAAATCTCGAAAACGGCATTTGTTTCCGTTAATGTTGGACATTGATAGATTATGTTGTATATGTATCTCCGGAAAATGTCATCAACCAACACCCAGATAGCTGGTGCTGGATGGCATGTTTCATGATGATATTTGGTCGAAATGAGGTCGCAAACTGTGCACAAAACAAGACTACTTTCTGGTTCACCACCTATTGTGTACAGAGCCTTATAAAAGGCATTCTAAATAGAACAAAATGAAATATATTCAATTAGAGTGTCGGCAAAAGAGGCGGAATCGAGCAAACTACAGGGTTTGCCCAGAGGGGACAATCCGGCGCGCAATAGAGGATGACGCCCCCATGTAAAGCTAATTTTTACGACGACGATCATGCACTGTAAGTAGCAGTGGGTTGCACTTAGAGCAGATGCTCGCTTAACAAAATGTTGAACAAATACAAAATGCCGTAGCAGTGACTTATTTTGACTCAATTGGCTTAGAAAGCGAGCGAGTCGCTAAAACTGGCCAACTTCTCTGGCCTCACCGTAACGACAGTTGGAACGGGAACTCGTTTACCTCCACACATCGAACGAACGAACCCGAATGACAATGGTTTCAGCAATCACGATAGAGAAGCGCCAGAAGCGGTCATCGATGGCAACTGCAGGGAGTTGTTTCATCCTTACAGTCGCAGCAACGGCGTCATATGGAATTTCGAAAATCTGGAAAAAACTAAGTGTGCGAAATATGCCTGCTCTCGACAAAGCAAAGCCGCTCTTCGTGAGGCAAGTACTATGGCTGCTTACAACAACACAAAACGGGCTGGTATATTCAGCAGCTATTTCTTAGCAGCACTCCCAGAAACTGTGTCGCCCCCAAACGACCTCTACAAGTTCGACCGTGAATGAGCTTTAACTACAGCCAGGTGATTGTATACTTGTATACACCACTGTACTTCATCAGGGATCCATGTAAGATGTACCACCTTTCCGAAACCGAGGCATATCTTGCCTTATTCGACTTGCGAAAGCAAAAGTTAACGGATATGAATATCCAATTATTCATTAACCCTGTTATGCTGAACAAACTGTGGAAGCAAACAGGCTAAATGGACATGTGCTAACAATACAATATCCGACGCACTGGTTTCACTTTGTATTTTGCTACACAGAAGAGTATCACGAACCAGCCAATACCTGAATCTGTAAATATTTTAGGTCTCTTTATTGTGGCGGCGTGGTCTGGTTAGCTAGTGAGCAATGCTTCTTCACTGTGCTCGATTGGACACTCGATCCAGGGTGTAGGGAAATATTTCTTATTTGAACATGTCAGGAGTGCATATGTAACGCATTGGAAAAGGGTAACAGACCTTGGTAGCGCAATTTGGCTCTGTAGTCGCTCTACGGTTTCACAAGAAATCGTCGTTACAAAAGAGCATAAAAGTGCAACGCTTCCAAACAAACAGATAAGTTTCACAAACGGGCCAATAAGAAAGCAAGGCTCTTTGGACCCTGGAACAATACTTTGGGAAGTCCAGTATAGACAAATTCCCCCAAAAAATTATATGGCCCTCTCAATTATTTGCCTAGAATGCAGTTTCAGGTGGGCACACAATATTAATATTAATAACAGTTTTACGTTTTTACGTTTTAAAGATATTAGATGATGTTAATTTACACGCCAAGTAAATAAACTTAAAAAACGATATCCCAGTGTTAGTTGCACTGCAATCCCGAAGAGGCAATGTCATACTATAAAAAGAGTCCTTATTTCAAAGAGTTGTTTTGTTTCCTTTTAGCAATTTTTGTTTTATGAATGTTTTTTTTTTCAATGCGTTCCCTTAACGACGGCGGATGAGTTAGGGAAGTAACAAGGCTAAACATTTTTTAGCAAATTTCTGAGCTGAACCCTTTATCTTGGTGCAAGGCTCAATTGCAGCATTTGCTTTGCAATGGCTAAATCGTGTACTTTAGTTCTCTGTTTTAGGCAGCCACATCGTGCTTATGAATCTCATATTGCTGACTCATTAAGGTAAACCGCATAATCACTGCACTGTGAATATCGCAGACAGAATCGCTCAAGTTTGTAATTCATTTAAAGCCGTGTACTGCAAGTTTGCGTTTTAAGTATGCTCTCACTAGGATAGTTGTCCAACGCCGTTGTAGGAGCGCATTAAGTTTTATTAAACCATTGCCAAATATCGACGTAGCTGCAATCAAATATACAACCCGACTTCGTGTCTTGTAGTAAACTCTCAACGCTTTTTTACGAAGGCTGGCCTTTATTTTGCCAAAAATATCAACTGCGTGTTTGTCTAATGCGGATAGCGGATCGAAAGGACATATGTTTTTTTTGAAAGAAAAAATGGCACGGTTGTTACTACGTTTTCCTTACCAAGGTTAATAAATATGATTTGCGCCCACCATGGGAGTTCTTGCGTTATAAGTACGTAGAAATGTCGATTCCGACCTACCCTCTGCAAATAGAAACGTTTGTCTTTACTGAGATCAAACGAATCCTGATGGGAATTTATCCCAACTTACTCAATCTCTTCCACTTGACATACATTAATCATAAACACATCACACACAAATCACACACACATTTCTCAGCATGTCTGCATCTTCATGCAACCGACTTCCCTTCTCAATATCAACCCTCAGTTGCACAGATTAAAACAAGCTTCTAGATATACGCAACTGTGTTTCAGAAGACATGTAATATCAACGCTCCATCCTTTGAAGGCTTTGAGAAACTGTCAAGCTTTGTACGAATGTGAAGCACTCGTAAAAATAATAAAACTTATCGCTATGTACGAGTAGTTAAAATGTGCTCCACGGGTTAGCTACAATGAGAGAAAGCGGCACTACGATCGAATGACTCGTTATTAAAATAAAGATTATGGGTAGAATTGCTCGCTCAGTATTTATTTTGCCTTAAGAGTGGTAGACAGTTGATTCATGTTTCACAATGAGTCTCAATGTGACAGTACGGTCTCACAGTATGTATTTAACTTGGGATGATACAGACGTTTTACAAAATTCTGCTCACACAAGTATATGGTAGCGTCCAATATCACACTCTTCATAACAACTACAAACACATCCTTCAATATTAAAAGAGCTGGGTTTCATGCTTATGTGATGGTGGTATCCCTGCCAAGTTATTCGGCAGATTAGCGAGCGGTTTCTTTTCACATTACTGAACCGTTACTTACCGTATGCACAAAAACAAGCCTCATTTGGCTAAATCTTGAAGATAAAAAACTTGCACGAGGTCAAACCAAAAATTGTTAAGGAAAATAAAAATGCGTTGTAGCATGATGTGCATGAACATGGGTATGCATGTTATTGTGTTAATCCACAGCAGCAATGCAGTTATTTCACCGACACTGTACTTTGTAATTAAAATGATGGAAGACTATAAAACTACGTGCCGCATTAAAACAAATGGAAATAATACATTAGTGTCGCTGTCAGATCTGAATGGGATAACTGCAGTATGCACAGGCCATGCTCTATTTACTACTATGAATGCAGTTCTAACAAGATTATAAGTTTGCTTGAGACCTAGTAAACAAGTCGTTTTGATTTATTCTCTCTGTAGTCTGTAGGCTCAGCGGTTACGATACAAGAAGAAAAGGTTCGTAATCGTTTACTATTATAGCGATGATTATAGTTTTCGCTTAAGTATAAAACTTTCTTCTACATTTTATCTGACTTGACTATACAAAACTAGAATGGGAAGACGGAAAGCCTCATGACTCAGTGTATGGTTACAATTGACTCCGTTGCCAAATTATTGGCAAAACTGCTGATGATTTGCCTACTCCTTTGATACTCAGTTATAAACTTACTGTCACGTCACTCCAAATGAACACCAAAGAACACATGTTTATCGTACACATTGAGTCCTTAGCATTTGCTTTATGCTGACTTTAAAGCTATGCCAATGTACACGCAGACGTGTTACGTAGTGTAGGATTGATCATGTAAAATGAAATCTTATCATAAAAAGAACGCATGACGTCTAGGCATGCGCGTACCTCTTCTGGCCGCTTGTCGAACGCAATATTTTCACTACAGCATTGAACGGACATCGACGGTCACTCGGATCTAATCTAAACACCATTTATGATTAAAATTCAATTGCATTCCTTTATTGCGTCATAACCAGCCACGCTTATTTTAGTTTGAGGATTGGCTAGCTTAAACAAAACGAGCGCCAATCTACATCAGATGCCGCTGTGGCTTATCGATTTCTTCCATCAATGGTCAAGTTAGTAGGTTTTTATTTTCAACCAAACGTTACGCCGACCCATCATAATAGGGTATGGTTAGAAAACTGACAGCATCAGAACAGCGTTTAAATTGACGAAACGGCATCTTCAGATTCGCACTTTTTTCGTGTTAGATATCTGACTTCGGCTGGAAAGTTTTTAACGTAAAACATGACTGCCAAATTAGGCCGTGCTAAAAAATCACTAGAATACGGCCAACCGTTATAGGAGACACTTCTTTACAGATTTTTATACCTGTCTCTCGCTGAAGAGCATTTATTTTGAATATCGACGATGCATTTATGTGTGATGTCTTTCTTAATGTAGAACCAACGGTAGGCTTGCCAGGTTAAAGTCGGTCTTGGGCAGGCATTGAGTGCAGTTTAAACTGTGTAGTTCAATTCTAAAAGAATCGAGTGTCAGTGAGAAATATAATTGCTGTTTTGTACCATTACGTTGAAAGCACAACAAGTTTTGAAATTAAATTGTACATATTAAATACATGTGTATACATCATGTTCTTCTACGGACAAAATCGATTATGTGTTGGGCAACAACATCCGGAAATTGCTGAAACGCAAAGTGACCGCCGTCTCGGAACGTTATAAACTCAGGTCGGCGACCATCAAGCAAAGGCTGCAATAGCAAAAGGGCACACCAAATGTAACACCCGATTAGTGCTAGAAAGGGTGAATATATATATATATATATATATATATATATATATATACATATTCATCTCTAATTAAACAAGAATATTTATGACATAGTTACCACTGTGTAACATACCACTGGTAACATACATGGCGCTTTTCACGACATAATTTTGGTACCAAATCTACGGCAATCTGATCCAAAATTATCGTCATGAAATGTGCATTTGCCTGAATGTGTTAGTTTTGAGCGCTGTAATTGCACATTTAGTGCTCCTATGGGCAACATTACCAATGTCACGAATTTTAGTATTGTCACTCTCATTCCGAAACAAGACTTCATAGAGACCATGTTACATTGGAAAACATACTTACTTTAACGAGCTAATAGTTCCTTACATATTTTTCTGAGTCTTGCTGGGAGACTGTTTATATATTTTTTATGGGACCGTCTTCTGCGGACGGCAAATTTATTTAAGTTCAATAATTCTTCATTGAGCTTGAAATTTCCATAATTACATAAATTCAAACTATTGTAACCATTCAGGGCATTTTGCAGAAAAGGCTATAGCCCGTGTCTGAATATAGTATATAAATATATATATATATATATATATATATATATATATGCAACTGAAAACATTTTTTACCATATACGTACTCCAATTCACATCGTTATACGTACACATAGCACATATCACACATAGACAGAAAACAAGCAGAAAAAGTCTTTCAGAGGCCGTTGACGCAAATTCGTTTTCCAATAGATCATGATCTCGGAAAAGTCTTGTGTCGGAGTAAGAGTGAAATTACTAAATCTGTGACACTGGTGTTGTTGTCCGACATATATATATATATATATACGAACATAGTTCCCTTTTCTGTTTTTTCTCTGTCTATGTATGTGAATTAGGATAAATGTCAATAATAATTATTTTTGTGTATATATATATATTTCACAGAAATATCGTCACTCACAGTTGAGTCCCAGCGCATAGTCTAAACATACTAAATACTCATAATGTTTATTGTAGTAATATTAGAGCGAATGTAAGAAAGGCGCCTTGAATTAAATATTATATAATTGCGGCATTAGACTTCTGCCAAACATTTAGAGAGGCATGAAACGTAAAGTTCGCAATGGAGAACTATATTGAACGCCCAGATTTTTGCTCTGATCAATGGCAAATAGTCGTGCCACTTTTTGCAAAACGAACTTTTTCCCCTAACGCCATGCTGAATAAGCTCGTTTAACATGTGCATGTCACATCATGCACAAACTATTATTGGGCAGACTTACTTACAACGTACCTTATACTACTACAACTAACGTCACGGGTTAGAGAACCCGTAATCGCACGTTCGCTCGGAGACAATTGTTCACCCCAAAGTGCTAACATAGCGAAGTTATATAAATAAAAATGTATTATCCACTTACCTTATTGACTAACTTTAGCTCATCCTGAAGTTTGCCCTCGTAGATGAAATGATCTTTTTCGTCCGGAACACCGAGATCTTCGGTCAACCACTGATGGTACCGAGGCGGCATTAGCTTATCTCTAAGACTGCACACTAAGCTTAGAGGGACGCCTGAAACAAACAATTCAATTGAATTCAATTAAATTAAAACAAAAAAAATTCTTCCGCACCATGGTACAATGCTGGTATTTACTTACTACATTTTACATCGCAGTGCCATATGGTCAACGCGACCAAAACAAAATCATTTAAATTAACGAACAAAAGGTTTAACAAGAATGCCTGTCTCGGCTTGAACCGCCGACCCTTCAAATGCAAGAGAGTACCTTAAAACATACACACATCGCTATGTGTGTATATTTCATCGTATCCATTGTATACACAATATGTTTATATTGTAACGATGTGCTGTTACGCTGAATTACTGGGGATGGTAGCTCAGCCGGGCGGTTACTACGACACGAGGGACTTAGGTACGAGGAATGACAACACGGAACGTAGGTCTGGCGTCAAGCGTCACCGGGCAGCGAATGGGTTTCGGCCATGCTGCCTCGGTTTATTTTATTCACTCAAGGTACGCCGTAGCGTTTATATAGTAATAATGTTAAATGATGGAATCGAATCTTCTCGAGCATTCGACAACGGAAATTTCCATTCGTTCTCTTCGCTGATTGGTCGGTTTAAGCTACGCATTATCACAACGTGCATTGTCCCTGGCGGTGCCGTCGCCGCAGGTCAGGTACATAGGTCTGATGATGATGTTGCCGATGTGGCGCGACAGGTCGCGGTGATGCACGTGCCACGTTGTCGTCACCATGTAGCTTAGCGGTCTCATGTGGAGGCTGTTGCACGTTCGATGATGTGCTCGGTCGACTGTGGTGTCGTTGTGGTATTGTTGTGTCTAACTTCGTTACACTGCCCCCCCCTCTGGACTGGCTCGTCCCGAGCCAAGCGTGTGTCTCGGGCTAGTGAGCATACAACATCTCGTGTCCATCTCGGGGCTTGGCGGCCGGGCCGGGTCGGTTCGGTGGTGGTAAACGTTGATTCGTGGCACTTGGTATTTTGCGTATGTGGTCGGTGCTTGGATGGTCTCTGTCGCCAGACGAGTCACTCGGGTGGTTCGGGTCGTTGGTCTGGATGAACGGTTTACTTCTGCATACATGGACTATCTGCCGTCTCCGTCGGGGTCCGGGGGTGTTGGCTGTCTCGGTCGATTCCACGTCCACAGTTGTCGGGTTGGTCACTTTCACTATGATATACGGTCCGAAGTGTCTTCTCTGGAGTTTGTCGGATTTATCGACTCGTTGGACTCGTTGGATGTGTGTGAGCACTAAGTCGTTTGCTCGGAACGATGGTTCTGTGTTGAACTCTGTCGTTCGTGGTCGGGTAGGTCGGGGTCGATCACTTGTCGGGTCTCGTCGCGCATGGACGGCCTCGTGATCGGTCGGCGTCGGTGGCCTTGGTCGGGAAGCGTTGTCGGCGGCGTGAGTGGCCGTGCTCAGGGAGCGTCGGCTTCGGTAGCCGTGGTCAGAAAACGTAATCGGCGTCGGTGGCCGTGGTCAGAGGTCGTAATCGGCGTCGGTGGCCGTGGTCGGGAGGCGTCGTCGGCTTCGGTGGCCGTGGTCAGAGGTCGTAATCGGCGTCGGTGGCCGTGGTCGGGAGGCGTCGTCGGCTTCGGTGGCCGTGATCGGAGAGCGTCGGCTTCGGTAGCCGTGGTCAGAGGTCGTAATCGGCATCGATGGCCGTGGTCAGAGGTCGTAATCGGCGTCGGTGGCCGTGGTCGGGGGGCGTCGTCGGCTTCGGTGGCCGTGGTCGGTCGTGGTCGGCCGTTGTCTTCTCGTTGTCGGTCGCGGTTCGGTCGTAGTTGGTTGCTTGTTCGTGGTCGTTGGCGGTCTGGTCGTAGTCGGTCTGGTCGTAGTCGGTTGATCGCTTGTCGTCGGCCGCGTCTTGGTTCGGTCCGTTTGCCGTGTGGTCACTGGCATTGTCCGTCGTCACCTCCGTTGGTTCGCAAATGTAACGAGTTCATTGTTCGGTCGGTGACGGTGTCCTGGTCGTTGCTAGTGGTCGGTCGTTGTCCAGTCGTGGTCGGTCGGTTGTTGTTCGTTGAGATGCGTGCGCCGCGTGGTCACTGCATCGTCCGTTGTCGCCTCGGTTGGTTCGCCGCCCGTTGGTAGAGAGAGATCGAAGCATCTCCACCAAATGTAACGATGTGCTGTTACGCTGAATTACTGGGGATGGTAGCTCAGCCGGGCGGTTACTACGACACGAGGGACTTAGGTACGAGGAATGACAACACGGAACGTAGGTCTGGCGTCAAGCGTCACCGGGCAGCGAATGGGTTTCGGCCATGCTGCCTCGGTTTATTTTATTCACTCAAGGTACGCCGTAGCGTTTATATAGTAATAATGTTAAATGATGGAATCGAATCTTCTCGAGCATTCGACAACGGAAATTTCCATTCGTTCTCTTCGCTGATTGGTCGGTTTAAGCTACGCATTATCACAACGTGCATTGTCCCTGGCGGTGCCGTCGCCGCAGGTCAGGTACATAGGTCTGATGATGATGTTGCCGATGTGGCGCGACAGGTCGCGGTGATGCACGTGCCACGTTGTCGTCACCATGTAGCTTAGCGGTCTCATGTGGAGGCTGTTGCACGTTCGATGATGTGCTCGGTCGACTGTGGTGTCGTTGTGGTATTGTTGTGTCTAACTTCGTTACAATATATAACCACTTAAACTTATTTATTGTTATATTTTTTAACCTAATATATTCCGTGCATGAGTATATATATATATATATATATACTAATGCACAGAAGAGAGAGAAAGAAAGGAAGGAAAAGCACGGGAAATTGTAGGGGTATTAGCAAATAGTGGCTATGCCGGCGTTGCGATCATGAACCTTTCTCGTAGACATCGCGACACCATTGGGGCCCCCGGTGCGAAGACCAATACCAGGTCGCATACTGAGCAGCCTGCGAGCTCAGCGCGTCGTATGCAGTCATCCTGTTCAAATCCGGTTTCATCCTGATGCCAAGCTCGAACGCGCATCGAACAAGCCTATCCAGCGGCCGGATCCATAAGTACTTCATTAAATGCTTCATCAGCCATTCTGGCTGGTTCACCCTAGAATATTGAATACACCCTCGTTATAACTGGACTTTGATGTTGCGTGAGCAAGAGACCCATTCCATAAGAAGTTAGCATACAGAACATGTCCACACGTCTTATGCTTGTATGTGTATATATATACATGTATCAAATTGTATGTTTATGTATATGTATGTTTATATATATATGTTTATGTATGTATATATATATATATATACGAATTTGCATTATAGTCCTATATTATAATTCCAAAAACAAACCGAAATCGTAATGCGTCATTTTGACGACATATGCTGCACAGCGCTGCGAATATTTCGCACTAAACACTTCTCAGATTGTAGGTCGGCAAACTATACAAACAATTGCAAAAATATCCGGACTAGTATGACCAGCGTCCCACGAAATCTTGAGACCATTAGGCCAAGGCTAATGACAATGTACATTAACGAAAATATACATGAGATCCGCGATTAACATCCGACTTCTATACGGCATACACATACAATATTGAACTATTTCGGGCTAGCCATAAGGAAACGCAAGCTAATGAAATGTTAGTCATTTATGAGAATAAATGTTAGTCATTTAAACTAGCTTTCTGTAAACTTTCAGGAATTGGTGGTATAGAACACTTTGTAAGCCCAAAGCGCAGAAAAGTTTTAAATAGGCCATTACGATAAACGTGACCTATCAATTTGCATACATGCTAGGATTGTTAACTACAGTACTGCAAAGAGCACAACGAAACAGCGACAACTCTAGGCTTAATTTCTACTTAACAACTGTTCTTTGAACTGACCTGAAGATAAATGAAAATATTTCTATCACGCACTTCATTTATAACGTGCACTCGCAATAAAACGAGGGAGCCACAGAAATAAAAACTGCCAATGTTATAAGCACAGTACTAACATCGCATCGTAACTAATTGGTCAAAAAATTGAAACGCATCTTTGTAATGCATACTTTCTCAACATTTATAGTTTATAAATATAGATTTGCAGCATTAAGACAATCTTTCTCAGTATGTATAGAATATAAATACAGATTTGCAACAATAAGACACATAATAAGCATTTTTACTACATACGGCACGATTCGAAATCCAGTGGTCGCAATTAAGACGACAGATTTCGCCTTAACGCGCTCCGCATATAGGCCCATCAGTAGGGCTGCGTAGCTTCCTGAAAACCGATGCGATATATATTGTGATAATTTATTAATCATTTACAATACGTTTGCACACTCGGCAGTGCTCGCCTCACATATATATATATATATATATATATATAAAGTGTGTTGCAAAAAATTAGCAACTCATGTTTTTTGGTGATAATTTCGGCTTGGTTTATTTGAAATTTTAAGCGCATGATGTACATGACGAAACACGAGTATGATGTTAATTTCGTTGCAATCTCACAATCGGTTCATACAAAAAAATAAAAAAGTAAAAAAACAGTGTTGCAAAATATTAGCAACAATAATTTGCTAACAATACAGCTCTTGTTTGTAGAGGATAGTCGATACTACAGCCGATATTCGATCCCGGGGATCAAATGTCAGGAATATTGTCTAGCTAAATCGATCGTTCTATAGCTGCAAAATATTCTACAGCTTAGTCGTTGTTCCAAACTAACGGCGAAGCGTATGTTTAAACCATGGGTCGTACAAAGGATCTCTCGGATAACGAAAAGACAAGAATTGAGGCATATGCTGAGCTCGATCATACAGTAACTGCTATAGCAACCAGATTAGGACGGCATAAGAGCACCATCAGCAGGTTCCTACACCCTGGAGTGAACCAAAGGTGCAGATCTAACAGTGGGCGTAAGCCAGTTTTGACTATTCGAGATCAGCGAAGGATCATACAGTTGGCTACTCATGACCAAATGTCTTCTTCCAGGATCAGGACTACTTTGGGAGTGCCAGTGCACCGATCCACAGTGTACCGAGTGTTAAGTTCTGACAAAAGCGTGCGATACGCGAAAAGGAAGCTTATGCCGCGACTGCAACCGAACCACATTGTCGCACGGCGTGAATTTTCGCATAGATACCAAACTTGGGATAACGAGTGGAAAAACATCGTCTTGTCGGATGAAAAGAAATTTAATCTCGATGGCCCTGACGGCTGTCAGTATTATTGACACGACTTACGGAAGGAACCTAAATGGTTCTCGAAACGTGTGGCCGGTGGTGGTTCTGTGATATATTAGGGCGCGTTTGGATATAATGGGAAGTCCGATCTAGTCTTGATTGTGGGCCGAAACAATTCCAACAAGTACCAGCGTATCGTCGGTTCCCAGTTAGAAGCCCATTTCAGAAGAATTGGGGCACCTGACGCAGTTTTTCAACAAGACAGCGCCACGTTTCATACCTCGGCTAGCCTTTTTTTCAAGAACAATGAGTGCCACTTTTTGACTGGCCGGCATTGAGTCCAGACCTGAATCCCATCGAAAATCTTTGGGGACATTTGGTGAAGCAGATTTACGCAAGTGGTCGACAATAGGATAATTTGTCGGACCTCAAAGAAGCTGTCCAGCAAGCATGGACTAATATTCCACGTTCGTACTTACAACAGTTCATTAACTCCATGAAAGACCAAGTTTACGATTTGATTCAGAAGAAGGGACGAAAACCCCGTTTCAAGAATAGAATATGTAGTATCAAATAAGTCATACAGCCCTGCTAAGAATCGAATACGCCGTAAGGCGTTATTGTTGCTAATATTTTGCAACACTGTTTTTCACACTTTGTTTATTTTTTGTATGAACCGATTGTGAGATTGCAATGAGAGTGAGATTGGAATTAACACCATACTCGTGTTTCGTCATGTACACCATGCGCTTAAAATTTCAAGCTATTCAAAAAAACAAGCCAAAATTATCACCAAAAAACATGAGTTGCTAATTTTTTGCAACACATTTTATATATATATATACATATATATATACATATATAACTGAAAATGTATTATTTAAATATCTATGCCTAAATGGTAAATATGTTAAATTCTAAATCGACCGACAAAACGATATTTGACACACATACAGTTAGATCTATACCGAATCGAAAAGTACAAACACGGAGTTTATTGGAATGCAATATGTACATACGAATATAAACTAAGATGCAAAAAAAAATGCACATGGTTTGGGATTTTAACCAAAGTAAGTAGAGCACATAACTGCCGACAAATACGCACCGGCAGAGTGACCGATGGCCAAGTCCACTTGTCCTTGAATTCCAAGTCCCTCAAGAAGAGCTTCGGCAAGACCCAATTTCTCCTCGGAGCTGTGCCAAAAGACTCGCCTGTCTAGACTTGACTGAAGATCTACAATAGCAGCAGCAACAGTTAACTAATATATATATATATATATATATATATATATATATATATAGAACTACTTAATTGCGGCAAATGATATTTATTGTCAACGACTAAATCAAATAATCAATCAAGCAGAAATTTGGATGCTTATGTAAAGTGGAATGGAATACTGTTGACGGCTATATATATATATATATATATATATATATATATATATACTCACAAATGCATACCAATTTCAAATTTAGTTTTGTAGACATACCGGGAAAACAGGGAGCCACAAAATCAATATCAGCGATTGCACCGAGTGCCTTGGCTAGGGCATCGAAGTCCGACGCTGCGCCCGGGGCTCCATGAAAGGCCACAATGCGAAGTGGCCTCCGCGGTGAAGGGCCTTCCGAACTCAAACTGCGCAAACGGCTATATGGCAACTCGATTGTGATATCTCCAGGGGGTTGTTTGGGTAGTGGAATCTTCAACTCATGCCAACGAGCATACAGCGAGCCCAGCGCCTTCAACTGCAGCAAAGAAGAAGCACCCGAATAAGACGGTTAGCCGAAAATATCGTTATTTATCCATGTAAACGTTTTGTTTAATAAAGATAAAGTTGTAATAATTACAATACATACGTAATACATATCGAGCGTTATTATTAAGCCGTGCCGTGAACTGAATATCCGTGTGAACGGCCACATGCTTCAGATAAATAAACGGCCAAATGCCTGGTGTAATGTTTAACAGAAGCATGAGCTGTACAGCCCACGTTGAATATGTAACGACCCAAACGCAGCAAGCGGCAAGCAAGCTGACCAGGCTAATTCTAAGAACAAAAGAACTCTCGGAGAAAAAGCGCGGTTTTCTAGCATCGCGGGCTCAGTTCTGCTCTACGAGTCATTAGTGTGGGACCAGCTGCACTGAAAACCAAGAGGAATCAGAAAAGCTAAGCAAGCCATAAGGGTCACAAGAGCGTCACAGACTCTGTACTGCCAATTGCCCGCATGATACCTTGCCCAAAACGGGTAGCGAAGAATATCTCCTTATACTTGTATCAGGTACTTAAAAAATATCGTGCAAAATGAAGACTCTAAAAGCTAGGAGGCTGAGCGGACTGGAGCGGGCCGAGAGGTACCGGGGTCGTGGACGAGGTCAATAATCCCAGATCACATGAAACCGCACCGATATGAGTACGCGGAAATTACGTACTATCCCACCCAAATGCTCACCAATCAGCTTCCATACCTATATGATCGGGGAGACCGAGGTAAACATATCTACCCAGACCAAATATGGTGTATTATGCATTTTTGTTCCTGGTCCCCTGTAAAAAAATGTATAATTTTAAAAAGGGTATAATTTAATATGCAGATGACTTAAAACTTCAACTTCCTGTTTCCTCAAGTGACTCTCATGCTGTTCTGCAGTCAACTCTTGCTCGATGATGTTCTGAAAATAACATGCTTCTCTCACCCTCCAGATGCGTAATACAGAAACATGGAGTACTTGGCTTCGACTATAAAACTAACGATAACATTTTACCGATTCTCCCTTGTGGATGCATTATTGCGTCTTGTTAATGCCATCCTCCGTTGTTCATTCTGATAACTCCTCATGTGTATATATTTTTTTATAAGCCGCATGTTCTTCCCAAGCTCACATCTTGCTCTCCTGTCCGGGAGCTCAATCAAACCGAATACAGAAAATTAGTGGAAGGCGCCCAAGACTTGGTCCTGACGAGCCTGCAGTTTAGGTGCCCTCTAAGCGTGTCAGACGATGTTGTTCCTAGTGTAGACTCACATTTCGAGCAAGACAACATAGCCGCTCTACGTCAACCAACAAAATGAGAATTGCTAAGATTTTCTTTTGACGTAACCTCCAATAATCTAAGAAGCCAGCTATCTACCACTCCAGAAGCTATGGCCTGTTATGAGTTCGTCAACAAACTATTTGCTTGGCGGGTAGTTAAACGGACGCTTGCAAATTCAAATAATACCCGCCTCTTTGATAATTAGTTACGTTCTTCTTGCAACACTATGCATACTGGAAACAGTGAGCGCATGAACACGATCAGTTGTTACACACAGCCCTTTTATGTGACAATAAAAGTGATTTCATGCTACGTCATAATATCTATTGTAATTCCACCTAGTTGTCATTGAATATTGCAGAGTAAAGGAATTGATATATATATAGATATATATATATATATATATACGAGGTTGTTCAAAAAGTATCGCGACTTTTGAATTTTCGCGGGTTACGTATATTCGAATTTCGATTTTTTGTGGCGTTATGTTGGTACTCATGTCTCTCACTTATGCCGACAAGCTCGGCCATTTTGAATGTTCACTTAATTGTTGACAGCTGCTTTGCTTGCACGTGTTTTGGATCGTCTTCGATTTTTACCTATTCAAAAAAATGGATTAAAGAACCTGTATCAAATTTTGTGTGAAAAACGAAATTAAGTGCGCGGATGCATTCCGAATGTTGACTGTGGCATACGGAGAAGCTACCTTGGACCGAAGCAACGTTTATCGGTGGTACAAAATGTTCTCAGAAGGCCGAGAAGATGTGAACGACGAAGAGCGTGCCGGACGTCCGAGCACTTCAACAACAGACGAAAAAATTAATGAAGTGGAGAAAATGGTATTGGCCAATCGTCGAATCACCGTTAGAGAAGTTGCTGAGGACCTAAACATATCGATTGGCTCGTGCCATTCGATTTTTATCAATGATTTGGGCATGAGACGGGTCGCCGCGAAATTCGTACCAAAATTGCTCAATTGCGACCAAAAACAGCATCGCATGAACATTGCTAATGAGATGTTGGACTCTGTCCGCGACGACCCAAATTTGCTCCAGAGGGTCATAACTGGTGACGAATCGTGGGTTTATGGTTATGACGTGGAAACCAAAGCTCAATCATCTCAATGGAAGCTGCCGCACGAACCAAGACCGAAAAAAGCGCGCCAAGTTCGGTCGAATGTGAAAGTTTTGCTGACAGTTTTCTTCGATTGCAGGGGCGTGGTGCATCATGAGTTCTTGCCACAGGGTAGAACGGTCAATAAGGAATATTACCTGCAAGTTATGCGCAATTTGCGCGAAGCAATCCGCCAGAAACGCCCGGATTTGTGGAAGAACAAAAATTGGCTTTTGCACCACGATAACGCCCCTGCTCACACATCGTTGCTTGTGCGCGAGTTTTTGGCCAAAAACAACACACTAATGATGCCGCAGCCACCGTATTCCCCAGATCTGGCCCCCTGTGACTTTTTCTTGTTCCCTAAACTGAAGAGGCCCATGAAAGGACGACGTTACGCTACGCTTGACGAGATAAAGACGGCATCGAAGGAGGAGCTGAACAAGATAAAAAAAAATGGTTTTTTGAAGTGCTTCGAAGATTGGAAAAACCGTTGGCACAAGTGTATAATATCTCATGGGGATTACTTTGAAGGGGACAAAATCGATATTCATGAATAAATGAATAATTTTTGAAAAAACACAAAAGTCGCGATACTTTTTGAACACACCTCGTATATATATATATATATATATATATGAGAGATGTGTGAAACTTGTTTGTGATATTTACTTTTAATGTGCCGTTTTCGATTTGCCCCGTCGAACTGTGACGCGCCGAGTATCTCCCGGAACAAGTGAGCTTCAGTGCCCAGCACTTCACTGTTTGGCGCCCGGCGGCACATCGAAGGCTTGATGACAACAGCAACGACGAGCACAACATGACGTCTCTACCGATGGATAGACAAGCGATCATCCGCACAAAGAACTCTTCTCAAAATTCGTTTACCACAACCTCACGACTGAGTCATGACTTTTCACCTTCTTTTTTTTCTTTAATTAACTCACTGCCACGCGCCGCTCACTGCCTGTACTGAAACACACGATCGCACTATAACCCGCCAGTTATTAGAACTGCGCGCACGTGTCCATGGGACTGACACGCTGGCAGTGCAGAATGTCCTCGGGTGCAACGGACTCTTCTTTGCCTTTGTCTCATCTTCATTCTCTCTCTCGCTCTCTCTATCTCTCTCTGTAAATGTATCTATTAGTATATCTCGCTGTTTTGCTAGGTATGTGAGAAGTAGTATATCTCGCTGTTTTGCTAGGCAATATGAGAAGAGATGAATCTGCTTGATTTAACTCGTTTTAGCCGTTTTTCTCACCAGCAGTTTACGTATTTGGTCAATTCCACGTTAATTCCGCTTCACAAATAACTGACTGAAGGTTGGTTTCACTTCTTTCATTTGCGTTTTGATGATGACAATAATATATATATATATATATATATATATATATATATATATATATATATATATAAAGATTTACCGTTAGCTGCTGTAGTATCTTGCTGGCCATTCTAGAGAGTACAACATTTGCCATAAAATAATATTCGTGATCGCCTGCGTCTACTAGTACTGCTGCATCTACTTTCCTTGTTAGTATTATTGTTACTGCTTCTGCTGCCGTTCCACGCTGCTGTTTTTATGCAGTTTAGCTAACCAGGCAAGATGTTAATTAGTTAGTGGCCAATAGTCCGCAGTAGCAGCAAATACTTTGAACTGCTGCTGCTGTCAAAAAAGGCACAAACTCTGACACCGCGGCTTTCGTCGTTCAGCAAACGGCTATTTGACGGACGGCCAGCCACAGAAACAGCTGACCGGTTCACTGTCGAACTCAGAGAAGAGATTATCAACAACAAAACCACCACCACCACCACCATCACCGCCAACTCTCATGAACCTCTCTCCCTCGTGCAACTTTCTTCCCCTTTCTCACAAATCAAAGCACAACACCTGCAGTACCCAGTTTCCACGATTCTGATACTGCTATTCGAGTGCTGTTCCTATTCTTTCCTTTACTCACAATGTCACTCATGTCATCACCATGCGCGACCACCATGCCCTGTTGAGCATTGCCATCGCTTGGCTTAGCGCCCGTGCCGCTCTGAGCCGAGAGAGAGGGTAGTCGTAGCCTTGCTCGAGGGCATATGCTGGAGGTCGGCCCGTTACTGTGGCTGAAGCCGCCGCCGCCGGGTGGCGAGTGGCGACAACTGCCGGAACTGCCACAACGGCGGCGCGAATAATAAACAAAGAAAGGGAAACGCGGCGACGCTTGCTCAAGTCATTTTCTCGCTACGGCTGAGCCTTTCTGCTCACTTCCCGGCTACCAACCAGCTAAACCCAGTTAGACAGATCAATAGATAGATAGATAGATAGATACCATTCATTTGCTTTAAAAACTGTTTGGGCTGACCTTCAGCCAAGATTTAACGTCCGCGGGACTGCTTTTTGCATTGCTTCATAGACTTACTGCCCCCATAAATACAAATGTGCAACGGTGGGGCTCGAACCCGCGCACTTATGTGTCTTCGCCGGTCGCGAGGCGCAGCCGAATGCACCCACTACGCCACCGGGCTCGACTAATTTGCTTTGTTTCTCGCTAACAGAGTCATGTGCGTGCTAGGACTAAGTTATGACTGCAATATACAATCGTCATCCAGCGGATGCGCGGATGACATCGTGCTTGCACATGGTCTCAGTACGAACCAAAATCACGGAGTATCGTTGACACTAGGTGAAGGCCTACCTAGCTCATAGACGTTCCTACGCGGTTACATGGCAGAAACAACTACGGCCTCCAAATCGATTCACGGCAGTAAAACGCAATGAAGTTTCGCCGTGGGACTCGACTCGTTGGCAGTCACCAACAAAATTGTCTGCGAAGGTCTTAAGTTAGAATTTGTAAACTTTTTTTTATACATAAAGGCCTTAGGGTTAATTTTATGGGCACGACACAAAACATATTATAGCAGGTGTCGAGTGGCAATCTCGTCCATGTATTTAAAGGTAAGGGACGTTCGGAGACTGTCACTGCGTATTGCTGTGCGACTTGTTGGCTGAAGATTGTGCCAATGCTGAGTTACAGCCTTGGAATAGTGTAGACACATCTCTCGGCGGCGAAATTTGCTCAACTGGATGGCTGCTTTACCACATAAATAAAGCAGGTTTTTTGTCTTCCTCAGGCGGCAATAAGTTGTTTCATATACTTCCTCGCCGGCCGCGGACCGACGGTGGAAGCAATCAAAGTCGGACAAAGGTCATTGAATCATTCCAGCAATTTTAAGAGAACTGGTAGGGAAGGATTGCCAAAGCCTTGACCGAGATTTTACACCTTGACAAGTATTGTATATTGCTCGGTGCCTTCCCCACTCCAGGGTTTCACCAAATATGCAACCAGTGCAAATACCGGCTTGCGCTAAATGAACAAAAATGAATGTCTGTATTGATTTATATATATCTTTGCTATGTTAACTCTTTGGAGTGAACAATTGTCTCCGCGCGAACGTGTTGTTACGGGTCCTGAAGACAGCACATAAAATATTGATGATGAGTGTATTCTATATCTGTCGATTTTTTGGCAGCATTCAATTCTGGCTTGCAATTCATTATGGTGAATGGTGAATAAGCTCGCATAATCGAGAATATAACTGCACATACGGGATTTTGTAAAGAACGTCCATATCCAGAACTTCCGAAATAGTTGCTATCCTTTTTGCTATGACATGCTATGTACGGGTCTCAATGTGCGCGTGTCTCCGTATACCTGTTTGTTTGTTATAAATATATATATATATATATATATATATATATATATATACATCCGTTGTATATATATATATATATATATATATATATATATATACATCCGTTGTATATATATATATATATATATATATATATATATCCGTTGTATATATTGGCTGTTCGCGTTGTTTCTGTCTGTCCATTTGTTTGTTTGTTTGGGGCTGTCGATTAGTCAACTCCAGCTTGACCACGATTTGGACCAGCAGTACCAGAACGGTCGGTGATCCCGTCACATCATTTACCGGGCGCATTTCTCCACCGTCGCAAGGCTTCACGTAGAAAACCGGTGATTGTGCTTACTGGGTTAACCAAGGTACCTCTCTCTCTCTCGTTCTATATATATATATATGCATTTCTTTCGGTCTGTCTTCACGCTTTTTTTCACTTTCCACATCTGTTGCTCTTGATTGGCTTCTTGGTTGCCGCAAGACTTATTCTAAGGATAGAATTAGTCTTGAGTACGGTGTCGCCAATAAAGGCGGAGTCAAGCTTACTACAGGGTTTCCTCAGGAGAACAACTCTTTGTAACGTTATTTTTTTACGATGACGATTTTGTCATGTACCGTTTCTTCAACGACGGCAGAGGATTTAGGGCGGTAAGTGAGCTGAAAACTGGCAAACAATTTCCAGAGTTGAGCCGGTAAGCTTGGTGCAACGATTCGTGCAAAAAATATTTGCTCTATATTGGCTGAATCAGGTATGTTAGTTCTCTCGTTTTAGGCAGTCAACCCGTACTTATGATCTCAGTAAGGAAAGTGCTGCCTGAAAAACGTGTTGCCTCATTAAGGGAAACTTGCACTGCACTGTGGGATCACAAACAAAGCTTCCCAAGCGCGTTACTCAATAACACATCCCGTTTTAGGAGCGCATGAGGTTTTCCCAAACCGTTCCCAAATACCGGGAGGTTGTTACTACAATATTTTACCAAAACGAACTTTGTGATTTGTTCTTTTGCATCTTTGAGCTTCCTGTTGATCTAGATTAATGGGACGCATTGAATATAGGTCAATAACAATAATAAGAACAAAAACGTACAAATGTACGATACTTAGATTCTTCAACTGCTGATTATCGTAATTGATTAAATATCATATACGTAAGTGTAAATTTTCAGGCTAATTGCAGATTGAATGATGTAACCGATAGAGCTCTACGCGCCTAACCGATTTACTGTAAATAAGTTCAGTTGAATGTTTCACAAGTGCTACTAGACTTAAGTGTCTTTTGCTACTAGACCTTCGGCGAGCAGTTCATATGTGCTCCATGGGTTAGCTACAACGGGTGACAGCGCCATTGTATGACTCGAATCACTCATTAATAAAATAAAATGTATGGTCACAGTGTTGCACGTATTCCCAGTCCTAGGTTTCGAGACAGTAGCTTTCGCTCAGTGTTGACAAAGGCGCAGCGTTCGTAGCAGTGCCTTACATCGTCAGCTTCTCTTGAGTTGCACATGCGGCATACGGGGGAGTCAGTTCCATCAATGCGGCGTAGGTTTTTGCTGAAAGCAGCTACCGTAGCCCGTAAACAATTGCGTGACTGGCTAGGTAAGCAAGTCGTATTTAGTATAATTTTTGAGATCAGGGAGTATTAATTTTGTGTAGTATCTAAAATGGCCCGGCTGGATTGCTTTCCATGATTTCCTTTGCTTAGGGTGTCTGTTCTGCTAATCATGCCCAGTTACTTGGCCGTGGGCGTGGGTGTTACTAGATGACCTTCTAGGTAAATCTAGATTCTGTAGAGAACGCTTCAGGTCGTTTAAAATAACTGTTTCTGTTTTATGTGAAGCCAGTTCGAGACTTAGCGTGTACAGGTGCTGTTGAAGATCAGCCAGGACTGCGTTTGCTGTTCCTTTGAGCAGACCCTCATCACGGGCGGTAGTGATCAGTTCCAGATCGCCGTCTTAGGCAATGAAAAAACTCCCAGGTCTTCTGACTTGTTCTTGTCCTCCGCATTTGAAGCAGCGAGGTTGAGTTGGTCGGGCTACGGTACAATCCCTGGTTGTGTGCTTAAAACTCAGACACAGTGAACACTGTGGTACCGAGACCATTTCGCCTATGCGGCACCCACTCCAAGCAAGGTGCAGATGTCGTAGGAGCGCTTGAGCTTCCCTGGAGGCATTTTTGCGATACATGAGTAGCCACCTGCCCGGATTTTTCTTTAGGGTGCCCAGATTGAACTCCATGTCCGGTGCTCCGTTCTTGGTACGCGCTTTGATGATGTCTTTCGGCTCGACGGACTCATCAATGTATTTTTGGGCTGACTCTCAGCCAACATTTAACGTTTACGGGACTGCTGTCGCACTGCTTTGTGAGATGGATCCCATAAATACAAATGTGCTACGGTGGGACTCGAGCCTGTGCACCTATGTGCCTCCTTCGGTCGCAAGGCGCACGCGAATGCACCATACCACCGGGCTAGACCGATAGACTCATCTAAATCTTGGATTATGACAGCGTTATAGCGGCGAACATAACTTTGGCGTTAGTATGGAAGTTTGCTTCCCGTAAAGCGCTACCGGACACTTGGCAAGGTTGTTTAGTTCACGATATACCAACCTTCTCTGTCTGACATGACTTCAAAACTAGAATGAAAAGACGAGAAGACGCGGGACTCGGTTGCTAAGTTCGTCAAATTGGCAGAACCGCAGATGATTTACCTGTTTTTTTTTTCATATTCAACTATAAGCTTAGTATCACCGCCAATGAACACCAAAGTATACATCCGTTTTATAGGTACCCAGTCCTCAGCATGTGGTTTACGCTGGCTGTTGGGCTATGTCAAAAACATTTTTAATTTTAAAAATAGTTTAACATTATTGCATTATTGTGTTTTATCTGCTGCGGACTCATATAGAAGATGTCTGTCACCGTTTGCCTGCCGAGTGACTTGCGGGCGAATAATAGTGAAGTCGCATTTTTATGGTATAAAAATGTACGTTTGTGTCATAACACCATTATCAACATTGATATAGTTTTTTTTTTATATGGCCACGTTTGGGTTATTTTGATGATTGAATGGCACAAATATCTGTGGATCTAGCTTAAAGGTTAGTGGGTTTTTGTTTGCAATTGTGCGTGGCGCTGACCCATTGCAGTGAGATATAGACAGAAAACCGACTCTGAGGAACAACTTTAAATTGACAAAATGCCATTTTCAACTTCTTAATATTTTGTCGTGTTAGGCGTCTGACTTCAGCTGGACAGTTTTTAATGCAAAACACGGATGCCAAATAGAGCCGTGCTAGAAAATCATCAGAATCTCTCTCTCTCTCTCTATATATATATATATATATATATCTCTCTCTATATATATATATATATATTTAGTTTGAGAAGCGCGTTATGCAAACGTATGTCGTAAGAATAATCAGATTACCATCAGTCATTATGGTTCCCAATTTAGAGAAAAGCCGAAAACTTACTATCAGCTATCGTCAAAGCAGAAAGTGTAAAAAATAAAAAGCAAATAAAGATATATTAGAGGTAATAAACGTTCCGTAGGTGAAACTTTCTAAATGATAGAAACTATGTGCTGAATAAGAACAGCCTATGCTTCCTATGACAGCGATAGTATTGAGAACATCTAAGCAATAATTTCTCAGCAGATTTCCCAACTAAGATATGACGCTGTTTTCTCCTAAGTTACGATGCTATTGCTTTGTGCTATTACGTCAAAGATACAAAACGTTTGGTACGGAAATTGCACATGTCAAATACATATGCATACACCACATTCTTCTATGGACAAAATCGATTATGTGTTGGGACATGCGGATATTGCTGGAACACTAAGTGGCCACCATCTCGGAACTCAGGAGAACTATAAACTCCGGTCGGCGACCATCCAGCGAACGCTGTAATATAATAAAATCACATCAAACGTAACATTTGATTAGTGTTAAGACAATCATGTATATATATATATATATATATATATATATATATATATATATATATATATATATATATATATATATATAAGTCATTGGAACGGAGGTTTTCGCCCTAGAACGGGGAATACAGAAGCCTCTCAAGGTCAATGAAAGAGTACCCTCTAAGTTTAGTTATTTGTCGTCTAATCTAGGTCGAGACAGAACACCTGATTCGAGCCTTTATGGAGCTCACCTCCTGTGTCGATGTGCTCAATTTCGGCCAGAAGATCCGATACTGTGGTACACTGATGTGTCGTCTAGCAAATGCTGTGTTTAGTCAGGAAACTGAGTAGGTGATCAGCCACAGCGTTCGGGTACTGATTAAAGATGTTGTGTCCGCCATCCTTGAAGCGAACGATCGGGGGTAGGTTGCTCGCCGATACCGACGGCTATGGAACACATTGACCCAATCAAATTTAGCAAACACGAATGCGAGAGAGTCATCACAAAAGTGAGCAAATACATAATAAAAAAAACATGAAGACAAAACTAGCAATAAATACACTGTTGTTGTTGTTTCGTAGAGCACAAACAAACAACGTAGAATAATGGTTGGAACATGGAATTAGTGTCATTGCATACACCATACACGAGCACATCAAGGGTATATACCATCTACATCAAGTCAAAATGAAGTGACTAATGACGTGACCTAGAAAAAATGATTTATCATTGTATACAGTTTTACTCACGGTGTTGCATTGTAATGCGTCTGTCTATCTATTCGAAGACCCCAGGCACGAAAGGCAAAAAGTTTAGCTTTTCAGTATAGAAGAAGGCGTCATTCTTGTCATCATGATTTGCACTTGTTAGACCAACTGAATCGCAGTTGTAAAATAATTGTATATATATATAAGATTTACTTTAACGAGCTGTACAATTCCATATATAGCTCCCCACATATTCATGGATTACATGTATATATACATATACATAGGGTAACCTATGAATAAGTAGGGAGCTATATATGGAATTGCACAGCTCGTTAAAGCAAATATTTCTTTTTATCAATGGAACATGGTCTCTGAGAAGTTTTGTTTCGGAGTAAGAGTGAAATTACTACAATTTGTGACACCGGTGTTTTTCTCCGACATAGGGGCACAAAATGTGCAATTGCGAGACGACCAGTCCTCCTCGATTCGAGTGTGTGCAAGTCGAGATTAATTGCATGCAGACAGACCGTCTGTAGACGGTGTACATACAACGGCCATATATAAGTTTAAACAAAGATGGTAACATGAAGATGTCAAGAAATAGCTGCGGAGCTGAATGTACTGTGAAAGTACAATACGCGCTGCACAAATGGCAGCGTGTATAATTCGTCAAATGATGACACAGGGACAGGTCTGTCGGCCCGTTTCGTCGATCTGTACTTCTGAGTCGCCTGATAAGGTTGACAATCGTACCGCACTAATGAGATGTAGATCCACTTCCCGTCTGCCCGTGTAGGCAAAATGATCTCGTTCGAGGGGATTGCCCAAGTCCTTCGCTAGGCTTTGACTCAGTTTCGTTGGTACAGCGGAGTCTTTCTCACTGAAGAACGCGATCCGCGGTATATCTGCAATGAAATACATGTATGTATATGTATGTGCACATATTCGGTGAGAGGCACCCTGGCTAGGTGGACCACCCCAAGCCTGGACCTAACGCCTTGAGTTATGCCCCGAGCGGGGCGTGCACATGTTCTTAGATCACAAATGTAAATTTTGATACACATAAATAAACAAATGGTATATATATATATATATATATATAATGTTTACATAGTGACCAGTTTTCATTCAATTGTAGTGTTACAGGGATATATGATTAACTCACTACACAATATATATATATATATATATATATATATATATATATATATATATATAAAAACTTTCAAGCGTAAAACTGATTGGGATAGATGACGCCGAGGTACATATGAAGACGTATGGATCTGTAACCTTTATATTGTTGCAACGAACAAGCGAGGAACCTTTTATGCCTGTTTTCATGCACATATACGCTGATATCACTTAAAATGATAATCGCATAAAGTTAGCGATTACGCATTTTTGCAATGGAACAAAAGAACCATTTTTAAAGGAAGATGCTACAGTAGACAGTAATGCGCATAAGAAGTAAATGGTGGTGACGAAATTTGTGCGTAAAAATTATATTGCATTGTTGGTGTGGATAAGAATGTAGCGAATTCGATTATGAGTCTGCCAAGGCATATACAAGCACTCATAAACACAGCTTCTAAAAAATATGACGACTTATGCATTTATTTATAAAATTTGCGAGATGAGATTGTAGTTGCTGTTAAAACATACTTAATCATTATACATAGTCAGAACATAAATTTGCCAACGAAGTAATGTGCAAGAAGGAGAGATAAAATGTCTGAATATTATGCGTGGGATTATGTAGCGTACAGAATGCATTGTATAATGAGGAAAAGGTTTCTAAATATGTAACTTGTACCGGGATCTTGCCCTCGCACAACGAAGCGGTTAACAATACAAAAAAGCGTTTATATATGAGCTGGAATTTGGCAGCCAAGGTTATAAAATCTGGCAACTAACCTCTATGCGACTCTCCTCACAAGCGGTAGCGGTGACAGTTACTTCTAAAGGCGGGCTAAGTCAATCGAACTCACTTGAACCTATTGTTTGGCTAGTCAGCGACTGCCTGCGTATGCCACCACTCCATTGCCTAACTTTGGCCAGATCCCTAACGCTATTTTACACTAGACTTATATCCACTTTCCGCAACAGATAGATGTCACAAGTTGTAGGATAATGGGCTATATTAACCAGATCATTAAACAGACTAGATATGAACGAGAGTTCGATACCACACACGCGGATCAATTCAGTTTCCGGCTGTCGTGGCATTTTCCAGCTTCGTTTGAAATAAGCGCGTTAGCCGCCCAAACACCACCACCAACCGCAGCAGCAGCAGCACTACTGTGGTGTAGCACACAATGCTACAGTTCTTACAACGATTCTCTCGAAAAGTCCTCCATCTAAATAAACTGTTCGGGCTGGCCTTCAGCCAAGATTTAAGGCCCATGGGACTACTTTTCGCATTGCTTCATAGACGAACCCCCATGAATGCAAAAGTGCAACGGTGGGGCTCAGACGTGCGCAGCTATCTGTCCCCCTCCGGTCGCGAGGCGCAGGACGATGCACTACGCTACCGGGCTCGACATAAGTCCAAACTCTGGTACGCACCTTCGCGACAAAGTGCCATGAACCATTTGGGTGCCCGATCAGGATCCCAGTAGCGGGTGGCATACTGCGCCACGGCCGCTTCAGCGGTGTCCAAGTCTGTCATCTTGCGCAGACCCAGCACGATCTTGATCAGCCGGTATACACTCAACGCACCCTGCTGGAGGCCCGGCGTATAGAGCGCCTTCGCCAGTGCTCCATGAAGCCAGTCCGGATGCTTAAGGCTACCTTTGACAATCGATGAAATCGTTGAATTGAAATGCTTTTTGTCGATTTGGCTGTTGTTTTGTTGTTGTTGTTGTTTGTCGTTGTCGTTGCGAAACTGTTTTCACTGTTTTTGCTGATACTGCATTTTTGTTCTGTAATGGTTGCCATGACATGCGCATCATCTAAGGAAAGCTTTGTGTGAGGTGTTCTTGTTTTTTAAGTGAGCGTCTAGAAAGCCATAAAATCAAATACATGCCCAGGAACGGGAAGCGAGGACGACAACCTGCAACGGAAAGCACGTGCGCGAAATCGCATTAATTCTACGAGTTACAAACTTCCACATAATCAGACCACCTAGTTATAAAAAAAAGGAAGACCTTTTCTTCCAAAACAATAAAGATATTCAATCCATCCTCTCATGCTTTCTACACCTGGAACGCCTAAAATGAGCTTGAATTGCATATATAGATAATATTTGGTTTTGTTCTCCACCTTTGCTCCAGTCTAGTAAAAAATAATCAAATGATGCCGGGAGTAGTTCAAATAAAGAAATTCCTGTCCAGGCATCGACGGAGGGAAAATAGAGTAACTGTTTGTCGAATAACTGTCTGATGAGCGGTATGTACAAAAATAGATGGGAACACAACAAGTAAAATACACTTCATTAGTATATTACACAAAATGATCTACAAATAGATCATTTTGTGTAATATACTTTATTTTTATATATTATATGTTTAGGCCTTTCAATCTAAAATACGGTTGCCGCAATGTCATTGCTGTCGATGAGACGTTTATAGTAGTAAAAGTTTTATTAACCAATGACTGATTTACACATAGGCATTACATTTCCAGAGTTGAGACAGGAATTGCTCTTTCGCAACGCTGAGGGTAAGGCGGCCACAAAATATACATATGCACTTTAACGAGATCTCATGAAACTTCTTGCGCACACCGATCTTCACATGGAAGCCCTAGACGGCGAATCTGCTGACTGGATGTAGGTTCTCATAATTAGAGCCTTTCCATGAATTCGACGTCAATGCCTTCGTATCCGGGTCTCCCTTTCCCTTAGCAACGATACTAAGGAAACTGGTCCTCCATTTCACGGATAAGTAAGACGTTTTAGGCACTTCATTAAAGAGATCAGTAAAACACGACACAAGCAAAATGACCTACAGAAGATGGTCATTTACCACTGGGTCGGGTTCAGGATGCCTTCCCCAGCGGCGCGCTTACCATTGCATCAGTCACCTCAGAGTCGCCAAAAACAACAAGACAGCACCTGGCGAGCTTTCTGGACTCGCTTGCTACATGCTGAAATTACTACAGGAGTTCCGCTCGCAATGGTTACCGCACCAGCAAACATTTTACGGACGTGCTCGTCTAACTTCTCAGGCTGGATTTGACATGAGGTAGCGCATCTATCCGACACGCATTTATTTGTGTGGTGATTGATGTGCCTTGACCAGTAGCTTGTACTCACTTCGCTCTTCGTGTTCTCTTAGAGCGTTTAGGATTCTTTTACTTTCTTATTTTTGTTCACTACTTTCCTATAATCGCGGCTTGGGAGTGCTGTCGACAACTTTAGTCGGCCCGTGACTCTTCACTTCTACGGAGACTCTGGGTAATAAGAAGGGAAGCAGCTCTTCAATAACGCTGGTGACTGCTGTTTGATTTGCTTCTATTGCACATCAAGCAAGGAACGATCCTTTCCAACAGACCTTGTACTATATCAACAGCCATGTCGGCTGAGGGTGCCACCTTCTTCGTAGACTTTGCTCGGGGTCGGCTTCTTGACTCATGGGGACGGTGATGTCACTCACCTCAATACCATTCTTTACGACAGACGACCAACTGCGTTTCGTGAAAGTTTCGGAGGCTTGAATGTATGCGACGGGGTGGGAAGCGGAAGGAAAGCGGCACGGCTGCCAGGTTCGGTTCTTTCTCGATATCGTTACGCTCGCTTTAACATCTTTATACGACCCAACCTAGCGGGGCAAAAGCCCCCATATAACCTCGTGCTCGCCATTACATAGACAACACCTAGGCTGAGCTTTTGCATTCTCTTCTGAGATGTTTTAGAGAATCACCCCTCCTACACTTTGGCTTTGGAGCCAAATCGACGGCAAGTCTACACTGTAAATGATCCGCACTGTAGCATTTGAAGCACTGCATTGAATCTCAGTACAACACAACTCCGTGCTGCTTTAGGTCCAAGCGGACCTCTGACGGGGAAATGTTGCCCGCAAACGTTAGAATGGCATGTTTAGTCGTGGACATCACCCAAGTTTTTGGTTTTAACTAGAGCCACTTTGGTCACTTCCGACGAACTAAGTGCTAGTTTTATGAAACAGAAGGGTGTACACCAGATGTTTTACCTTTTACAAAAGAGCGCGCTCCACTCATCATAGCACATACTTTAACAGCAGCCACCTCTTGCAGCGAAAGCAGGGCCCTCTCCGTCTTCCACCACAATGACAATCTCCCCGGTCTTTGTAAAATGGGGCCCTTTAATCCTCGCCTTGTCATCGCTTGCGATACAGTTGCAGACTTCATTAAATTTATTCCGCAGTTTGTCTTCATTAGCAGAAAATATTACTGTTTCCTCCTGTCTAGCCACGACAACCTTCGGCGTCTTCGGTCTCCTACCACGAAACTGCCGTGATGAATCCTGCGTCGTCAGGCTGCTCCCCGCTTGTACAAGGCGGACTATCTTGCGATACTTGCACGTCTTCCACCCGCGCGTCTTCAATTGAGCTCGACATTGCGCGTTTTTCTTCTTCAGCACGAACTGAACGGTCGCTCGCCCCACACGTGTCGGCTCGTGTTGTTGCCGGCTGAACCGGTAGTTCAGTCCCGCGCGGCTTTAGCAGCGGAGTGCGTTCTCCTCCCCCTTGTTCCAGTCAGACAAATGATTTCTTCGCCGAGTTGTGCTAGATCCCAAAGTTCGTTTGACGAATTCGGGGAGAACCTATATATATATATATATATATATATATATATATATATATATATATATATATATAATAGAAAAAATATGCAGAAGACAGAAGCTATGAAGTTCAGGCACGCGGGCAGGCTGGCCGTGACCGATACACTTAGGTTAAATGGACAAGACCTGAACTAGGTAAATAAGTTTACATATCACAGTGACCCCCTCAGCAAAGACCTTCGCTGCACATATAGAGGAGAGGTCTCGAAAAGCCTCAATTGCGGCGACAACCCTTAAGAAGCCCCAGATGCTCTCGATTAAGGCAGCGCTAGCTCTTTTTGATATAAAAAAAGCGCCAATTGCATCATACGTAATCCAGCTTGTGTGGGCAAAGCTAAGCTCGGCTCAACTTGGTGCACTCGATCGGGTGAAACCAGCTTATTTGAAACGGATCCTAGGTTTACATATGTCAGCATACAACCGCCTCCCGTATTTGCTGTGCGAGGCTCCACTATTCGTGGAACAGATCAAAAAACTGTTTGCGTTTCCAGACACCCCTGCATACAGCGAGTTCATACGGCGATACGAAGAAAAAATGGCAGAGATCGACTCACATGTTTATATGACAGATGCAATGGTTAGGTCAGAATGAAAGGGCACGGTCAGGACAAACAAACACATAACCGCCCGGTTTGCTGTGTACGGTTTTCACCACCTTCTATGTCAGAAAAACGCTTTCCATGAACCCTGTGACACATGTGTTTGTAAATATTGTTATAGTATATGTGTAAGATATCATGGCAGTGAGAGCAATGCAATCTCCTCTCTAACAAAGCTGGCACGGAGCGATTTTTAATATTAATATAATTACTAGGCTGTAGTGATATCGATTGTACTATTATATTTTTTACCCAATCTGGTGTGTAAATAAATCATGCGATATATATATATATATATATATATATATATATATATACACAATTAATTTGTTCATGTGCGGATCAATCCAGCATATCGAAGAGATTTCTACAATTAAAGGCGTTTAGCATGATGTCTAAATTATTTTACAACTGTGCTGATTGCTTGATTTAAGTAAGTGGTAAAATTTCCCTATAGACCTATATCGGCAATTGTTTAATGTCGCGTGATAACGACATTAGCGATAACATTCGAGAATTAGGCCAGTGCATGAACTCTGCAGCTGTAGAGTGAATCCATTCAGGGTGATCCAGGTTCGATCTACCGAGTTACACTTACCACCTGAAATAACAAACAACATTAAAGCCAGAACAATACGTTGCATGTGGGTACAAAGATTGGAAAAACACGTTCCCTTACTGTCTATATATTTGCCCCTTACCTTCTGCTTTTTTTTGCATTCTCTCTCTATACACGTACCATGTATTTATTTTATATGTATATACTTATTTTGTACACACGCATTTGTATTTCTATTTATTATGCATTCACGTTCGCAAAGACTCAAATGTAGTGTTCCCACCGTAAATGATTGAGCACATATATATATATATATATATATATATATATATATATATATATATATATATATATATATACAGGTAGTTCAATAAGTTCTTAGAATGAGCTTTTTAGAATTCGAATTTTGGCACGCTTTCACCGCTAATAGGAACTGCAACTTTTCGACTGCTAGCACTCAATATATTATGGTGATTGGCCGTTGCGATTTCGTTTGATAGCTTTTCCCGTGCAACGTATCGGCGTGATTTTTAAAAATGGAGAAAAAAGAGTTTCGAGTGGTTATCAAGCAATTTTATTTCAAAGGTTGGAATGCGACCCAAGTAAAAATTGAGTTAGACGAGACGTACAGTGACTCTGCGCCATGTTTTGCCACTGTTTCCAACTGGATAATGTGTTAAAAAGAGGTCGCAGGAGCACCGAGGATGAACTACGTCCAGGAGGCCAAAAAACGGCAACTGATGAGGAAAACGTAGAGAAAGTGCGAAAAATTCTTGGCACAGATAAGCGAATGAACATTAAGGAAATAGCGGAGGCATTAGGGATTAGTTTAGGCAGTGTGCATTTTATCCTACACGAAAACTTGAAGATGAAAGAGCTTAGAGCAAAATGGCTGCCGCATTTGCTCAACCAAGGCCAAAAAGACGCGCCTGTTTTGGCTTTACAGCGAAATTTGGCCAAGATGTCGAACAATCTGTCGGATTTTTGGTGCAGATTCATGACCGTCGATGAAAGCCGGGTTCATCACTACACTCCCGAGACCCAAGAAGCATCTTGCCAATGGTGTGCACCTGATGAAGGACCTCCGAAGAGGGTGCGGACAACGGCATTGACCGGAAAGGTGATGGCTACAGTTTTTTAAGACCAACGTAGAATAATGCTGGTCGACTACCTTGAGAGCTGTAAAACGATCACAGGAGAATATTATGCAAGACTGTTGGACTGCCGTTAGCAAGAACTCATCGTGAAACGGCCCGCTTTGCAGAAGAAGGTTGTCCCGTTTCACCAGGGCAATGCTCCCGCACACAAGTCCCGGCAAGCATCGGCAAAACTGGCCCAACTGAGGTTCGAACTTATTGAACAACCCTCCTATTCTCCAGACCTGGCCCCCTCTGATTATTTCCTCTTCGGACATTTGAAGAATAGTCTCGGTGGAAAGCGTTTTTCCAGCAATGAAGAGGTTAAGGCTGCTGTCAATGCCTATTTTCAGCCTAACGACGCGGAATTCTACTCAAGAGGTATGAAAGCTCTGAAATCTCGGTGGGAAAAGTGTATTGAGCTTCTCGGGGAGTATATCGAATAAGAAAAATTTAAAAACATGATTTGGAAAATACTCGGTTTTCATTCTAAGAACTTATTGAACTACCTGTACTTCTTTTTAAATATGTACGCCAGGTTTAAATTATTTCTAAACGCCAGGTTTAAAAAGACGCGCGCTCGCTTTTTTCGCTCAAAGTTCGGCGCCTTGCACTTACGGAAGTAACTTCGCAGTTGTCGAACTGAGGAGTGCAAGAGATCGAGCCTGGACGTCCGATTCGCCCAGAGCCATCAGCGTGGCCGCATACGTGCCTTTAGTCGCCCGCCGCGTGCATTCATCACGTGCATTCATTACGTGCATTACAATTCGAATTAGTCCGTTTGATCTGATTGTAATTCGCGTGCTTAACTTTCCGTTTTCCCCTGTTTTTTCATATATAATCTCGGCTTGTGTCACATGTCACAAAAAGCGACAGCCCATTCTAGCTGAATCTATACCGAGTGTCGAAGCGACTATAGCATATCACATGACTCGCTGCCTCGCTGGAGAAACGCTCTTCTTGAAAGGGCTCTCTCTCGACGATGGCACATACGGCATACACATACATATACAATAAACGCAATTTTATTGGGAGTCTTCGAATTACATAAAGAATATATGTTCCTGGTGTTGCACAATCAGTGACGCACTTCATCGGATCTGAATTCAGTTTAGGCGGCATCAAGTTCACTCGTGTGTTCTGTTTGTTTGTACGAATGGCTTCTTGGAAGCTTTTACTTAGCGTGTGCAACGCTTACCGGCAGAATGTGCCATCACAAGATCAAGTTGATGTACTCCAAGTTCCTTTAGTACTGCTGTGGCTATTTCAAGCTTTTCCTCGGTGCTGTGAAAAAACTCGCCTGTCTGCACGGTGTACCTGAAATCTAGCTTGAAAAATCGCAGCTGTTAGCCCATACGAGAAAAATCGGCCTAGTTGCGGTAGCCGAGACGAGTCTACAGCGTCTTGCTGCGCTTATTGCAGAATTAGCGTTTTAGCCGCTTCGACAGCTTTCAGCGTTGATGTTGCAACAACAACGCAGAGCGGACAGCGCGTCACGCACTCTAAACAAAAGCTCTCTATTCAGTCAGTAACTAGAGCTGACTTGGTTCAGCTTATAGGACATGCTCTATTACTGCGATATTTGCAAGACACACACACACAGTGGTGAGGTGATCTGAAGGACGCACTCGCCGCACTGCAAGACACATTTCCCTCGATTAGATATTTAAAAGCTTGATAGAACTAGAACTAGTGACATGGTATGCATGCTACTCAAATAGAAAATAAATTTATAACAGCCTACGATACTGCATGTGAACGCTGCGGTGGGCGACTGATGGATTTGGGCCTAATCGAACCACGTCCCGGCGTGATTGCTCGTCCTACTTTGCTCGACGAATAGGCGCTCACACAAATGCGCCGTGGCCAACTTCGAGATACGCGACGACGCGCCGGTGCAGTCATGTAAATCTAAAAGTATTATATATATATATATATATTTATATATATATGTGTGTGTGCGACCCACTAAAAATGGCGTTTGTGATCCGTCGGAAGTGGACTATTTCAAGCAGCATCATTATCGGTTGAGGCCTATTTAGGTGAGAGGTTTTTAGTGGGTATTATACCAACAACATCGGCATCGAGTTCCACACTACCCGCTTTGAGTGTGCGTAAAATCATTTTTCCCTCTCAAAAAAAAATATTTCGGCTGTATGTGCAGAACGAGGAGAAGTAGTGTATGTATGCAGATCTATGTGAGTGCATACATATGTGCATCTGTCTGCACAATTAAAAAAACTTTTGCTTTTTCGCCAAAACATTTGCCAAACTTTGCTTATGCAAGGCACTCATTGCAATGGCAGCTTTTTCATCGTTTTGAATATACATATGTATTTACACAAGTATATACAGGGCAGCTGACAAGCGTCAATGTTATATGCATAGTCAATTTGAGTGAAATCAATTATATATAAACTATATTTATTAAAATGACATTTAAGTTATTATATATATATATATATATATATATATATATATATATGTATATATATATATATATATATATATATATATATATATATATATATATATATATATATGTTATAGCCCAATCAGAAACAAACACTTTAGGTGGTAAGACAAACTCACCTGGAAAGGTCACCGTGATGAAGTCGATGTCGGCCTTACGGCAAAGAGTGTCGCCTAGCAGACGGAAATGTTCGCCATTTCCGGGTGCTCCATGGAAAGCGAAGATCTTTTTGGCTTTCGGCGACGCGTTGGGCGATCGTAGAACGTTGATGGTAATGCAGAGCTCCGGACGACGCGGTCGAGGTAGGTACGGCTTCAGCTCAGGCCAACGTGCATACAACGATTCACAGCAGCGAATCTGTGACCACCCATGTTGAATTATTTACCTCTGCACATTTAGTAATACATTATATGTAAAACAGTTGATGATTCGTCGTAACTAACATTCTAATTTAATTCTGTTTCATTCAATTTAAACAGTTGAGTTTTGGCCTAGCTCAGCTCATACTCAAATAGATAGTTTAATATACATTTCACGTATAGCATTGCCCGTCATAACCCATTATCTGGCTTCACCCTTTCGACGAGAGCAGCAGTGTGCATTGATTTGATCTCCAGTAACGCGCAATCCTCTGCATGGCCCTTGACATAGCTTTGCAGTCCCACGTCTCGTGAGAAACGGTGTTCAAACATGAATGCATGGGCTTATCTATCCGCTTAACACGCATACCTAAATAAATATACATGTTACACTTTTCAGGGGCACTTTACAATATCAGGGGTATTTCGAACGGCAGCACAGACGGATATGTGGATAGATCTAAGATTGTTGTCACCACAGCATGGCATGTAGCAGCATGGTGGCTGATAACTCTCGGCGGAATGGTTAACCATAGCATACCACCAGGCAGTGATAACTACTACACAAAAATGTAACTAAAATTACTAAGCTCAGATATTCTTTAGACGTGTAGTACTTGCGGAAAGGTGGGGGGGGGGCAATTGCAAAATAGGCTCTAAAATAAAGTATGGGTTGCTCTTGGCCCACCTAAAGCGGCATTCCGTTTTAAAAGGAAGTCAAATAAAATTCATTGGACATTTGATGCACGCACAATTAGTTGAAAGCATATTAACGGGGGTGCTCGGGAGAGCGATAGGTCAACAGATGTGGCGGAAGGTGTAACAAAATGCTCGGCAGTGCCAACAACAACAGGGTTGAAGTAGTATTAAAGAACGGTTCCAACTCCTCGCCTCTTCCTGAGACCATCTAGGTGAGAGGTTTTTAGTGGGTATTATGCCAACAACATTGGCATCGAGCACTACCCGCTTCGGGTGTGCCTAAAAGCATTTCTTCCTCTCACCACAAAAGAAAAGTGCCAGCAACATGGGTAGGCAAGAACAGGGGGGTGGAAAGATGGAAGCACTAACTACAAACGAAAGAAAAGTCAGTAATAGCTAAGATAACAGAATAATAACGAATAGAATATAGTCGTGCCAAGCCATATAATTCAATACCACGAAATAATAACAACAATTACACCAACAACAAAACAACTGATTGTGTGTTTCGATCAAATTAAATTAAGCGAATTTTACCATATCATTCATATAATTATAACATAAAAATAGAGATATCCATCTTACGGAAACGTATACGGGTTAGTTGAGTATCCTTGTAGCTTACCGTCTGTTACGGTTAAGCGAGCAGAAGAATAAAAAGTGTCCTCAACACCGATAGTAATATTATGCATTCTATTAATATTTGTGTTGAGGGCACACGATTTAATAATAATAATAATAATAATAATAATAATAATAACCCACAAAAACGGGTTAAATATGCTGGACTGGAAACAAGATATATTTTTTTGCCTATTGCCATGGAGACACAAGGACCAGTCAGCAAGGGAACCGAAGCATTTCTCAAAGATTTAAGTAAGCGAGGAAGTCACAAGCGTTGTCCTTGGCCGTTTGCAGAGGGAACGCGGCATCTATTTTAGGCGCCATGGAGTGAAGTAATTATTTAAAAAAACTTTGCAATTATACGTTCAGACCTCACAACTGTAACATTGTTTAACATGTAATAAATAATAATTCGTTTCAGCATGAGTATTCTCAAAAAGTGTCTCTAATTTCCAGAGAGTTTTATCTATTACCAGCTATGACTAACCAGGCCTGGAAGGACTCTCTCCTGCCATGTCGTCAGCTCGCTACAGTGTTCACGGATTTCATCATCTACTATGCCGGTCTGCTGCGTTTCATGAGCCCAAGGAGGACTGAAAATGCCGTCGTTGTGGCGGTCCATGTTCCTTATACCACCTATCTGATTGTGCGGAATCCGTATCGCTTGCTCAGCTTCAGCGAGAATGCTCATAATTCATCTTTACCATGTTTTTTTTAAAAATATATATCAGGTTTGTATTTACATACCCAAACAGGGTGCATTTTAAATAATAATAATAATAATAATAAAATGTAACCTTTGTACACTATAGCGAAAAGGCTATAGTGGAAACGCTGTGCGTACACTTTATTATCAGCCTGTCAGTAGCCAGACCAGTGCTCGGATCAATCCCGATAGACTCGAGCTTGCCAGCTATATGAAACTATATGATATACATAAGAACTATATTAAAAATACTTTTTGGGCTGACGGACTCAAACAAACAAACGTCTTAATCTTTAATTCCATCGTACCGACTTCTAACGCGACCCATGGGTTGGTAGGAGATGTATACGTAGCTACAAACCCTGATTTGAGCATCTTCAAGTAAAAAGTTGCCAGTGTTTACCAAACGACAAATCGTCAACTGGGCCATGCATGCGGATCTAAATCGATGGAGTCGATGGTTCACAAGCACCATCTCTTAGACAACGAGATAATGTCCCGTTTGCTGCCTATCTTACTCTGTCTACTGACAAGTAGACTGTGAGACCACCACATCATCAACCATTGTACATCAAAACCATCTATATAATGAAAACGGCGCCGTTTATGTGTTTGATTTTCTTCTGACGTTTTTCGTCATTGTATTATCGCCACACCATAGAGCGGACGCACTACACAGTACAGGCAAATATATTTCATACCTTAAGTTGTGAAGTAGTCAGCGTTGAGGTGGACGTGAGCTGATGATGGTGGTGCCGGTCGAGGCGGGCTCGACGTGAAAAAAAGATCCGCGGAAGAATTCCCGAAGCGCCTAATGCTCGCACACACTGCTGCATAATGAATGGACTGACTGACGGATTGTCCGTAGCGCGAGTCCGCACCTCACCGACACTGAGTTACACTTAGCGGTTGATGAGGAACTTTTATGAGATATGAGGTCTTCACGCTGCCTTGTGACAGCGACTTCTTCTGTGGGACCGCCTGTGCTCACCTATCACGATAGGTAGATAGATAGATAGATAGAGGGGATACACAGGGAGAAAACAGAGAGAGTTCGAAGAGAGCTCTCGCTCTTCGAGTCGCCTTACCTTGGGCGTCACTGAACGCAACGACGGCCGCTTGAAACATCTGCTACTAAAGTTACCAGCCGCCCCCGATCAGGTATCTGGCAATTCCCATCGTGTCAACCTCCAGCCAGCATAGTAGCGCGCCCTTTGCCACAGCAGAGGCAGAGATGTCTCGAGCGAGCGAGCTATCGGGAGCATCCGAAACGCGAGCTTGCCAGCCTGCCTGCGCCAGCGATGGGTTCCAAAAATTTACAATCGAAGTTGGAGATAGGCGGTATGACGATGTCTGAGTAGAGTCTGAGACGTAATTTAATCTCTATCTCTCTGCCTATTGTTGATTGCTTGCTCGCTCGACGACCGCCCACACACATGTGTCGAGTTGTGTCCGACCAGAGTTGTATCCGTGGTGGACAGAAAGTTACTCAATGGGTAGCTGAAGATGGCGATAATGCCTATTGAAACGTTCAATTCAAATCGTATTCAGAGAGTCTATTTTCAACCACATGCGCTTTTCAACGAAAGAATCCTCATTTCGTACATCGCCGTATGGTTGTCATCACAGCTACTCATAAAATCGATATTCTGTGATACCTTAATTAAACTCAATAAACATATTAGTCAAGAAAGAATCATATTTCATTCACAAGTAGAGCCGGTTTGGGTGGTCTGCGTCCCCGACATCTACGTGACATGGTCGACCAGACGATTTCCTCTTTAGAACGTCTACTGAACGAACTAAGTATCTATGTGTTCACAATACTCAATAGTACCTTACCGTCATTTTGTCTACCGATTTTATATGGTGCAAGCCTAACCGCTCTTAGAAAAAAGGATAACTCAATTCAACTCATTGCTTTCGGGCCGGCCTTACGAAGAGCAGCATTTAAGATTGCCATGCTTCTCGTCAAGTTAGGGTTGCCATAAGAGAAAAAGTAGAAGCCACTGCGCATGCCACGCGTGCCTTTTTGCAGGCAGGGGGCCCGAAAATAGTGCTAGTTGAACTAAACTTTCGAAATGCGTTTCATGCAATAAAAGAGATAAAATTAGCGACTCCCACCGTTGTTGTGGCAGGGCTACAGAAACCCGTCAATCCTTGCTTGAACGGCAGATATAACCATAGAGTCAAGAACGGTATCTAACAGGGCCAGCCTGTTTTGACTTGGCATTTGTAATCTGGTGTCAAATTTTCAAAGCCCCTTTAAAGTCTGGTACTTGGATGATGCAATCCTGAGTGGTCCCGCAGACGTTGTGGCAAAGGATCTACGGAAGACAGGAGAACTGACGCTCAACGCTTTTAAATGTGACGTCACAGCTATAAGAGTCAATCCACAAGAACAAGAAAAAGCAGTTCAAACGGCCATTTAAGCGCTTCCCGGAATAATTTGCACGACACAGGATGATCTAGATGTTCGGAGTGAAGAATTCTGGGTGAAGGGTCATGTGTGAAGAAATCCCACGGGTTCTTCGTGCAAAACGAAACGCCCTTGCATGAATTTGCCACGTTTGACAACACTGCACCCGCAGGCGACCTTTTGCCCGTGGAGGCACAGTCTTGGTTCACCAAGATTTAGCAATATGTTGCAAGCATACCCGACCTTCACATATACCGAAGGGCTTGCTGCTTACGACAAAACTACTAAGGTTATTTAAGGTGAGGTATTGAACATTAGTTTAGAGGAAAGGTTATGCAAATGAGCTTTCGTAGACTTTCGTACTAGAAGGGCTGCTGACCTCGCCGCAGTGTGCTATGCTGCATCATTGAATCAATTTGGCTCTCTAGCGAAATCACTTGTTAATGAAAATGCAAAAATAGTGTTAACGACAACTATCATGTTGGCAGATGCCAATTCGACCCCGGCCTCCTGAAAGAGCACGTAAACCAACGCTTTCTCGACGCTTGTGAAAGTAAAACATTATCAAGGGGTATCATAGATGACCTCACATCAACAAGAAAACGTGCCGTCTTATTAGCGGCTCAACATCTCTTCAGCGGGGGCTGGCTCCAAGAGCTGCCCTCCCGCCAGCTTGGCATCGTGCTGAACTCCTTCCGCAAGGTATCAGCCCTTAGGATAGGCGCCCCCGTCTGCCAGCCTTTCTCATTTTTTCCATACCGCCAATCTGCTGACTCTAGCGGTCTGCACCCGTTAATCTGCCCGACTAAAAAGTCCCGACAGACTTACAAGACGAGCGGAACTCAACGCCATATTAAGAAGAGCTCTTGGAAGGGCAGGGATACCATCCACACCCGAGCCGATCGCACAGGGTCTGAAAAGGCCCTGTGCGATCGGCTCGGGTAAAATGTATGCTATACTATCAGCACAGGTACAGCAAACGTTCTGAGGGATTGGAAAGCGTATAGAAGACGTTACAGGCAATCGACGCAAGACCATGTTTTTAAGAGAGATGATGTCATTAATTAAGGAAACTAAGAGAGCATTAATACTTAAAAAAATATAATAATAATAATAATAAACCCGTGAGGGAACTGGCCATTTGATGCTAAAACAAATTCTTATCCTTTATGTAAATAAAGCGTGTATTCTAATACGGTTCAAATGTTCCATCTATCGAGATATTGCTCACGTAGTAACTTACGATGCCATCTTTCCTTAGGTAAAGTACGTGATGTACATTATCTTAATCTTTATCAAAAGTAGACAATTTGGTCATGGACATACCCGGTGATTTAAGTCTATATAAGATCGCATTGGGAAGTGGACTGTTAGAACGCTTCTTGGTGTTGGATGCAAAATAAAATGATATTTTAGGCGATAACAAGCCACAAAATGTATTTATATCATCATCGTATTTATTTCACTCATATTGAGTATGCATATAACATGAACAATTATACATATTATACAATCATACACTCAGCTGCTCGCGGCATGTTATTCGAGAGAGGCAGTGCAGTGATCTCTTCGCAAGGGCCAGGCAGGCAGATGCATGAAAATTCGTACACGCCTGAGAGCACAGACGACAGACGCACTCGGTGTACTCTTCGTGGAAGCTCGTATTCGAACAAACCAGGTGATGATAGCCATGAACTATGTATCTTGTATAAACGTGGCGATTGTCACACGCAAGACCAGACCAGAGGTGAGAGGCCCTGAAAACATCCAGGTCTCCGGCCTCTCGTCGGACTTGTTCAACTTTATTTTCCCATTCCGAGATAAAGAGGGTTTGATAGAACTCGGCAAGAAAATAAGTTTTCCCTGTGGAGGGAAGACGTGGACACGTCTTGTTTAGGAGAGAGAGTGAAGTTTATAAAAGTAGTTTTTCTGCCTTTTTTTTCCTACATAGTTGTGCGAAATCTCTGTTTGCGGGAGAACCATGAAGGAACCGATTACACCGGCGTGTTCGGAGAAAAATTCTGACACAACGGAAGACACTTCACTAGCTTGCGTAGCAAAAAGCTAATACCCAGATTAAGGGAAGTCATGAAAACTCGATGTTTTACGTTAACGCCTTTTCATGAAAAATCGTAAAATGTTTCCATTGCGACCAAAAATGTACGCTTGAAAGACCACTCTCACGCAATAGCAAATTTAATGCCCATCATTTTCGTATCAAGGTGATGGTGCTGCGTTACGTAGTTGTCAAGTCACTAAGCTTTTTCGACAGTCATAGTTGTTATGTTTTACGTGCAAGTTTTCACGTTCAGAACCGTAAAAATTTGCCAAGACGTTTCCGCCCCCTCCTTCCACTAGAAAAATGTATTTTCTTGTTGAGTTCTACCAAACCTCAAAATATGTACCTAACTTTCTCATACGCCCTATGGAAATATGCATGCCTTCGCTTTCGATATGGCTATCGAAAAAGCTTAGTGACTTGACAACTACGTAACGCAGCACCATCACCTTGATACGAAAATGATGGGCATTAAATTTGCTATTGCGAGGTTGGCGTCTTCAACCTCAATCGAATTATCTCAACAACTGGTGCACAGCTTGATATTAGGTACACAAAGCGGCTCCTTGCCCGCACTGACAGGCAAAGTACTCGCTTCATGTACATTGTAAAACACCTTTCAAGCAAACCAAAGTTTGCCTGAGTAAGGTGTTCCCATACTCTGTCAAGACCATACATCAGCGCCGGAACAACCTTGAGGTAGAAAAGCGCCACTGCCGTCGGGACGGACAGTCGCCGGCCATCGCCTATTTCTCCATAAAGGGCGATATATATATATAGATATATATATATATATAATATATATATATATATATATATATATAATATATATATATATATATATATTATATATATATATATATATATATATATATATATATATATATATATTAACGATTACTACAATATGGAGGTTTCCCGGACTGTCGCTAGTTCGTCTATGGCCCATCATGTGTATATAGAATAGAAGTCTATAAGATTACATTAAATGTAGGCTATGACCTTTTTTGTGTCATAAGCTATATTTTGGCAACCCAAATTATGAGTATAGAAGTTAACCCAACGTTATTTGAATGTATTTAATTTTTGCTCGTATGCGTCTTGGCCGACATGACCCTACTTATTGAAGGTGTGCTACAGCAATTCGATCTTCCGGAGAATCAGGCCTACAGGGAATTAATCCATCAATGGAAACTTCAAATGGTGAAGGTTCACCCGGATTCTTTCAAGACAGGATCGGTGGCTAGAGAAATATTTTTTAGGACTAACCGGAAAATGCACTACGCACACAAATACACAATTGCACACGTTGTTGTCATCTTACCTAATTATATTGTAACGTTGCGACGTTACGCTAAGTCAGCTTGGGGATGTAGACTCATCCGGGCGGGTACTGCAGCCCGAGGGACTCAGGAACGATGAATGACGACACGCGGCATAAGGTCTAATGCAAAGCACAGCCGAGCAACGGATGTTTTTAAAGCCATGCTGCTCGATCTATTTATTGGTTCACGAGGCACCGCGGCGTGCTGACACCCCAAGGGGTGTCAGAACCCGCTCTCAAATCTGTCAGAAGTACAGCGGCTTGTGTTTGTTTCGTATAGGATTACAGGTTAAGTGACTGTTTGACTTGAACTGCTGATCATAGGTCGACCCTCTCCCGATGTCGGCCGATGACCGTTTGGACGGCAGAGGACTTTGGAATTTCGGCGCGTAAGGCTGTGACTGTTCTCTCCTGGCTGGTTGAGACATGTCTTGTTCGGTTGAGACATGTATCAATCGGTGAACGTTGTGTATGTTGAGGTTCTGGCGCGGGCGCTGTAGCCGTTGGACGTGGTCGGTTAGGACTTATTTAAATTGCGCTATGATGCGCATACAGTGGGTGGACTTCGTCACAATATCAAAGGAAGCTAAAATCTATCAGCGTTTCAAGTGTTTTGTCGTTTGTCCTAGGTAGGCCGTACAGTAGGGGGCTCATGCCGGACTACCATGTGTTTAAGCGTATTTTCGAATTCGCTTTGCTAGTACTCGCAGAATGTGGACGTAGCTCTCAGAATCGCGACGTTAACCCGTAGAACGTCAGTTCACCGCCAGGCCGGTCCACCCGGGCCCTGACCCGGCCCCGACCGCGGATTGGAACCCATTTGGTCATCTATCGATTTGTAAACTATGAAAGGATGTGCATAGCACACATTGGTAGATCGCATTGCGTTCAATAAAATGGCCAAAAATAGTAAAACCAATTGAACCCTGACATTAATAGCCTGAAAAGTCCTAGAAGGGCATAATCCGAAAAAATATATTCTCTGACTGTCTGAAGTATATACTTGCATACGATGAAGTTCTGGAAGGTCACGCACACACCTGTAAGAGTTAGACTGTGGTTTTCTGGAAAATATTTAGGTGGTACTGTGTTATGCCGTAGACGAGTTTCATCTTTTGTTACGCAACAAAAATAAATATTATGGGCCCGACGATAGGTGTGTCCGCGTCAGATGTAGGGAGCGATATGAGCTATGCCTTATGTGCTATTCACTTTATCCAGAGTACGCAACATCCGCATAGACACAGTCAAATAAGATATATATAACGCGGCTTCTATCCTGGGTTTTATGAGCGCCAACCGTACTGTTCCTGTAAAGACCGTGAAATGCAGCTACGCCGAAATTGACCAGCTTTTGCACACTAGCGACAGCAAAGTTTAATACCAGCCGTATTTAACGGACCTCCACGACAGAACTCCATGGCCTCGGCCTTTCCTGTCTTTTCACCGCCGAGAGGGTCTTGGGGCCTGCGTTTTATATGGGGGATTTGGAAACATGAATGCACTATTGGCAAATATACTGGTAATTAACAGCACATACCACTAAAAACCTCAATCCTCCCACCCCCTACTGAGTTCGAAAATATGTGGCACTACTTTGAGGCCGTGCGATGGGAGCCTCGTGCTCAATCGGCTGGGTTGCCATGGCCCCTTGCGGGGCACCCTCATCTCGGCCACCTGTTGGCACCTGCGTGCCTCCGTAGCGCTCGCGAACAGCGAGCGTTCTTCAGCCGCGTCTTCTCGACAATTCGATCTTCCGGAGAATCAGGCCTACGGGGAATTAATCCATCAATGGAAACTTCAAATGGCGAAGGTTCACCCGGATTCTTTCAAGACAGGATCGGTGGCTAGAGAAATGTTTTTTTAAGACAAACCGGAAAATGCACTACGCACACAAATACACAATTGCACACGTCGTTGTCATCTTACCTAATTATATTGTAACGTTGCGGCGTTACGCTCAGTCAGCTTGGGGATGTAGACTCATCCGGGCGGGTACTGCAGCCCGAACGCGGCTGCCGCAATATCTCGTGCTGATCCTCCTGGCCTCCTGTGGAGTCGGGCGATTCTCGGCTTTCCTATCTTTGTTCTAGGATTAGCCGCAAAATACCTACACAATGTTAACGATTCAAGCTATCACGAGTGAGCACAATATTGTCCGCGTACGTCATTGCCAGTACTCTCTGGAGCCCCTCTTACACACAGTAGGCTAGATGGGCGAGGTGCAGCGTCATTACGACACCACTCAGTGGATCCCCCGGGGAAGTTGCCATATTTGCTCAATCTCGAGGTGGTTTGTCTTGTCTTATAGTTTAGTAATTTAGGGAATTAAGTTAGGGGTTATAGGGGTGCAGACAGAACGCGAGGCCGTGGGTCTAAGTTGTACTTGCGTACACTCGTAGGCAGTCCGCCTGCGGCACTGTTGAGTAGGTGTGGTGTTTGATACTTCGCTCGGAAGCAATTGAAGGAGCACGGCACCGTTAGGAATCTAACAACGACGTTGGTTCAGTGGTTCAGCAGTGGCCAACTAGTGGTATCGGATAAACTCATGTAGTGAGAGTGAGGTGATCATAAATTGCCACAATTACGCTACTTATACCGGAACCGGAACCCCAGGGTGACTACATTCGAATCTAGAGTATGCTGATGTTTACTTAGCGCGAGACAAAGTAGATGGTGGCCGGTTATTTTATACATACACACCATATCCTACAGTAAAAATACGCATTTGACGTCATCCGTCTGACGTTATCCGAGATACACACAGTGCACGAGTTAAAGCCTAGTGCTAGTGTACTCCATCAGGTTGATTGCTGTTCTGTAGTAGAAATGAATACGAATATCTTTCATGCGTTTATTCCCCTAAATAGCGAGAAGGATTGGAAACCCAGCTGCAACCTGTATTGGGTATAATATATATATATATATAGTTAGCGAGCTAAAGTTTAAACTCCCATTTATGCCGTGCTTGGAGCGCTCTACATGCAAGGCCAGTAACACGGCCGATGTTAAAGGCACGTCACAAATAAGGCTTCTAAGACGACCTAAAAATACTTTCCGGGCTGACTCTCAGCCAAGATTTAGCATCTATGGGACTGCTTTTCGCATTGCTTCATAGACGGGCAATAAATAAAAATGTGCAACGGTGTGGCTCGAACCCGCGCACCTATGTGTCTCCTCCGGTCGCGAGGCGCAGACGAATCCACCACGCCACCGTGCTCGACTCCTAAGACGACCTGAAACGTATTTACTAGCTCTACGACGATCATTCCAAACACGCCAAAACCACACTATAGTGGGATCGAATCAAGGAAACAAGTACCTCTCCAAAACTCCTAAAGACGAGTTAAGCAGCTTTTGCAGACCGATTGATTGCAGCATTGGTGAATCGGGGCTAGATTGGCACTGTGGTTAGCACAGTAAACGCTGATGACGAACGTATAAGAAGAACGCCACTGTTACGTCGTGGAATTACGGTAGCCCGAACGATAACATCCGCTGTTCATTCGGTGGCTGTATTTCGTGACCTCGTCTGAACGTCTGTTTTGCCAAGCGGTTATCGGTGTCTGTATGTGCCAGGAGGTGGTGCTGGTTGCACATAAAGCATCCACAAACACTTAAAGAAGAAACAAAGTCTGAAAGAAGTCAAAGAATGGGCAAGCAAACGAGGTCATATGCAATATACGTATATACATATAAATACCTATTTTCCGGCGGGCTTCTGAGCCAGGAACGGAAAGAGAGATCAGGACGAACTCCCAATACGCCGGATTGGGAACTCACTCCAGGTTCCGCATCCCCCTGCACCACCGAGTAACGACTGACTCACACTTCCTGTGCTTGAATATACATTTATTAAATTGATTTAATTACAGTTAGAATTTCACTTGTAAGTTAATCGTGTCTCACGGCGATGTTCTCCTCCATCCAGAGCGTCAGCACAATAAATATCGAGGATGTCCTTAATTAACCATCGGTCGGGCTAATTTGCTGTTTCTTTTGTTACCATCGATTAACAGTTTGCGTATGTTTATGAGTGTGTTTGTCATGTTTTTACTGTGTTGTCGATTTCACCCCTATTCTCGCTCTCTCAACGTGTCGTTCCACACCGGCGTCATCTTTTTTCTCCCAATCAATGAGAAAAATTACATTACCTAGCATAAAATCAACTAATATATATATATATATATATATATATATAGAGAGAGAGAGAGAGAGAGAGAGACAGAGAGATAGAGGGACTCGATTTGTTAAAATCGTTCTGTCTATCTTTAGATAGTTAATATATACGTTTGTATATGTATATGTGTATATATATGTATATATATATTACGATAACAAAATATAGCCACTTTATTTTTGTTTTCCTTTTTCTTCGTTATTTCGACATACATATATGCATGTATGTATGTATGGTAACTGCGTATAATTATCGCAAATTTTTCGTTTAGTTAGTGTGATAATTATTACTATAATCAATATAGATTCGTTATTAATTATCGTTATTATTATTTTTTTCTTATTTTGATTAGAACACCTATTCGACCCGAACACGGTCTGGAGACAATAAGTCGTCAACCATCGCGTTGTTTCTCGCGCGCCAGGAGTTCGCCGACATAACCGCTTAGTAGCTAGCGACAATTATTATAGGAGAAATAATACAGTGTGTTTTTTTCGCTATAATTAGTAGTGGTATCGTAGTTGTAGCAGCAGTTAGAATCATAGTAACTTATCGATGGTAATCGAGACGCGACTATCCCTGAGTTTAGCGAAGCAGCACATGTGCTGCTTCGTATTCTGCGGTGCGCGCCCGCTAGCCTTGTCATTTATCCGCATTTGTCTACTGCCTAAACTGACATTCACGACTTCCCTGCCCCTGGACTATTTCCGCTACCCACACTAGGTCCGCTTCTCACCCATACGTAGGCTGGACGATGGCCGGCAGTGGAACGTCTCCTGATTGATTGATTGCTTGCCTGCCTGCCTGCCTGCCTGCGCATCGTTCTTATCCGAAGTCGCGAGATAGAAATAGGACAGGTGAACCCGAGAATGATAAACGAATTGCCTCTACAGAGGACCGTGTCACAACACCAGTGCGAGAACAAATACCCACCCTACGCGAGTCCGATTGGATTGGGCTGCTTGGCCGGCTGTTTGCCTACGTGCAGGCGGTAGTGCAGGTGGTTTCTGGCACCTGCAATAGACTGCAGACCTAGCTATTTTGGTTGCTGTACCATCTTGGCGTCGTTGTTCGGCTCAAGCAATCCGAATACGCTGAATCCTGCTGAACACGGCAAAGCGTCGCTGGGACTGGGTGCGTTGTCTGGCCTGAACTCACACGACCTCACGGTGTATACATATATACGCATGCTAGACGACTCTTCACGACGCTAGACTATCTAGAACGCTAAACGCTTTGTTCAGGAACATCCGGGTCGCTGCTACACGCATTCGCTTCTCGACGGACTCAGTACACTTAATCTTTCTGTTTACCGACTTTCTTTCCTCCCTAGGCGCGCTGTGTTTGTGCGCCGTCCGTTAGGACATGCCGTTTTAACATATGATATATATATATATAATCAATATCTGTATTGTATCGTCATCTCCTCGCTGGTTCTCTCTACCACCTTGTGCTTCAATCTTCGCTGAAACAGCGAAGTCAACTGGGGACTACTGGACGCCTCTCGCAACGAACTAACCTCAAAACTAACGCAATCTAGACAACAAGTCGTAGTGGCCACAAGTCCCGGCGTCAGGACGAACGTGTCTTGCGGTTCCAATATCGTGCTTCCTTAATCTCGTTTCTCATTGCGCATCCAAACAATAACCAACCACGTACAGACGTACCGAAACAACGATCGCAAGACCTCACTCTCGATGCTCGGCCGGCCCCCCTCGATTGCACTAGCTAACTGGAACAGTAACAAAGAGCGACGTCGACGTCGGGGCCAGCCATACTTAGTTGACCCTCTGTAGCGTCGTGCTGTGCTGCTGGATCAGCGCATCCGCCTCCTTTCTATTTCTTCGTCCTATCTTCTTCGCCATCTCTTTCTCACGATGAGGCAGCAGCTGTTGAGCCCTTTGCAGTCCTTACAGGCGGTCGGACCTTGACATTCGTCGGTCAAGTCGCGTGCACATGTGTAAGTTTGTGAGTGTATGCATGTCCGTGTGTCCGTGTGTGTGTTTGCGTGATCTTGACCATCCATCGCTAGAATCATGTTGTGTTGTTACCGAAGATAGATATATAGATGCATTGCACTTCCCTTCACTAAACATCACGTTTCAGCCTATGATACTGCATATAGAGAGACCTATCACCGTATCACCGCTACAACCGCTAGATGATTGACAATCATAATCATAATAATCATAATAACAATAACCAGAGGCCTGCTCTCTACCCGTGCGGAGGCCCGATGACAACGACACGATGAATCACCGTCACCTTTTCGCCAGCTCACACACAACACCGCAGTTTGTTTGTTTGCTTGTTACTAGCTACGTTCTGTCACCTCGCTTCGTGTCACCTCATCATCATCCTATCTGGCTAGGTGCCGGCCTTCGTGTCGAGGGCGTGGCAAGGGCCTCCGACCTACCGATTCCTTCCTACATCTTACAGCACCATTCATCGATCGCATATTTGCCCTATCCATTCTTACATTCTCTCGTCGACAAACAGCAGCCGCAGCAGCAGCAGCAATAGCAGCAGTGGTGGTGGCAGCGGCGGCAACAGGAGAGACAGCGACGATCCTAACAACGGTTCACTACTACACTGCACTCGTCATCACTATAATATACTCTTGAGTGGGTATGTCTCTATGTGTGTGTGTGTATGTGTGGGAGTGGTGCGCGTGTGTAAATGTGTGCACATATGTGTTTCTTCTTTGTGTTGTGTATTTCGATTACGTGTGTTTCTATTTTCCCCTTCTTATTCTTCTTCCTATTAATCTTCTTCTTTTTATCTTTCTACCTAAACGGGAAATACTATCGATGTCCACCTCAGAGACATTCGCACATACATACAGCGAGCGGCAAATGCTATCGGGCTCTGAGGACCCAATGGGGAAAGCTCCGCGATGACCACGACGACGACGACAACGACGACGGAGAAAAACGGTATTTCAGCAGCGAACCAAAAGTCTTCATAAAAAAATCAGGCCCACCGTTCTACCGCCAACAAGAGCCGCAAACACGGCTACTGCTCCTGCCGTCGCTCGCCGTTCTGTCTGCATGTCCACTATGCACCGTTCATCTTCAGGGTGGGTGGGTGTCGTCATTCAGCCTAACTGGAGACGAGAACAAACTTCTCTAGCAGGAACGCGACAAAGATGGCGGTAAACGCAAAACCGCCGACAAGGATCGCTGCCCAATGATGGTCTCCCAGCTGACTGATCGACTTCGATGACGGTTTTGTTGAATCGGTGGCCGACTGCAGGCTGAAATAAAAACACAACACAGTGACAGCAATTAGCGAGCAGCTCCGTAGTAGTATGTCCAAGGGGAATCGAGCCTGGTGGCGTGATGCATTCGCCTGCGCCCTGCAACCGGAGGAAACACATAGATGCGCGGGTTCGAGCCCCGTTGCACATTTGTATTTATGAGGGCCTGTCTGTGAAGTAATGCAAAACTCATTTCCGTGGACGCGAAATCTTGGCTAAGGGTCAGCCCGAAAAGTTTATGTCCAAGGGCTGCAAGATGCTGCAAGACGATCTCTCGAGACCTAGTGTCAAAGGGGGAATGTTGTTTTAAAGATTTAACAGAGGGGGAACCTGTTACCGTAGTCGCTTAGTGGCGGCTGAAATTAAGCAAACCCACACATGTGTGCATGATGTTTATTGCCAAAGCCATTGTCTTGCATTCGTGACGTTAAGATTCAAGTTAAGCAAACGCCGCCGCCTTTAATTTATTTGCACATTACCAAATAAGTAACCAGGTCGGCTTATCCGCAATCAATCAATCTTCGACGGCTGCTAAATCTTCTAGTACGCGGCAAAGTGGCGCGAGAGAGAGAATCAAGGACCAACCTGTTGCGCCTGAGTTGCTGCGCCTGTGACGAGTGCTGTCCATGCAGCTGTTGATGGTGGTGATGGTGATGCTGCTGCTGTTGGTGGTGATGCCCACCGGCTGTCGCAAGCTCAGCAACGGCCTGCGGCCTGGCCGCCTTTGGAATGGCTTTGGCCCTCGCGATTCTGCCGACAAGCGGCACGGGCGGACAGTACGGACTCTTAATGTTCGTGTCGACATCGACAAGGCGCAACTGCGCCAGCCGAATGTAGCGAAGACCCCCTGTGTCAGGAGTGCCGCTGGCGCCGCCAAACGTGCCCTGGCTCGTCGGGACAGAGATGCGTGTGCGCTCTTCGCTGCCACGGTAGATTTCCGTCCAGGTCAGAGGGCGGTCGGCCGTCGTGGACGGAGTCGGCGATGACGACAGCTCACCCCCACACAGGCCAGCCGAGCTGCTCACGTTAGAGCCGAGGCCGACGCTCGAGGCCGGCGGGTTCTGCTCGCCGAGCTCAAGCACAAACTGACATGGCTCGGCAAACTTCCACAGGGACGTGGCTGCCGCCCAATCGACGACAAACTCGCCCTCGCCAAATGCCTTCTCGACTCGAGGAGCTGGCGGAGCGGGTGGAGGCGCAAAGCATGTGGCGAACGACACGAGCGGCGACCAGTCGCCCTCCGAGTCGAGATTCGATGCACGGATGCGGAACGCATAGTTCGAGTTCTCCTTTAGGCGGGTCACCTTGAATGAGGTCACTGGGCCTTGGTAGAGAAGACTGGCCCTGGACACCACAAGTAGACGCAATGTTATCATGTAGCAGTCGCGTCACCATGCCTCAAGTGCCGTCAAATAGTCACCGAAATAATAGGCGGTACGTTCAACGCAGTTAAGAGGGGTCGTAAACATGTAGATATTAATAGTGATCCTAATTATGCGAATTTGATTATAGCTTTCAGTAGTAGTAGTAGTAATAATAATAATAATTTTTTTTTTTGGAACAAGGGTTTATTTTATCAATAATAATAATAATAATAATACATCATCATTATAGTTCAAACCTCAACAAGCTTGCAGAGAACAAACGTTAGGCAAGTTACGTCAGACGCATATCTATCTCATTAACGAACGGATCAATTACCAAGTATAAGAGACGAAACAATGCCCAAAAAGATGGTGCACCTGCACCAGTGTTTAGACGTCATAGCCTGCGTATCTCTAAGGCATCTACGCCTGTATCTTGTATAAATACACAAGCGTATATGCGTTAGTATTTTTTGCAACGACCGAACTGTTGAAAGCCACCGCTGCGATTCGTGCTGCTTACCCGTTTGCGTTAACCATTTCGAGTGAATACTGGATAAACTTGTGATCTTTGCTGTCGCGGCCACCATCCCCCTTCGACGACTTATGGGGACTCCGAGGACCGGCCTCTTCAGCGCGCCACGCCAGCTTGAGGAAATTGTGTCCGACAATCGAGCACTCAAGCGACGGTGCGGGCGGCGGCTCACAATGGGTGGTCAGCTTGAGGCTGGCGCCGGGCGCTGACGAGCCGACCCGATTCACCGCGCGCACGCGGATTCGGTAGTTCGTCTCCGGTTCCAGCGGGCTAACCACGAGGGTCAACTGCTTGGCATCGTCCTCCTCGTTGTCGTCGTCGTCTTGATCTTCATCATCTTCAGCAGTGTCATCGTCGCCGCCTTCGATGCCAACATTTTCGATGTGGGCACCGCCCGAACGCCGGGCGGCGGAACGCTCAGGCATCTCCTGCAAACGACACCATACATCAAGTATTATACAGTTAACAGATAATGACTTAATGGCCGGATAATTAGGCTGTCGCGCTCCACACACACAACGATAGCTGTTTCATGGAAACGCCACTACAAATAGCCGCCAGAACCATAATTAACGAGGTGGTTATTACTCGAGACTTGTGTACATCAATTTGATGGCAACGTAGCGTCACCAGAAAACGTTTGCAAGAAAAAACGGAACAGCTAACACCAAACCAGAATAAGATCACGTTCAAGCATACTACTATAACCAGCAGATAAAGTGCTGGAGAAGAACAGGTTCTCCTCCCCGTTCCTTTCAGATTTTTCGTGCCGCCCATACCTTAGTGAGCGTGAAAGTTGCTGTCTTGCCGGACGACACGTCGATGAGGTAACGTTCAATGCGGGCACCGCCGTCGGTACCCGGTCGAGTCCAGCGAATAACCACCGAATTGTGGCCGAGCGTGAGTAACTGAGGTGCGGCTAGCGACGACGGAACGGCGGCGGGAGTCGAACAAGAAACGACTGGCGACCATGGTGACATGCCCACGCTGTTCGAAGCGGCCACCCGGAAGTTCTGCGTCGTGTTTGGGCTCAGGCCACGCATCTCAAACGACGTCGCCTCGGTGCGACTCACTTCGTTGAAGGCAAACGTATCCGGCCGGAGCGCGTACTCTGTCATATCCATCGGCCCTTCGATATGCTCCACAATGTAACTGGTTTGCGCAAAAAAAACAGACACAACCATATTGTTTTGTTAGTTGTTGTTACTTTAGTTGTTGACGACACAGGATCGGGTTGTCGTGTTTGCCTTCAGCGTACTCGTGATGCAGCGTTATCACGTTTGTACCACCGTGCAGAACTCCGTCTAATAGATAAACTGGATCTTGCACTCCATTCGTACTACACGTCGTGAGCTGTTTCTCAGAGACCGTAATTTCGAGCTGCCCAAGTTGGTGGTAACATAACAGTATATGCGACGTCAGTTTGCCACTACATATGTTTATTCAAAACTCAGCTATGTTCAGCTGTATACAGAGATTGTATGTATAGGTTAGCGACTTGAAATTTTACATTTGAAGTTGCACGTGTCTTCCTAACTCTCAAGGTATTATCCGTTAATATAGCTGCGTAGCTCACTAACACGCCGCTTAGCAATAAACTGGTAGCCATAAGTTGACGTTACGCTAGGAAGGGAAGTCATCTGTTAGAACAACTACTCATAGAGACACCCAAAAGGCTAGTGCTCAGATTCGCGTCAAGTGTTCATTTCACTAGACAAAAAGAAAACCATCACAACTTACCAGTTGATCTGTGCACCGCCATCGTTAAGTGGCGGATCCCATGCCAGGGTAACGACAGCAGCCGCGTTAGGCTCGACTCGAGGGTTGACTACGGCGCCTGGGGAGCCAGGCCCGCTCTCTGCCAGCAGAATGTCAGACCACGGCCCAGGACCTGCCGCATTGAACGCTCGCACCTTGAGGCGGTACCGCGACCCCGGAACGAGCCCTAATACCTGCGCCTCCAGTTCGGGACCCTTGTAGCCAATGAGCCAGGGCGAATCTCCGTTCTCCGATGCTGCTCCAGTCTGTGATTGGGAGACATCCAGCCGTGGAGATCCACGAAGAGTTCGTTCAGGCGACGGTGAAGGCGTTGGCTCCTCCGACTCTGCATGTAACCGTAAGTCCACATAAGACCGACCAGCAACCCAAAAAGCATGTAGTGTTATTAGAAAAACATGCCGACGTTAAGGTTCAGTCGGAACTCTAGTTCAGTAAGCGTTACAAAAATCGATTTTTTGAGATCCCTACAAATATGAATAGTGTGTCGGCACGGTGCATTCTCCAGACATTCTCTCATAACAACCACGAGTGTTCCGAACTGAACTCAACAGCCAAGTCACAGCACAGCTATGATTAAGCCGTACAGCAATTTGATCTCCGTCATGCAGCTAGATGTGAAGCCACAAACTAAACAACGAAGACGATAGCTCTGACCGATACGTAATTAAGACTTAACTATTCAGACAGTTCTCTTATCTATAGGGTTTAGTCTGTGATTTCATAACTGCAACGTACCGAGTCGGTTGTCCTGCTTGCAGAGCTTCAGCTCATATTGGTAGACCGCACCTCCGCCGTCGTTCTCGGGAGCAGTCCAGCGAACGCGCAGCCAGTGCGACTTCGGCCTACCTACGAGCACCGGCCGGCCGCATTGGCCGGGACACTCGCAAGGTGTGCATACGCAGCTCGGCTCCGAATAGGCGCTCTGGCCAGCTTCGCTGTAGCACAGTACTCGAAATCGGTACGTGCTGCCCGGATGGAGACCGCCGACGAGTGTCCGATGCTCGTTTCCCGTGTAGACCAGTTGGAACTCAGACGGCGGTTGGCTACCTTGCTGGTTGCGTGCCACCGGACACATTTCCAGGCAGTAGCCTTGCACGGGCGCCCCGCCCGAGTCACCCGGCGGCGACCAGCTGAGCACGCACTGTCGGGGGGTGACCTTGTTGGTCGGCGACGGCCGTCCAGGCTTGCCCGGAACCTCGGGCCGGGTCTCGAACGTCACCGCGTTGCTGAACGCCGACGTTCCGTCCTCGTTCTGCGCGTTCAACTTGAAGCAGTACCTCGAGCTGCGGCAGAGGTCGCCGACGCGATACTGACCCTCCTGGCCGTTGTAGATTGGCACGTAGCCGTGCGCCGATCCTTCCTGCATCATAAACAGGCCATACGTCTCGTTGTTGCGTGCGTCCCACCGGAGCTCGATGAAGTCACTGGCCAGCCGCACGAGATGCGGCGGCTCGGGACGAGATGGTGCCGCCCCGCACGTCGAGAAGCAGACCGGCGGCGAGAGTTCCGAGGCGCCCACCGAATTGACGGCACTCAACCGGAACTGGTAGGTGCTGTTCTGAGCGAGCCGGGTGACCTTGGAACTTTTATTTCGGACCTCGGTACACCTCCTGCATGCCGTCCTGACCATCTTGCGCCTCAACGGCGCCAGCGACACCAGACGCGGCACCACCAGCAACAACCTGTTGTTGTTGTTGGGACGCAGATGCAGTGCCGCTAGACGCGGTTGGTTTTAGCTCAGCCATATGCAGGACGTACTCGGTAATTTTGGCACCGTTGTCGGTCGCCGCAAGCCATTTAAGCTCGAGCGAGTTCTTTGTGCGCGCGACAAGCTTGGGCGGTTGAGGGGTGCTGGGCTCGCTTTTCAGCGTCTCGAACACACACGGCGTCGACGGTGTGCCCTTGATCTGCGTCGATCAACCCAACCAGCCAGTCAAAGAGTCAGTAATTTAGTAAGGTTTCATGGAACATCGTTTGGATGAAACACTCTATACGAAATACTCGATGTAAATAGAAAAACACGATCCAATGCTCATTATGATCGAAGATTAATACGCTGTATTATAGTACGCAATGGCTCCGTTCCAGGTTGTTCCTCATCTCACACCCATCAACCACACCCTCAACTGGACTATAGTGTCGTCATCGTTGGGCAGACCCACATACTCGAATATTTCGGCCCATAGAGCAAAAACGCTAAGCAAGCACAACTTCCACCATATAAGACGAAAGGCCCTGCATAGCTAGGAATAAAAACAGCAATCGTTCAGAGCAGCAGGACAGATAATAATCGTAGTAATTCTTGTTGATCGCACGGTAGTCTGGCTTTACAAGTAGTAGTAATAGTAGTGACAGTCGAACACATTTTAGTGCTAGGAGGCTTTTAGACTTTTACCCTACCTTATCGGAGACAGCTTGTATGGCCACCTGGTAATCGGTGGCTGGCGTGAGGCCCTCGAGACGGAACTCCCGAACGCGTCCGGCGGCTACCTGTCGGACCCTCTCTCGTTCTCGAATACCCGTGCTGTTCTTCTCGCCCGGCGCGAGAGACACGTAGAGTTCGTACGACAGCTCCGCTGCAATGCACAAGACACGACGGCCAAACAGAAAGCGCATTATTAGGAACGATGCTAAGCCTGTATGTGTGTCGAACTGGCGAATGGGAGAAACGAATCCTATACATGTACACATATATTTCGTAAGTCCCACTCGGCCTGTCCATATATATATATATATATATATATATATATATAATCTTAATGTATTCAAATTATAGTAAATGTGACGGCAAATACAAATATGCGCGTGCTACTCTTTGTTGAAGCGCCCATTGCGGAACGTAAAAGTAAAAAAATAATTTTGCGCAGTGCACACCGGGTGCTTCAATAAAAATTCACATACTATTGCAAAATCATATAAATTATAAACTTAAATATAGACACTCACGTTCACTCAAATGAAGACTTTGTTACAAATTAAAACATGCCCTATATACCTACACAATGGAAATGTGTTTGTTACGACACGCGAATACCACAGAAATATATATGCATCATATAAACACTATACTCTAGGGCTAAAGGGCTGATTTCGTTTTTCGTTGGCCAGACGACGAAAACGCCAAAAGGCTAGGTGCAAAAGTAAATCATTATCCGTCATGACTACCGCACAATATAGGCACGCCTTATATTGAAACACCACAGATGCTACTGCTGCTGCATACCTTCGTCGAATGATCGTCATCGGAAATAAATATCACGATAGATATAAATTGTCGGCACGCGAATATATATATATATATATATAATATAGATATATATATGTGGGAATATAACGGAGTTACGCATCGTGACGGACCTATAGTATGTTGTTGTTGGTCGGCTGGAACCAAAATACGGTCGAACGTTACTTACGTATGATGGATGCGACGTCAATCGTATTAAAGCTGTGCTGACCCATACGGCTGGACGTCGGATCCGGTGGTCTCCAGGTAAGCAATGCGCTTCGTGCATGCACGTCGACTGCCACCGGGGCAGTGACGCACGTGAGCAGCTCACGTAACTCCATCTCGGCGCTCACTGCAAAAATATAGGCACGTCCAATAGCAGGAAACGGATAAAAGAAACATACACGCATTTATCAATATATATATATATATATATATATTACATTATTTGCAGGTTCAAAAAAAAAGCTGATGCGAGATTAACTATGAGCCTCTTGCCAACGTGACTCCCCGTGATGCGTGCGAATTATGCGTGCTGCGAGCATTTTCTTCGCAAATAGAAACTTGGTCAGATGTCTAAACCCCCCCTGTAGTAACAATCCCTTAGTTCCATACGGATAATGGGAGGCAAAGCATACAATATAGATTATATGGCGTGGAATTAATATTCTCATACTGCCGTGGTCCATTCGAGAACTGTCAAGACTAAGCTATTACGGATAGGTGACTGCCACTGATTCCGGACCGACTGGTTAACGCCCTGCACCTAGCCAATCTGGGGAGCAAGTCAAGTGCCTGCTGCCTTGGCTTACTAGGCAAATGGCAGATGAGAGTAACGTTAATCGCCGTCCTTTTCTCTGATTTTTTTAAACAAAAGCCTATGTCTCGTACCACAGACGGAAGAGTTGTTTGGCAAGGGCCTCCGATGAGGCGTATTGAACAAATATCACAGCGTATTCATTTTTAAAATCATGTGATGACAAATGCAGATTTGCGTCTGTGACTCTTTGTTGCAACGCCCATAGCGCAGCGTAAAAACATCCGCATCTAGAAGTGTATATATATATATATATATATATATATAAATGCCCACGTGTTTGTATATATGTACATTAATACACATATGCACAGCAACCAACAACTAACCTTTCGGATTGCATTTTTTGCCTGCTTGGTTCGACTGGTTATTGTTGTTGTTGCTGCTTTCAGACAACGAGTCATCGCTGCCTACAGTGTTCGTGTGGAAGAGCGTTAGCGCCATGAACATGCGCACCTGAAGTTCTGGTCCCTTTGTGACCGCCGGCTCCGCCTTTCATACCTTCCTCCACTCCGGACAGCGGCCTCCTTGTCTATCGCGCCGCCGGACCCGCCCAATATCACAGAGTTTGGCATTAACTGCATCAAGCGTAGAAAAGGACAAATACATACACACACACAGATATACACATAGCTATTAGTCGTATGAATACATTATATGCATATTCAGAGAGCGCAACGTCAATGTTTTGTTTAATTTTAATCGTTTTTTCTTGCAATGATCTAGTCATCTCATACACAACAGGAACAAACAGTCCTCGGTATCTACGCACTATATGCCGTGTTGGGATCGAACCCACGACTCGTGGCATCAGAGCCATATGCCATAATCTGCACGTCGTCATTGTCATATCTCATTTGTCTCATTATATCTCATCGATAAGATATATATATATATATATATATATATATATATATATATATATATATATATATATATATATATATTTGGAACAATGCCATTTATTTATTGTATACACAATTACAACGGTATGCTATATCATATATTTACAAATATTGCAAGGAGTAGACAGTAATTTAATCCTACTACAGTTACCCTTTTGTTGGCAAAAAGTTGCAGCCGGAATGAAATTACTTTTGTTTTCCTCTAATTCGAGAGTCAATTTAGAAAGACTAGTGTACCCATCATTGGGGTATTATATATATATATATATATATATATATATTCGTATTTAGCATACCGTATTCTGATTGCAGTCGGTCGAATGTCGTCCGCTAAGATTGTTGTAGTTGTTGCTTAGACTGCTGCTGCTACTGTTGTTGTGGTTGTTATTGTTGCTGTTACGGTTGTGGCCACCGCCGTAACTTGACGCATGTTGCAGTTGTTGAGCAGAACTTCCGCTGGAGTTATGCACATGGTGCAGATCTTTGCTATTGCTGCTGTAGCAGCTGTTATTGTTGTTGTTGTTATTGGTATTGGGACTACTATTACTGTTGTTGTTGTGATATGACTGGCCTATGTGTTCTTGGCCGCCGCTGCCCCCGTTGCATTTGCTGTGGTCGTCTTTTAGATTGCGACCGCCGCTGGCCGCCGACGTCTGCGTGCGTAGCTCGAGCTTTTTCCGTAGTTTCTGCAGCAACAACAACAACAACAAGAATATATACAACGTTAATAATTTCCTATCTTATGGCATACTTTTATATATATATATATATATATATATATATATATATATATGAGAATAAATATTAGCATACAACGCTAATAATTTCCTATCTTATGGCATACTTTTATATATATATATATATATATATATATATATGAGAATAAATATTAGCTACGCTAACTCAAAAAGCTAAGCAGAATTCGCCCGTACGTAACTATTATTTTCACGACACGAAATTACGTCAGGACACGTCATAGGAATATGATGATAATGGTTATTATTATTATTATTATTATTATCATTATTATTATTATTGTTATTATTACTATTATTACTACTACAGGACGACGGCACACAGCTTGCCTGCTTGCTTACCACGTACTGCCGGTGCGCCCTTTCATCGCTGAAGTTCGCTGGCGAACGGCCATATCTCGGAGATGAGCCCTGCGGAGCGTGACGCAATATACCGCCCTGACTATTACTGTTACCGCCTGTTCCACCGCGCAACGGTCCGCTCGCACCACCATCGTCGTGCTGTTGCTGCTGCTGTTGTTGTCCAGCGCCGCCTCCGTGCGGACTTAAACCTGCCCGACCTCCTCCTGTGCGTTCCGTTCGGCCCCCAACACCTCCACCGTTCATCATGACTATGCCGGCATCCTATAATCATGAGCACAATCATCAGCACCAATCGCTCGATTAGTAGTAGAATAGTAATTGTCATCTCAAGCATTTAGCAGTATAACTACGACACTTCTGTAAAACAACGAAAGACAGAAAGTAGGCTGGTTATGTGCAGCCGGAATCTCAACAAAGACGATAAAGACGGCGCTCGACTGAAATCCTGCAATATGACGAAAGAGATATAGAGAGATGTGACGCACGAAGAAAGATAGAGAGATGTGACGCACGAAAGAGAGATAGAGAGATGTGACGCACGAAGGAGAGCCGTCGAGACAGTGGTACAGAAACAGCGAATATTTGTTTTCACATGTACACACAAAACACAAATACGTGTGTACATATGAACGCAAGGAAGAACACGCGCACTCACACCAGAAGGTAACGATACCAAGTCGTTCACACACACACACAGCACGCAGCAACAAAGCAACAATCAATACAACCACAGAAAAACTTGCATCAACTACAACACATACAGAGCAATGACTACAATAAGAATAGCCACTATCACTACCTACCACCACCACCACCACCAACAACAACAAGTGCACTGGCAGTACAGCTATGTACACCGCATGTAGTTGTCAGCTCTGACTGTTACATCTCGTCGGTTTGCTCATTTCTATGTCACTCTCGGCACTACTACTACTCGGTATTCGAATGTATGCACCACAGACGGCTACACGGACAAGAACAGAAGCTTCCTGTTTTTCAGCAGCAACAACGAAGTAGAACGGCGAAGCAGCAGCTACATAATACCGCGGCTGTTGTTGCTGTAGTAGTGGAAGTTGCTGCTGCTGCTGTTGTTTTTGTTGCCGCTGTTGTGCTTGTTGTTGCTGTTGTTGTTGCTGCTGCTGCTGCCGCTGTTGTTGTTGCTGCTGCTGCCGCTGTTGTTCTTGTTGTTGCTGTTGTTGTTGTTGTCATCTCGGTAGGTGGTGTTCAACAGCCAACAGACGCGGTGGTCTCTCTATATTTCGCTGTCTCTCAGCGTTTCTGCCTATACACGTACCGATGTATCATCATCATCACCCATCCTAGAAGCCGTCATCTGTTTGAACAGGCTGTGCGCCAGGCCGATCCAGCCTCCTAGGTCTAGCCGTCAACACGGCAGCTTATTGGCAGCTGACAACAGAAACAACGACGGCGGCGGCGGCGTCTAGGTTAGCGGCTCACCGAGGAGAGAAAAGGGAGACAACGGTCACACTTTCTCCTCCCTCAACCCAATGAAAGCCTAGCCTGTCTGCATGACGTCTCACACAGCACCATATGGATTGACAATAATGATATATCCAGCTATGGTTTGCCCAATATAAATAATATTGATAATGATATAATAATAATATAATAATAATAATAATAATAATAATAATAATAATTAATAATAATAATAATAATAATAATAATAATAATAATAATAATAATAATAATAATAATAATAATAATAATAATAAAATACAACAACAACAACATGCACAAGTACATTATACCTACCGCCTAGGATGGCACGTTTTAAGCCAACAATAGGCATAGCAGCTTAGCAATAAAATCGACAAGACCCAGGAGGCTTTCCTTCTGTGTTGCTACAGGATTTCTCCTCTAACTTTTGCTTTAACTCGTCCCCTCCACCGTTCTCTCCATTCGTTCGCTTATTCGGAGTAAGTCGCCTCCACCAGAAGACGCTCATATATATGCCTCGATCCCGTACTTCTACAGTTATAGTTCGCTACCGCTATCGCTTTAGCCTCCTCTCCGGCTTGCAGGGGCGCCGCCGTCCCTAGCCCATTGTTCCAGTCTTGTAAATTATTTAAGTTTGCCAAGTATGTTTACACACACATATATATATATATATATATATATATATATATGGAGAGAAGGAGGCGGGGACGGAACAGCGGGAACAACAACAGCCGCCGTAGCATGGAGGCTGTAGAAACCAGCCTGTCTGCGAGCGAGCGGAGCCGTCTCGACGTGACGCCGATTTCGACAGTCGGCAAACAAACAAAGAAAGCGTTTGCCACCTTTCGATCCTTCATCTTCTTCTTCTGGCATCAAGTCGCTTTGTCTCGCCGTCTCTGTGCGTCACACGTCACGCGCTATTATTGTTGTCATTGCTGTTGTTGTCGTTGTCATTGTTGTTGTTGTCGTTGTCATTGTTGTTGTTGTTGTTGTCGTTGTCATTGTTGTTGTGGTTGTTGTTATTGTGGTTGTTGTTATTGTGGTTGTCGGTGCTGTCGTCATTGTTGTTGTTGTTGTTGTCGTCGTTGCTATCGGTGCGCCCGGTGGATTCGCAAATGCGATCGATGATATTCGTATCCAGCTGGCTGTCTGGCTGACCGGGGCACGAGCACACAGTCACGCTTTGTTTCTGTCTACTTTAACGTCGTGTCGAAAGTACGGGATCACACACACATATATATATATATATATATATATATATATATATATATATATATATATATAGAGAGAGAGAGAGAGATAAACGCGAGAAACTAGGCAAAAGTTGCATATATATATATATATATATATATATGAAATGTGGCGGTGATAGCCCAACTATGATTCGCGTGTTGCGCATCGGTGTGTTATAACACGACCCTGAGGCTAAGTTGGCACGTCGCCGGTAGCTTAGTTTTTGCTCTTTGATAATCGAATGCTTGGCTGCGGCTATCCTAGAACTGTGTTCGGTGTAGGAACTCGTTCGAAGCCCACTACGTACTACAACAGCATAGGCGGCTATTTGTTATAGGTGCTGCCACGGTTCCTTTTATTATTAGTGTTGTTGTTATTGCTGCAGTTGCTGTTGTTGCCGTTGTGATAATTGAGTGATGCAATTATTGCAACGTGGCCTGCGAGAAAGATCGCGCTACTTCTTTTCCTTTCGACAGATATAGCTTACAGCAATTCTTGTTGTTATTGTTAGGGATGCTGTTGTTGTTGTTGTTGTGGGGTTTTGTGGCCGTAACGACTGTTTTGCCGAGGTGCGGCAACAATGGAAAACCAACACAATGACGCATACGATAAGATCGTGTTGAATAAAATGGCTCTGGAATTACTTCTGCAGTTTACGTTCGTCGTCATCTGCACCCAATCGCCAGCGATGGATGCACATTGGACAGCAATCGAGAATAAATCGGTCGGATCGAATCACCGAAAGATTAATACATAAGCAATAACGCAAAGTCGAGTGCATTTTCAATCCAAACTGATAGTTTCGTCTAGCCCACTACACACACAGCTGCAAAGATTGAATCGAATTAAGCTGAATCTATAAAAATGCTTTTAAATGCATCAAAATACTTCTTTCTTATAGGTTTGCAAAACCGACCGATAAAATAGCTTAAGCAGTCTAGCTATTGAGTAGGCAGACTCAAATTGAATCAAACTGAGTTTAGAAATAAATAATACAAAGCAATATATATATATATATATATATATATACAATACGATAATAAATATAACTATATAGCATACATATACCATTGAACGCATTCAAATAGATAATAGAATAGGTCTAATAAACTGATCGACAAATAGCCTAATAAGCCTACAATTAAACCAGTTGAGACCGCATACGATTAAGAATATGTGAACATACTGCATCACATTATAATGTGAATTATTAAATATTATACAAAGGACAAAACTTTGACGAACCTGCAACGGGTGCAACAACGAGCTGTTATCGCACGGGTGCTGTTGTTGTAGATGCTGCAGATGTTGTTGTTGTTGCTGCTGTGAGGGAGGTCGTCCAGCCGAAGTCTGTAGATGGTGGTGGTGATGAGGAGTAGTAAGGGGGTGTTGTGGTTGTTGTTGTTGTTGCTGATGGTGATGATGTTGCTGTTGTTGCGCATGGGGGTGATGGGTATGATGATGATGACCACCATCCCACCGTGGGTGAGCACTTTGAAGTGCGCTCTGAAGACCGATTGACCTGCTGCCACCGACAATGGCTCCACCTGCGCCTTGACCTTTTTGCAATGCCGCCGGACCCATTGGCGATGATTGAAGAAGAAGAGTTTGCTGCTGTTGAGATTGCTGCTGCTGCTGCTGCTGCTGGGTTTGCACCACCGTATGGCTGAGAGCAGCCTGCGTCGGAGTCTGCAACAGGGGACTCTGTCGCTGGTGCACCCCCGCCGCTGCTGCTGCTGTTGTTGAGGCTGTCGTGGTGGGGATCGTCATGACGGTCGTCGTTGTCGTGGCCGTCGTTACCCTACTACTCGTCGTTGAGGAGGGGGTGGTGGTGGTTATCGTGGATCCGCCCGCCCCAGGGGCAACTGGCGAGGTTGTCCCCAACAAAGGCGACGGACAAGCCGACGACACCTGCGCGGAAGACACCTGCAGATGTGGGCTTTGGGAGGTTTGAGACACCTGCTGCTGCTGCGGTGACTGAGACTGGCCTGGGGTTTGCTGCTGCTGCTGTTGGGGTTCGATGGCACAGATTACGGGAGACGCGCCGCTACCCCCGGAAGACGCAGAGCTCGCCTATATCGTTGACGAACAGCAAAAACATATAACAACAACAACAACGAACATGAATTACGACATGTGCGCCGCAAGATAGGTAAAAACATATGATTAAGACATAAGATTAACAACAATCTTGTTCTTTTTTTGTCAGGATTTGCCCTTAGCTGATCCATATTAAATTATCTCTTTAACAACTATAAGGACAGTTCTTCATGTACAGCTTTTGCGTTAAACTGGGCGCCAAATATCATATAAAAAAATGGATAATAAAGGTAACGCATTTATATATATATATATATACATTGATTATGTGCCGTGAAGATAATTGAATATATATATATATATATATATATATATATATATATATATATATATATATATATATATATATATATATATATATATATATATACATTGATTATGTGCCGTGAAGATAATTGAATATATATATATATATATATATATACATTGATTATGTGCCGTGAAGATAACTGAATATATATATATATATATATATATATATATATATATATTCAGCAGCTATTTTTACCCCCCTAACAACAACAACCACCAATGAGCGGACGCGATCAAGACGCGACCCGTTCTCGGCAAGTGTTGACAACACTTGCCGAGTGTCGCTATTTCTCTCTGTTGGTTTCATCACGCCCTCAACCATACAATGATGTCGGCTTCATCCGTTTGCTCGCTCGCTCGCTTGCTTGCTTGCTCGTACGCACTGCTTGCCCCGCTTCGTTTCGTTTAGTAAGCGTCGATGTGTGCAGTTTCGTCGGCAAGAAGCCGAGCTCCAATTGCCCTAGAAGCCGATCTATGTTGCGGCGATGTGTTTCTTGCGGAAGAACACAAAAACCCGTCTGTGATCGGTCGGTCGGTCAGTCAAGCAACAAAACACCAGTGAGTTGACTGCTTAGGATCGAGAGGGTAACAACAACAACACGAGGAGAAGGAGATGCCCACCAAAGAGAGAAAGAGAGAGAGAAGACCACGAGAGAACCTTCGCTCGTAAGCGGGGAGGAAAGAGAGAGAAAGTAAGGCAGTGAGATTGAGAGAGAGAGAGAGACGAAGGAAAGGCGACGCAAATAATACCTCAGAGGGGTCAGCGTCTCCCATAACGATGACTGAGGTCGTTTTAATCCGCTTATTACTGCTTGCTGACTGGATTGGCGCAGCTAGCCGACAACGACGACGACGACGACGACTGCTCACATCACGCCGTCGTTGACGCTCACGTCGTTGTCGTCGTCGTCGTCGTTGATGATGACGTTGTTCAACTCGGATGGATCATGCTCGCACAACGCACGGCGCACTCACCGTTGTGCGAGCATGTACGTTGTCGCGTGAGCAGCGTGTATACAGCGCATTAGCTTGCTGAACAACAACAACAACAACACAACTAGTACAACAATAATACATAACGAAATCGAGCAAGCGAGCAACCCGGGTGGTGTACATACACATTTCGTTGAACATCCACCAATAATGTTGCGTAACAACAACAACAACATCGTGACGCCACGTACCCTCGAACGTGCTCGATAGGGCTGGCGAATGTAATACTGTGCCAATTTAGTGCCACTACTACTGAAAATGTTTCTAATAGTCGTTCACTATCCTGCTATCGGCTGTCTTTGCTCTCGTAGACTCAACGTGTTCCATCCCCTGCGAGCTTGGAATCGCCGTGACAAAAGGGATCGATCGCCGCACATATTGAGATATCTAGAGTTTCCCCTCAAAAGTCCTTAAGGCAGCAGCAGCAGCCGCATGGTCGTTGACTGACAGTGGCATATGGTTTATCATCTACTCTAACCAAGCTTTATCGCTTAAAGAAAATTCGATCAAGTACGGGGATTGAACCGGCGACGGACCCTCCGCTAGATGATCGCCATAATCTAGCTAAATTAAAGTTTTCGGGCTCACCCTCAGCCAAGATTTAACTTCCACGGGACTGCTTGTTCGCATTGCTTCATGGATGGACCCCCATAAATACAAATATGCAACGGTGGGGCATGTATGTGTCTCTATAATAATCTCTCTCTCTAGCTCGACGCCATAATCTAGCTGGTAAAGGCGTACTACCCCCACCACGGCAGTCGTTGCTTGGTCGTCTTCGTATGCTGATTTACGAGGACCATAGGTTTTGTAAAATTCTCACTGTTATTGATCTCATTGCCTTGCTGCCATTGCTGTTACTTCTATTGTGTGTGTGTGTCCGCTAATATGGCATATGATTTGTGTACAAAAGTCAAACTAAATATTATCTTGCGCCGCAAGTGTCGCAGCGCTGCACTAGTATTTGTAATTCGCTAATTCTCACTGAAATTCTCGCATTTAGCAAGTGTTGGTACTGCGGTTGCCAGCAGCCGTAACAAAATGTTTCTAGCTCGTTATTGTTAAACTATGCGGCATCCCATATTGAAGATAGACGTTATTGTGTCTGCGCTCATTATCGCTTGCATATCTGTCCTTATTTTTGCTGATACACCATCTGGTATTAGTAAATGTATCTTATTTCTAAAATAGTATATTATTGTTATCTCATTTTAACAATCGTATCGCTGCCTCTGTTCTCGGGATTGTTTAGATTGCGTAGTGTTTCTCCGACTTGTTGTTGTTATTGTTGTCGTTGCAATCAGTGTTGTTCCTATAGTTCTTATCAAATTATTCCAAACCTTGCTGTCCGTGCTTGTGGTATCTGTTCTCATTATATTTTGCTGCTACTGCTACAGTTCTAATCAAATCAGTCGTAACCATTGTGTATATATCTTCAACGTTGTTAACTGTCTCTACTGCTATTGTTGCTGCTGATTGTAGTATAGATCCTCATTTAAATCCGTCCAAGCTGTTGCTTGTTACTTGTATAATGCAGTTGCTGTCGAGCCTGTTTCGTTATCAGTTGTATAACGTCTTGTTAGTGTATATCAACGTTGCTGTTTCGCTCGTGTATACATGCAAATATGCATGGGTGTGTGTTAAATGACCCTTCGTATTTTAGAAGCGAATCTCCGCCAGTCTCTGAATATACTGCGCGTGCGGGTCGAACGAGCAAAATATACAAGATAACAAAAGCACAGGCTGGAACGAGTTGATGTCAAGATTCAGGGTTCAAATGAGCAAAGCTACAGCACAGCAGTATTAGATCCATCCAGATGCGTAACACAGGCAGTGAGCAGCTGTTGCGACCTTCCTGACGGTTCCCAAATCCAAGGAGTAGCATTTGCAATTGTAGCGAAACCGAAAACATATTGGCTGTTCAGCTCGCGACGGCACTAACCGGTCATACCACGCAATCGGTCAACATCCATCGTACTCAATCAACAACAGCAGCGTCAGCAGGAGCAGGAGCAAGAAAGTAAACTGTTCTGACAACTGCAAGACAGACTTAATTAGGTTAAACGAATTGTTGAAACGGTGGCTTTTCCCTCATCTGCCTCTCGTTGTTGTTGTTCCGCCTCTGTCGAGCTGTTGTGTCCGTTGTTGCAGTCGTCTATAGCCGTCGTGCTTATGACCGTGCAACAATAATAATAATAATAATAATAATAATAATAATTAGAACTGGAACAGCTGTAACCACAGCAATAAGATCAACAGCAGCAACACTGACAACAAAAACAACAGCCTAAATAAAAATAGTTACACCAACAGCAGCGGCAGCAACGACAACAGCAGCAGCTATAGCGACTCACAATAATTACAGTTAGAACAATAACGGGCAACAACTTGACAGTTTCGGCCAAAGGAAATTCACGACAATTTCTCTTCTCCTCGTTCTTCTCTTTCCCTCTTGTGAGGAGGGAATGACGGTCTCTATTAGGGGCCCAGGCGAGCGTATAGGCGTGTGTTGTACATATGCGGTGGAAGCACACTCAGCGTCCATGATCATGTACGCTGCTCGCAATTATTGTGATCGAGTGGTGCGGTCTGCGATGATATATATATATATATATATATATATATATATAGGGGATAGTAGACAACCTGCACGTTTTAAAAACCACGTACGCGGACATTTGCCATCATAGGCAAGTTGATAAACTTCAATATATATATGTGAGTAACCCTAAGATTAAATAATACATTTCTCAGTCATGACGTATTCAAATGAATGATAAAAAATTTATAAAATGTAAAAAAAATGTAAATATATATATATATATATATACAAACGTAATAAAGGCACTTAAATGAAAATGTTGACAATCCGTTGAACCGTTTGCCTACGCATAAAACTAGAACTGGACAGCGGTGTTGTTGAAGCGATGGTTGATTTGGCTGGTGAAGCATATCTTTTCGGAATAGAGCGCGTATGTAAACAAACTCAAGCAAGGTTCAGGAGACAACATAATAGTTCAACACAAGCAACCAAGCCAACTGCTGCACCGAGGTAGTAGTACGAAAGAAACAGAAAACAGGGCGTCCACGATATCGAGTATGACCCAAGATATTATTGTAAGTTAAGATACCCAAGATATTCTGTAAGCATTTACGGCCACATAATAACTAAAATGATCTACTAAATCGAGACAGCGTATGCTGCTGCTGCTACTACCCCATGAACAAGCATGCTATGAAGCGTGGTGCGCGTAACGGTGGCGGTAAAAATGTAAAGTGCACACCGCTCACTACTAGGACCCCAACGAACAGGATAAGAACGATGAGTGACAACGAACACAGCAAACCGAGAACGCTAACCAGCCAACCAAAAAAAACTCACATAAGAGATAGCAGGTGAATGTTGTGAGGAGCCCCCCTGAGGGGTTCCAGCGCCGCCCGGCGCCCCGGCGAGGGCAGCGACGGCGTCGTACGGCGGCGGCGGCAACGTGGCACCCCCCTGGTGGTAACCACCACCAGCACCGCCAACCGGAGCGGTTGCTGCCGGCGCCGTCATCAGGAGGGGCGCTGCCGCCAACGCTGACCCTATAAACGGCGGAGGCGGTACGCCCACACCCGCTATCGTCGTCGTCGTCGCCGCCCCTGCCAGATGGGGCGCCGGCGGTGGAGGCGGCATTGCCGCATTGTGATGGGGACTGTGGTGCTGATTCGACAGGGATGATGATGCTGCAGCGGCTGCTGCTACCTGTGGCGGCTGTGAAGCGGAAGGCGGCCCTGGCGCTCCCGGCGCGCCCGCGGCGCCGGCCGCCCCCGGTGGCGGGGGCGGTGCGTGGGCGTGAGGATGGTGATGCGAGGATGGATGAGGAGCAGGCGGCGGCTGAGGAGGAGGATGAGGATGATGTTGGTGATGGTGGTGGTGGGGCGGCATCGCTGTGACGAACTGCGGCGGCCTGTGGAACTGCAGCATCTCGTCGTAGGCTGGCTGCGGGATCGCTACGACGGGAGGCAGCGCCACACCCGCGCTTCCACCGGTCACCATTCGCACCTGCAGACCATCCGCAAACAGACACAGCAGCGACAACATCAACAACAACAGCGTTAGCAACTTCAGCAACATTTAGCTTGAATAGCAACATTATGTTAGTATTGAGGTGCCTACCTAAGTACTTGTACCAATGTTATATATATATATATATATATATATATATATATATATAACCTAACGACTTGTACCAATGTTATATATATATATATATATATATATATATACATACATATGTGCATGTTGTTATTGAATACTCAGCAGTCCTAGATTTGTGTGAGTATATAACCATCATTACCATTATCTAGCGCCAATAATCGGCTTTTGAAATTATATGCTTTTACGCTCTGACAACCATACTTTAGACGCTTGTAGCGGGCTGTTTGTAAACGTGAGATGCTTGTGGCACGATAGAGTCTAAATGCACCCATTGCCAACGCGTACCATTTACCAGGTTTACATATGCTTTCTCCAGCAGATACACGCAGCAGCAACCACGTCCAACAAAAACAACCAGCAAGGCCGGGGCTTGAACTTGTGACTGTCGGTCTGTTAATTATGGTTGCCATGGTCGCTGAAGTGTTTAAATTGTATAAAAGGAATGAATTGTATTGAAATTATGTGTCATCTTGAAATGCAATGTTATTGCGAAATAAACCAAAACAATTATGGTTGCCATGGCAACGCCCCGTTTCGAACCGTGCATTAACCCCCTTCGGCCGCTACAAATCGCTTTCAACAGTTATATGAAGTGGCCTTCGTCGAAACGTCACAAAGGATATATATATATATATATATATATATATATATACATATATTATATTATATATATATATATATATATATATATATATATATATATATATATATATATATACATATATTATATTATCATCATTTATTGAAGTGTAGCAATATATATATATATATATATTTAAAACGCAACCTTCACGCGTGTATACATGTATGTATATGTAAATGCAACAATCAGGATTGAGTGAGCACTGCACATAGTAAACCTTTCGAGTCAATAACATGGAGAAAAACATTTCCCCTCTTAGTTGGTGCTGCTCCACTTGCAGACAAAAACGCCACGTCGGTGAGACGATCGCAAGATGGTCGACAGTTCGACCGGCAGCTATGAAGCAGTCGTGGTCGGCAGTCGAGAAACGTCTGGTCGGACCGCAGAGATTTGCTATTCCTTGTTCTCATGACAAGGCTTCCAACAACACATATGGTTCCACTCCGAAAGCACAGACTCCCGACAACAACTACTATTGACGACTACCGCAGAAGAGCGGCCCTAGAGCGACAGAAACAGGCGTCGGGGGTGGGCCTAATGATATCGAGCCGATAGAAAAACACTGCGGGGGCACAAAAGCCAGAGGACTGCACTATAACGTTCTGGTTGAGAGACCCTGGGGGAGAAAGAGAGCGAGCGAAAGAGAGAGAGAGATAGAGCTGACCCAAAGGTCTGTAGAGTGGACTCCAAACTGAGCTCGCACGCGCGTATGGCTGGTGAGGGATCTTCGTTGGCAAGAACAGCTTAGGAACAGAGCTTACATGCACATTACTGCTGGTACAGATATACTCATTGCTAGCCTGAGCTGCCTATTAAAAGCTGGCCGATGACATTTGATGAAAATTGCTGTATATATATATATATATATATATATATATATATATATATATATATATATACATTTAATAGTGGGTAAAACCAGGAGCATACATACTCGCTTGGCCGAAAAACATGCTTACACAAATATTTCAATGCGGTGTGTCGCTTGTTTCATGCCCTGTAGTGGGGACGTTACACTCAATGTATTACTAAAAACCGGTTATTAATAGGTTAAATTAATCTTATTTCCATCACAGGACGTATGCAGTATTATTTTTGTCCGGCACACTTTTTCGCAATCACAGAGTACAGCCGCTTTGGCACGTTCAACTGCAAGGTGTGTCTAAACGTCGCGTTAGCAGAGTCATTGCTATCCGAATATTATGCTCGCTATTTTTGATCTTCCACGCTTACTTGATGAAAGTGCCTATATCTCGAGGTACGTACTGTTATCGCTTACATCGCAATGATCACGTTTCAACAAAACTAGCTGCACAACAAGCCAGCGAGCTTAAAAACAACTGAGAGAACTCGGGCAGTTATAGAGATGTACTTGTATAGTACCAAAATGGACGCTGATATCCGCAATTGCTCTCCTGCGCTCCAGATAAAAATTGGCCGAGGAAACAGAAACTTGGACAGCAAACAGGCGCAGTAGATACAGCTTTTGTTCACCATCGCCCATCGGCATTCGGCGGGAAGCATATATGTGATTTCTTTAGGCAGAGGCTGTCACTTGAGATAGAATAATGGAACTTTGCTGCAGTATTAGGGGACTGGGCCGAGACTATGTGGGCATCACAATCATGCACGTACAATCATTACGCTCAAGTAAACATTTCAATCCCTATTCAAACAAGGTATATATATACATACGTGCGCGTCGAGCTATTTCATCAGGCAACAAATTAATTGGAGCATGTTTTTAGGCATAGTTTTTTTTAGACTTCCAGGCGGTAAGGCAGCCGGTGGTGGCGAAGACCTTTCGCGAGAAAGCGCCTAGTATAGACCTCTCATGTCGTGGAGCGAACAAAAGATTGGTGGTTGTTGAGACGTAAAACATGTCATTGAGCTGAGCGAGACAAGTTTGAGCAGTTTAAATGCGAACACTGTATTTCAAAAGCCGATAAGTTTGACATTTAAGCAGACGTGTTCTACTGTTAACAGATTCCCCGCGTTGGGATGGAGACCGAATATAACGTGGCCGGCTTTATTCAGTTGCGTCTGTAGCGCGTTGAGGATATTTGTGTACGTTCCATCCCAGACTATGTTGCAATAGTACAGATGGAACTCAACTAAGGCCTTGTATACCATGCCAAGCAGGCCCACGCTGTCGAACGAGCGTCACTGACAGGGCAAATTTATGCTCAATCAGATTTGCATGGTTAGTCCAGGACCACGCCCTCCCACGATAAATCAGATTAAGACAGGTGATCCCTGATGAGAGAGAGAGAGTTTAAGAACGGGACCGTTCATAACCAAATCGCAAATACATCAGATGACGTGACAGAGAACCTGTTCGGGAAATAGCGACTTGGTTTCGGTCGCGTTGATTAGCACCACCAGGCACAAGGAGGTTTCACCCATTCGTACACGGGCATCAGCCTTACTTTTAAAGCATTGTTCTCAGGTTTTTGTTGTGCTCCCGAAGGAACACTTGGAAGGAGATGAGAGAAGATCCGGTGATGTAGAAGAACCACTAATTGAGACTGATGTATTGTTTATAATTTACCCAACCCGGGTGTTAATAAACCATAATAATAGACTTTTGTTTATGGGCTACCAACCTCGTTGCTTTTAGCCTAGCACGATAAGCAAACAAACTGTGATAGGCAGTTTCCCGCTTTGAGTTGTCCTTGTTGGAATGGAATCTCTTACTAGTCTAGTGTTTTCAAGATCATTCTGGAGAACACATATCATATGGAATCACGGCTATCTGTCAATGCGTCGGATCGTGTTCTTTCAACGCCGACAGACAATGCTGTTCAATGTCGTTCGACAAACTTGGCGGTCACGCTCTCGCCGT